>QUOL01000024.1:0-322572 GCA_009761415.1 Sarcomyxa edulis | reverse complement strand
GGAGTCGAGGAAAAGAATATCGTGGCCGCACAAACGTACCAACAATATTAAAAACAGTCCCTGCGACCGACTGTTTTTTCCTGTAGGAAATCCTAACCAAGTTTGGAACGATTTCCAATGTTGTCCTTGTGGTAAGGGAATCTGTTGGATTGAATCCAGATATCGGTGTCCAGTAAGGGTGTAGTGGAACACTTCGCCTGGAAGTTGGCTGGAGAATCTTGATGGGTGGATGTCACGATTGGGCGCCCTGGTTTGGACCAAGAGTAGGATATACTCGGTCAGCTGAACCACCCATGTCTCAGGTACAGGACGTCCCATTAGGTAGTCAGCGATGACCTTGACACAATGATCTTCAAGCCAGGTCCATGCAGATAGCGTGGCGAACATGATGTCCCGGTGAGCAATACGCGCGGTGATTTCTTTGTCGACTGACTGTTGTAGTTTTGTGGCAAGTACCGGCCATAATGAGGATATGAGTAGCGGCATACCCAGAGACGATGGATCACTGGACAAAGTTCCATAGAACTGGTTTATAATGTGGGCGGATTCGCGGTCAGACTTGTGAGGTACGTTGGTCCGTGAACTTGAGATGCAGGCCCTCTCGACGCTGATTTGCTCAGAGTCAATATTATTCAGAGTCAATTTTCTGAATAGAGGTGTAGCTAGATGAACGCTTGAGTGACCGAAGTAAACATGTATTGCAAAAAATACTACGTACAGAACATAGAATCCTCTTCGTCTAAGGCCAAAGCGTCATGATGGGTGCCGCGAGTATGACGTGTAGTGGCTGAAGTAAATTCATAAAAATACTGGCAAAAACTATAAGGGGAAGACATACCATCGCTCTCATACCATTCACCATCCGCTTCAGGATCACTGGAAGGAACGGCAGGACTTTGTATGCCATTTGAATGACCAGATTCAGACTCCACATCAAAGCTACGCCCTAAACCAAGATATGAATGAGCCAAACAGAGAGGTAGGCAAAGAACGACAGACTCACTAAAGCCGTATGGGAGGCCTCTCAACGCAATACGATCACGTTCCTCTTCCTCATCATCACTGGAAGGCACAACAAGCACTGCCAAATACGCGTTAGCGACAAGTGCATGATTGGAAAGAAAGAAAGATAACATACTGGATTTCTTGGAGGTAGACGGATGACCCTTTTGACGAGTGCTGTTGGGACGACTGCGTACGGGCGTATTAGAGCCCTCGTCATCGGATGAATGTACGGTGGCAGGGATTGAACGTTTGAGACGTTTGGATTGTTTTGATGGTGACGAGTTTGCCCCATCAGTAGTACCTGCCAAATATAAGACAAGCAAAAGAGAATAGACGGAAGACAATGCACCTTTCCTCTTTTTGCTAGCAGAGGTAGACTCTGTGAAATAATTAGAATCGAACGGGGTAAACAAACTAAGATATACGCACTAGGAGCTCGAGAATTTGAAGGTCGAGGACCTCGGAATGTATCAACCTCCTGATCAGCTCGCATTTTTGTTGCTACCTGACGTTGCGACTTGTCCGTAATGAAACCGTCGTCGTCGTCGTATTCATAATAGACAGGTTTCACCGACTTTGGGGAAAACACATAAGGCATTGTGTCTCCCTTTGCAACAGCTCTCGGAACGGTCTCTGCAATTTTCTGATGGAATTTTGCCCATTTGTGTACCTGGGCTTCGCGTACAGCATCTTGAGGCTGTAGAAGTGGTAGACCGCCAGGAAGGAGAGGCGCATCTGGGACACGCGCCCAGCCGGGAGCCAAGTCCCAGAGTCCAGTGGTTTGGCGATGCCCATTCGATTCGAGGGTGATACTGTCAAGTAATTGCTGACTGTCGACTTGCATGCGATAGTCTTCAGGTAGTTGACGGACCGCGTATAAAACAACTTCTAATAGGGATCGAGCAACAAACCTGACGTGAGGTAAGGGTTCCGCTAGAACCCCACCGTCTTCAGCGTAGGTTGAGCTGTTGCACCATCCGTTATCTTCTCTTCGTTGAGGCCTATCGCAATGTTAATAGATGCGTATAATATATTTAGATGTAACTCACTTTATATTGATTATCTCTTGAGAGGCTTTCAACATGCGTCCACGAGGTAAAGCACAGATAGGGAGACGTGCGGTACCGGTCAGCATAGTGTATGCGACATAGAAGATAAGCGCCACCCGTGTAGCGTCGGGTCGAACTTGCTGACCAAAAGGAGCGGTAGGGGAAGAACCTCCGTGTCGCAGTAATCCAGAAAAGCAGATGCAGCGGTTGTTGGATGTTGTGACATAGACACCGTAGCTGAGAATATGAAAGCGGCCAGGATGGTAATCTGCAGGCAAGTCCGAGTTGACTACCATATGAGTAAAATGGGCCGGACTATCAATGTCGTCGGAGTGAGCTGATCCGAAGAATTTCATTTCGGCCATCTTGGCTATAAGAAATTGCACAATGTTAGTAGGGAGAGGACGGATAATTAGATGCTTACTTTGACCGTAATTTTGAGCTGATTGTATGTTGATTTGAATTGCAGAGTAGGTGTCGTTACCTTCAACACCAAGTCCGGGAACATTTAACATGCTAGCGTGAGCCTTGATATTGTCTCGTATCTCGGGCGGTGCATGTTCCATTGACGTCTTGGCCAATACAGATCCAGCCTATAGTTCAACTTAGTTTTGAGGAAATCAGAAGGTATGAAGTCGAACTTACCAGTATAATTTTTCTACGCATTATGGAAGACTCAGACTCCCCACCCTGAAGCTTACTCCCGGCGCAAGGAGACATGTAGGTTGGAGTCCACTGGTAAGATGGTCCAAGAGTATAGCACCGTCCACCATCTGCTTTAACGGGCTTGAGGGGGGTTTTACCGTGATGGCCGGTACGTTCCAAGGCCGTTCCTCCTACTACTTTCTTGGATCCGTCGATGTGTGGCTTACACGAAGTTCTGAGTTCTTGAGGCCCGAGAACTAGATCGCGTGCGTTGTTGAAGTCGAGTATAGCTTGGGCAGGAAAGTCGTCGCTGAATGAACCAAGTCAGTGAAATCGACACAAGAATATGCAAAAGGAACGCACGGTCCAGTAACCCATATAGCTATAATGTCGTCGATGGGGTCGCCGGTACCATCCTTGTCCCGACTGAATATCACATCTCCTGGAAACAATTCTAGTAAGCCTGAGATTGAGTTAGTCACGTTGGGAAGAATATAGATCAAAAGTGAAAACCCACCTAGAGCGGCCATCTGCTTGTCATCTCCAGCGGGAACTTCGAGCTTTGAATCGTACTCGAATGTCTTCTTCATAGCTTTCTTGGATCTGTCTTGAAGTCTGACGAGAACTCGTTTGCCGTATGGACTGAGGGGGTGTATTCCTTGAAATACATAGAGAGTGGGCAAGTGAGGATCGCGAAGAGCATGCGTTTCAATTCCCAAGATAGGACCAAGGGAGCGCATTGCGTTGGTTGCTGTGGAAGACATTTGGAATGAAAGGACACACAAAAGACTGAAGTAGCGTCAGAAATGGGGGGATTGGTCAAGAAACAGCTAGGTACTCACGTATAATCAAAGTAAGGTCGATAGAGCAGTAATCGAACAGATGACCCCCTGTGAAGCTTGGAGTTATATAGGCCTGGATAGGAGATTCGGATGACAGGAGAAATACTAATAGGAGAATCGTTAGGGGAATCGTTAGGGGAATCGTTAGGAGAATTGTTAGGGGAATCGTTAGGAGATTCGAGTATGGGCATCTTGCTCGTGTCTTGATCAATGCTACAGAAAGTAGGGACATGGTCAGGAACGAAACAATGACATGGTCATGAATTCATACCAGTGGGGATGGTCTAGAGATTTCGAGAGGTAGGAAGATCCTCCGTACAGGAGACAGGGGCTGTTTCGATCAAGATCGAGGCGGAATGATGTCAGTACAATGATCGGGGTGTGGATTGAGCTACTGACATCATTGCCTCCATAGGGGACGGAGGACTGCATGGAAATCAGGCTGACAAACGAGAATCGGCGCACCTAAACCCAGTCCATATGGGCTTGCAGCACCACAACCTCACGCTTGCAACGTATCCTCACTGTTTCCCCTCCCAATCCTCCCCGTTTCCCCTCCCAATCCTCCCCGTTTCCCCTCCCAATCCTCCCCGTTTCCCCTCCCAATCCTCCCCATTTCTCCTCCCAATCCTTCCCATTTCCCCTCCCAATCCTCCCTGTTTCCTCTTTCAATCCCAGCGTAGTGAGAATCATAAGTGGCGCACCTTGGTTCATATGGGCTTGCCGCACCCACAACCTCACGCTCGCAACCTATCCTCCCCAGTTTCCCTCCCAATTCCCCCCGTTTCCCCTCCCAATCTTCCCCGTTTCCCCTCCCAATCCCAGCGTAGTGAAACGATAGCGGCGACCTGAGAGCTGCAAAACAGTATTCAGTAAAGGACTTCATGCAGCTGCGTACGCCCACACTTTAACATGTCAGCCCTTGAGGCTTTTTTGTTTGTTTTACTACTCTCTTATTGTAATTATGATGCATTCTGGCACGGTGTATTGTCTACCACTAATGCTACTCTACTATGATAGACTGAAGAGAGTAAAAAAACGTACCTTACACTATAGGGCGGAGTGAGATGATTGTGGTTCGAAAGAAGATCTGGGAAGCCGCGTCGGGACTTGAAGTACCGACGCGCGTCGGAAGGTCTTGGTAAACAAGGATACACGGAGCCCGGCCCATGGACCTGTGTACACCTGTGTACCAAGACCTTCCGACGCGCGTCGGTACTTCAAGTCCCAACACGACTTTGCAAATCTTCTTTCTGAACCATCACCTCCGATCTGCATCAAGTCGATATACGACAATATTGTCGTACCTTTCACGGTAAGTTCCGCCTATCAGATAAATACAACAATAGTTAGAGTAATAAAGGAACGTTGGACGATAAATAACAACTCCCAAAATCAGAACAAAGGCGGTGAATAGGCCTGAAATTAGCACGTTGAAAATGAAATGACAGGAATGTGTATAGCTAATAGTCACCATACAGACAGGTATTTTGTTATCGACAGATCTGGACAGTTCCGAGGCAAAGACAGGCGAGATAAGGGGTGATAACAAGATCAGAAAATTGGTGAGTATTGAAATTCTACAACGGCGTGTATGTATCAAATCACACCAACGCTCGAGGCAGCATACAATGTCATCGAAACGCAGAAGGGAAGAAATCACAGCAATCGCAAGGACGTTCGTTGATGATGAAGCCGACGAATCAGAGGAATCAGACGAGGAAGAGGATACAGATTCAGAGGGTTCGGTAAACGGCAAAGGTGAGCAATGAAACGATGCATGTTTGTCAAGTAATTATAAGCTGATAACATATATATTCAAAGTCTCCGAGAACGACACCAATAATGCACCCCCAATACTTCAGCACCATTTCAAACACTTCGATCCGGATCTGTTTCTACGCGAGTCGGAAGCCCAGGTCGCGGATATGAGAATTCGGCACATGGGAGCGTCAAGTGTAACTAGAAGTACAATGGCAAGGATGGACGACGAATCTCTGGTGCGCACTGATACAGACGACCCAGTATGGAGTCTCAAAGTCCAGGTAAGTTTTGATATTCTGCTGGCCCCGACTCAAACATTGAAACTCTCGTAGGCTGGGACAGAAGACGTTATCGTAGCACGATTTAGCACTTTGTCAACAAATCGCCGCAACAATATCATCTTATCTGGCATCCGGTCCGTATTCACTTCGCCCGCAACCCGAGGCTACATCTACATTGAAGCCCAGGACAAAAAATGTGTTCTAACCGTGTTTCGCAACCATTTCCCTTTGATTTCCACCCACTCTATCCAGAAGATCACTCACGAAGATGTTTATCGATTCTTCTCAATGCGCCATCACTGGACGACGATCAAAGACTTTCCCTGGGTTCGTATCACCAAAGGACGGTATGCAAACGATCTTGCTATGGTGACAGATGTTTCGGTGGCAAACCAAAGCATGGTAGAAGTCAGGGTGGTTCCTCGCCTGAGCAACGACGCCCCAAAGAACAAAAAGGGCAAGGACAGAAAGCAGAGACCCCGTTTCCAACGAACTCCTGCTGCATTGTTCAATCCACACCAATGGCCTGCCTCAGTTCGGCGTAACACCGTATACGTGATGAAAGGGATGGTTTTCATCGATGGATTGCTGGAAATGCAGATTCCTATCAGACATCTTGCGTCGGCATTGGATGCAACCCCGGACGAATTTTTACAGTTTACGCGTATACAAGCACATCCTTCTCGGGAGGCGACGTTCCGAGAATCCCTGTCATGGTTAGAGAAAACAATCATCTGCAACACTCTGGATGTCGGACAACGGGTGGTCATCGAGGAAGGTCCTCAAGCGGATTGCATCGGTACGATTGTCGAAGACTCTGCATCCACTCAAGGGTTAGTCGTCATCAAGGATTTGCGGACGGGTCTAAAATTTGATGTCGACAAGAGGGCATTGGGGCGAGTTTTCAAAATAGGGGATCTTGTGGAGGCGATAGGTGGAACAGAGGATGGGATACAAGCATGGGTGATACATGTATCAGGCGATCAAGTAACGTGTGCATACATCCACTTGCATCCTCCAAATATTGTCGGAAACATCTTGGAACGGCGAAACATAGATTTCAGATGGCGTAACGTTCAACCAAACACCGATACTAGTCAAATGCAAGGTGACCAGGAGGTCCGTCAGGTATGTTGCATATCTGTATATTTACTTGACCCCGTAGGCTTATCGAGGATAAGTTTATTCGAAAGGCTTGGTCACTGAGACTGCAGCGTTCAAAGCGGGTATCAAATATGTCAAACCCCACTCCCCTTTATCCGACCATCCTAGGACCAGCTCCTGTGGAGATAGACCCTCAGGCACTTTACAAACGCGACAACCACCATTTAACAGATCTCAAGGTTACGATTGTCAGCTCTTTGGGCGACAAGGCACAGTCATCTGTCAAGCAGTGGAGGGGCTATAATGGCTATATAAAAGACTACCGCAACGGACTTGCTGACGTGGAGATATCCGCACCGCTTGTCCAAACGAAAAAAGTCATAGTGCGATGTTCATTAGATAATCTGGTGCATATATAGTGAGTCAATGTATCTTGTCTATACCCGAGAAAGAACTAACATGATACATAGTACTAATATTCCGGTACAAGAGGACGATGTTGCGCCTCCTGCAGCTTTGCGCAATCTAGCACCAACTATGTCACCTGTAGCACCGCCGTCCACTCCACTATGGACCGCCGAAGAATCAGAGATACAAACAGGGCCTCGAGAACCTGCATGGGATCCCGCAGCCCCAATGCCAGACATAGTTCTGCGTAAGCATCATTTAAGTGTCTTCATAACACACAATACTCGGATCTCAAATGATATCATGCAGCACAATCCCGTCCAAGCTGGATCGCTCATCCAGATCTGAGGTGGAACGACGACATCCAAGTCACATTCTCAACGCCTTCGGGTTTATCAGGCATGGGAACTATTGTGTTCGATGGTGTTGTCAAGGAAGGAACCATGGTGATCAAGGTGCACACAGCAACTTGTAAACGAGGGCAAGGAATAATTGCATCCATAGCCTCGATTCAACCAGTCCGACCTTCACAGCCTAAAGATTACGCGGTAGTTGTTAGCGGTCCAGCAGATATAGGACTCCGGGTACAGCTGATCAGCTACACCAGAGGGATAGACTATTGGATGGTGAAGCAGTGTCTGAATGCTCGTGACATAAATACAAGGCGACAGGAACCTACGAGGACTTTGAGCGTACGTACACAGAACCTTGCGCTATGCCGAAGGATTTGACGAGGGACAAGTAAGGGTTTGTCGTCATGTATTATTAGCTAGAAAATGAATTCGAATGACATTTGGAGCAATATATTTCCATTGCAACGACAGGATAAGTAATTTTGATAAGAAGTAAGGATTACGGTTGGTCAAGCCTTGGGAAGTGCCAAGACTGCGACCCATTGAACATTACAACTAGCTACCCAGAGCTTAGGAGCTTTGCCCTGTTTGTACGTTGATACTGTGTAAGCTACAAGAGCCGTCGAGTACTGCGGAAGTTCCTCTTCGAACGAGGGCAAACGCTCGCCAATATCATCCAAATCTGAGAAGTCAATCCCAGCGATACGAGCATCATATACAGGGACTGTAAAGACAGAGGGGTCAGAATGATAATACAGAACAAATAAGCAATAATGATCGCACCAATGTCATCAGGATCGAGTATCAATTTTATGGAGGATGACGAGCTATCCGCCTTGCGCTTGAAAGGAGAGAGCGACGCTGGAGAAGGTGCAGCTCCAAACATTCCGGTAGGCTGAGATTTATTGGTGGCACCTAAGTACACCTTGGATAAGTGATCAGATTTGATAAAATGAAGGGAACACACCTCCAGCTTCCGATCTGGTTGCAAACGTGAGGTTGGTGACGCTGATTTGGGCCTGCATTTCGGAGTGGCCAAAGATGGAACATACAACCGCCACAAACCGCTCCCACTCTAGAGACAAAAAAGTACCATCAATTTTCTTCGACAAAAGTCCGGGACCAGACTTCTCCAACAAGTGAGATTGTCCGACGACAATTGTCGATAAACAAATGGCGGGACCTCCAGACTTCATATATATCGCAAATCTTGAATTGTTGGCAACAAGAGAATGGTTACTGAGTAAACGAGGGTCGACTCGTGAGAGGTTGACGTAACGCTTATGGTTTTTGAAGGTGACCGCATTGTATAAATGTCTAAGAACTGGAGGTAAGTGATGTGCATGCTAAAGACAGATCCTGGAATACTCACTTTACAATCACTCTGTCAGATTGCTGGAGAATGCCAGAATACCTGGCCTGTCCTCCCGTACGGGAGTCCCAAGTTGACGTCAGGATAGCAGCGCTATCATAACTGTTAGCCAAGAGAAAAATCAAAGTAAAATAACTTGACGAACTGCAGCGGCGTAAGCCCTTTGTAGGATTTCAGCAGTTTGGGGTCGGTAAGATCAGATCTGTATACCTCACAGACTTCAGGGACAACTCTGATGCATCCAGATCGTCAGGATATTGTCATATATAGAAAACCTGGAAGTCGTACATGGTAGTGTCCAGTGCATCTTCTAAAAGAACGGCAGCAGCCTTTTTGTCTTTGGGCTTCACGACTTGTCTAACGCAGAGAATGAGTACAAGAAGGAATCGAAGTGGGGCACACGCACTTGGCTCCTGGACTTTTGACAACTATCTCGGAGTCGCTGAACTCTGCATCGTCATCGGGTTTGGATTTACTTCCATTACTCAATGCTACCTTTTTAGCACTATGCAACAGCACATTAACGACAAGAAAGATCAGAAAACTATGCTAACGCACATGAACGGAGATGATTCCAGAGTAGGCTTGGGAACGTCTTCCTTCTTGATGATTCTAGAGACAATCATTAATATTGTGTATCATACCCGACGTGAAGAATAGCTTACTGGAATTTGGGCGCTTTGATGGGCGACATTTTCCTCGCAGAAGAACTAGTTGGCGTGGTTGGTGCTCTGCAAATAATTCAGTATACAGGCCCACAAGGGAGATCAGAGATATACGTACTGAACATTCCGTTTCTTTGGCGATACTTGGGAGACGGTGGCAGAAATCTTGACTTTCTTCAATCTGTACCTTTGTGAGACGCACAAGTAGGAGAATAGTATACAAAACTTACACTTCGTCATCCGAGACATCAGCGGTAGGAGATAGATCAATCTGTAACCTCTTCTGGCCCCTGATAATATATCAGTATCACAGGAAATTGATAAGGAATCATGACAATTACCTCGTAGCTATGGGAGTACTGGGTTTCTTTGGTTTGGAACCATGATACATTCTGTTCGAACGGTCAGATAAATGGAATAATATATTAATATATATATATACTTACGAATCATCCCGATCGAGGGGAACAACACTGTAATTGAGAGGACGTTAATATTATTGAGATTCACAAGAAAATAAAGATCTTACCCATCTGACTCGGCGTCAGAGAATATTTCGATGGTCCTGAAAGTCAATTTGGTAATAAGTGAAAAGAACGTACTTGGAAATGGAATGAAACCTACGAAGAAGATGTAACCGGAGTGATAACCTTTTGAACCGTAGATTTCCTGACAGGAGTTTTACGGTCGACAATCACAGGCTTGTTGTTCGATGATGGCATAGGTCTGACATATACACTGAATATTGCTCAAAGAGAAAGCAATAAATTGACTCACGTTGTTTCAGAATCGCCATTGCCAATCTCATCCTCTCCAGGCAAAGGGATACGTCTCAAACTACTGCGCCTTTTGGTGGGCGATGGACTAGACGACCGATGGAAATTAATATAAAATTGTGAATGTAGAGATAAAACCGCTCACGTTTTCATGACATCGTCTTCAGGATCTTCTTCGTCTGAAAGTATTTGAAGGTGAACGGTTTTCTTCCTTGGTGTGGGTCTAAAAATGAATACATAATGGAAGTCAATGTGTTTCAATCTAAAATCGAGACTGACATACGTTACAGGAGGTTCCTCCTCAGGCTCTGAAAGATCATTATGATTATCTTCTTCGACATCGGAACTACAGATAATGTAGAGTCAATGAATGTGAAGTGATATGAATCATGAATTGCGCACATTTCAGCCAAAACTCCATCTTCTTCCTCCTCCCCCTCCTCTGCCTCGTCATCGACAATAAACCCCTCAAGATCCTGATCAAGATCTTCAGGAATATATGGTTCTTCAACACCGTCAGGCTCCCCATCTGAATTGACAGGGGTGGAAGGTTTAGGTCTGAGGACACAAGTCGTTAGTACAATCATGCATTTACATCACAAGTGAGAATACTGACATGCGACGAGTACGGGGAGGCATGGCGAAAGCGACAAAAAGTGACATACGAAAAGTATGATTGTGGTCTTTTAAATGTTAGGATTAGGGGAGGCTTAACCAGTTTTGAGGCCAAGAACAACAAAGCAGGTACATTTACGGGTAGACCAGTCTGATTCTGGCCAAATTAAACCAAAAAAGGAAAGAAGGGATCAGAATTCTAAACCGAAACACTTTGCAACCGATCGTCCACAAGCAATGACCACATGCAACATTATGGAAAGAATAGTGAACACAATGGATATGTGAAGGAAAATCAAGGTTGAAGTCAAGTTATCAATTTAATTCAATGTGTTTGACAGGGTTACAAGACATCAATCATTGTTCAATTAGAGAGTTATCTCTCCGAAGCCAACAGAGCAAAAATAGATCGGAATCAATTGCAGTTGCCAAGGTAAATGATCGAATCGGAAGTAGACCGATCGATGGCACAATGATAAATATAGATAGGACCACTAGCAGTTTGGAGTCAAGCGAACTGGCTCAAGTTCTTCTTGTTTCCCTTGTGGACACTGTGAAAAGCGACATGGATGGTCACTACAATTTTGCAGCTGCAAGTAAGCATAGAGGTTCATTTCACAAAGACAAAGCTTGTTGACCAAATTTGTAGAAGCGAGACTGGAGGAGATCTCTGCTGCACGTATAAAGTCGACTACCAATGCAAACAAGCCATGCGTTCAACTAAGTACAATATCAGTGCGTTGGATCTCTTTCATTCACGAAACTGTTGAGACTGATGTATTTATATATACAAGTTTGAAGATATTAACTTGTTGCCATTCGAGAATCCTAATATATGGAGACTCGGAAGACCAAAGGTCAACGACGATGGCGAGACCCATTCAGACGAAGTAGTATTGAGAGTACAAGGTATTCTCTTTGAGAAAAATCTACCCCCCGTACAGAAAAGGTAAGTGATAGCGCCATATAATATAGACATAAACTACAACGCTCACGGTAATCTGTATAGATCGCAGTCTCATAAAAATCGTTATCTTCGTCAACACATTGGACTCACAGGTCTTGGAAGCGATACTTTCTCTTTAAGCGTTACAAAGCTGAGAGAAGTTCACGAATTATTTGCTATTTCTTTTCCCGAAGGGGAGGTCAAGGCTTGGGAACCAGCTAAATATCTAGATTACGGAGATACCATCACGGCATCGAACAGATACTTCACTCCAATCCAAGATGCTCCACATGAAGTGTCCGTACCATTCCGATACATGGTGGATCCAGCTGGTAATCTGCGAAACATGATGGGGGATACGCTCATGCATGGAGCGGACAATGACGTTGTGTATTATGGTCATAAAGTGTCGGCAGAAGGAAAATCTATGTGAGTCGTGGTAGTCCAATATACTCTCAACTTTTGCTGACGTTCGACAGCTACTCTCCAATTAATCCCAGTATTTTCAAAGTTGGAGATATTGTCGAGGTTCAGCACACCTTTCGAGCAATTCCTGTCAAAAACAACAAGATTACTATCCACTGTATACTGCAGGCCGTAACGCTCTTGGACAATAGTTTCAGCAAGGTATTTATGTCTCACTGGTAACTTCTATCGTATACTCATACATGATCATAGATGGCAAGCAGCGCCAGGGCTGAGCATCACATTGTTGCACGTCCCATATTTGCTCCAAATCATTTAAAACGGAGAATTGGGTATGATGAAGATGAAGAAGTCGTGGAAGCACGTATGGGCATGGCACAGCTAAATGTAGGGAGAGGAGAAGGAGCTGCAGACATAGAGAAATAAATTTCAAAGTTTGCCACCGTCAATCAAAAAATGACTTGAAAAATATCTACATCATATATTACATAATCAATGACGTCAACAAAATGATCGGGAGACCGATCATCCTACTGACGTCATTGATTATGTAATTATCTAATATATATCATTTTGGACAACCGACCGTCGTGGCAGGAGAGATAGACTCCTGGAAGGATCGGTAAGTTCAGTATTACATAATCGATGACGTCAATAAGATGATCGAGACGCCGATCATCCTACTGACATCATTGATTACATAATCCATAAAATCTATAGTCTCATGAATAGCGATGAAAATTGAATGACTAATCATCTTGAACGTACATTTGGACGCATCCAAGATACAATCAAACCAGTTTGAAGTTGAAAAACATGTTTTCATTCGATGCCATTATTGATCAAGCTTGGGCAAATATAATAAGTCCAAACACAGGTCAACTTCAATCGTCTGAAGAACTCACAAGTACTTCAGTTTTATTCCAACGTGCACCTTCAAGCCAACATGTATAGCGACACAAAAGAAGACATCAAACTACTGGAGAAACTTCAGAATACTGTAGATCAACTAACACAGGAGAACACAAATCTGGAAAGCTCTTGGACGACAGAATTACGGATCAATGCGGAACTTTGGGAGGACCTGATTACCCTTACCAAGCAGCGAGATGATTTTCGCAATGCATTGGGAGCGAAAAGGGAGGAAATAGCAGGTCTCGAGAATAGACTCGACAGAGCCAAATCACGTCTGAAAGACTCCAGATTGTGGGGCGTCCAGAGAGCCAATGTGGTGCGTCAGATTCTAATTTTGCTCTAATGTTCGTTCAATTATCTTATATTTGTTCCAGGTTCTAGCCGACAAGAGACCAGTCACAAGTGCACCGGTAAGTGAATATGTTTGCCTAGTTCACTTCAAGCTTATGTTACGTATATCAGAGCAACGACAATGCTGGAGGTGCTGCATTGGAAGTCATCCATACGGATTCTGAGGATGAAATAGACCCTTACGATCGAGTACAAACTCAAGGTCAACAGAATGTTGCTGTCGGTATGTCAACGACGACTTATACGTTACAATATACCTATCTGACAATATTAAAGATCTGCCACAGCAGCTTGTTGGAAGTTCCACGGCACACTCCGTACTCATCACGGACGAGCAAGACACCACTTCTTTAGAAACAAGGAACTCGAAGCGTAAAAGGTCCAATAATCCAGACGATGAGATAGAATACCAGAATTGATTAGTATCTGGAAAGTAGAGAATTGAACAAAAGAATCCAGACTTGATTGCAACTCAGACCATTATCTTAGCAATTTTCGGGCGCAATTTTACAGTGGCTGTGCAAGGAGGAGGAGGAGGTATTCCCATGTCATAGACATCGTACGAGGTCACATTGGATTATGTGGCTGTGCAAGGATTCCCACGCGATAGACATCGTAGAAATTTGCCACTGAGATGTGGCGGTGCAAAGTCGCATTGAATTCAGTGGCTGTGAAATGTTCCCACGCTATAGACATCGTCGAAATTTGCCGCTGAGATGTGGCGGTGCAAAGTCGCGTTGGATTCAGTGGCTGTGCAAATGTTCCCACGCGATAGACATCGTTATTTTTCGCAAATTTCTGGCTGGAACAGGGATAAAGGGAACGACTACTTAATAAATTAAGGACTCGTAACAATAAACTGCGACACTCAAACCTCGAACCACGAATCGGGGGAGTTCTCTTTCCCATTCAACAGCCCTCATCGATCAATCGACAAACATAGGACCAAGAATCGAAGAAACCGAGGCTGGGGGGGAAAGCAGAACAAACCCAGGCCCGGGATCCAGCTTTCGATTTTCATTCAACAGCCCTTATCCCAGCAGCAACAGAGTCGATCGATCGACGCTAACCAAACTTCAGCTAGCCGTTGAGATGCCCACGGACAGCCCCATCATCGACCGAACTCAGATACTGCATAACTATACACCTATATGCGAGTCTTTCGAATCGGGGGAGCTTAGGCTCCAATCCATTGCCAATCCATTGCCAATCCCTACGACGAAATCGCTTGCTCGAACCTAACAGTGACACTACAGTCACCTACCCATACCTCCTTAATACCCCTACCTCATAAGCAGACAAGGACCATGGTCCACTTCTATATTTTCGGCCACTTACATATGCGTAGTACGGACGTTCGCCATCTGGGGGAGTGTTGGAGGAGATGACTCACTCCGTACATGAGCCTCCTAGTCAGCTACAGACGCGTACCCATAAGTAGCCTGGATTAGTCACGTTGTTCCTTAGTCGCGTACCGCTACCTGCCAATCCATCCATCTTCACATAAGTGATACCAGAGAGATGCCAGTGTAGTGTGCCGATAGGTGTCCATATATGTGCGCATGTAAGTACACGGATTTTGGAATTCCAGAATTCCGAGCGTCTGTACGAGAAAAGAAGAGTGCACAAGGTGATATGGGGATATAAGATGGGTATGGGGTTTGGAAATGACAGGTATTTCATGGGTGGCGGTGCATACGTATTATGACCTTTTGGAAATGTTTAACCAGCTAGAGGTCCCGTGGACGCATTTGGGGTGTCATCGCTGGGGAAGATCTATAAGAGCCAAATAGCCGCAGTAGTTGCTCGTCCCTAGGGTCACGCTTTTGTCCGGAGATATTCTGGAGGTATTCTAGAGGGACAAGATCATGCTGACCTCCTCCACGGACCGGCACATTGCCGACATGTGTATTCACCATAGTCGACGAAGACGCGGATCCTGGATAGTCGAACGGTACGGGAGATATCGATGATTCGTGAGAGGGTGACAAAGATTCGCGATATTGAGAATAGGACGAATTTGGGGGGGATGCCGGCAGACCGGTAGCGTAATTAGCGGAGGACGGAGACGTGCTGCCAACAGTGTCTCGTCGGACCTTGCTAGCTCGAGCACTTTTAAACCAGCCGTCGGGTACAGGTACATCGCCAACGCCCGGTATCCTGTCAATCGTGTTTAGTTCATCAAGTTTCTGCTGGCTGAAATAGGCGGCTGGATGAAATGAGTCATGGGCCGTACACTGTATTACAACGAAACTCACTAAGATGCCATTTCCGAATGATACCACGAGCAGCATCATTGGGGAGTGAAACATGAACACTGTAGGTCTGCTTTATCAGACATTCCGTCTCTCGTCTACGGTTCATGGATGGATAGAGGTTGCCAGATGAATGGGACAAAGCTCTTTCCCTCTTTCTATATGAACGGTGAGGGGCAGTCACTCGTACTGATCGTGGGAGATATAGTAGGCTAACCTCATCATTTGAGCCCAAGGAGTGACTGGGTTGATTGGTTCGTCTCCGATATCGGAATCCTTCTGATGATAGAAGAGGAATTCCTGGTCCAAAGTCAGGATGCAATAAATCCGAAGGAATTTGTATTGGGGCATACATCACGAACGCCTGTGAGGAATTTTGAGTGTGATGTAGCAGGTCATATCACCTTCAACTTACGACTTGGTCCCCACCCCATACCGTCCGTCCTGAGAACACAATGAGTTCACATCGCGAGGGTGTCCCACACAACCGAGCACGCACCATCTTTCCATACCGAGACCAGTAGCCTCGGTGTTTGCGCCACGCTCCTCCCATACGTAGACATTCCCTGGAATAATATTTCGGCGCTCTTCTGCGTCCAAGCGACGAGTGATGAGGGGAAGCGCATTCCTGGCTACAGCGCCAAAAACGTGGAGGGCGTCACGAGTGGAACGGATGCGGACATTTTGTAAAGTAGGACGCTGCATCGTAAGAGGGAAACACGATGGGGGAGGGAGAAGAGTATGAGTCGAGTGGCAAAGAAAGCTGGACTTACCCTAAATAGCATTCTAGTCTTCGTAGAAATGTGGTGCAAATGGAGGGCAGGAACGAACGAGGAACGGATAGCGAGTATAACGTTACAAAATTACAGATATTTTTAAGTTTGAATTGAGTTCGGCATATGAAATTAAAAGCCAGTCTGGAAGTCTGCGATTGGACGTAAGAAGCTAAAAAGGTTCTCATAACATCTCATCCCGGAGACCTGGTGTGAGCCGCAGCATGAGCGGAGGAGAGGAAGAGAAAAACCTTTGAATGGACAAATGATTTGAGAGGAAAACGTGACACGTAAAGTTAATACTTACCACTATCCGGCGGAAGCAATCTAATAGTGATCATGATCAGATCAGACTGAGATAACCATAACTGTATCTCCAAAGTCTCGGTACTCGAGATCACTGCACCCTCGCGACCTCCAGGGACCAAATTTCGTTCGAGCGAGACTCACCTTGGAGTGGATCGTTACCATCAAACAGAACTCGCTGGCTCAGTCACCAGCTTCGTTGGAGAAAATCTAAGCAAAGCAGGGTGCTGTCAAATCGGTCAGAAGCTGTCAGAAGAGGATAGAAGGCGGAACGATTCCAAGGTGACCTGGCCACCCCATAAATGTAGGAGCTATACTCACAGCAATAAAATGTCCTCAAGCTTCAAATTCTTGAAATAAGGCCTAGATTACAATGCAGATAACCCTTGTCTATGGCCGGAAATAAGGGCAAGGCCCCGACGATCCCCCTGATTCCGTATCTCGACATAAGCTTGAGATTAGGGATGTGATAACCTCAAGGAGGGTCGGAGTATGTTCGCAAGAATGACGAGAGAGAATCAAGCCTGTGATTAATTCCGGAATGATTCAATATGTCCACGGGTTTTGAGCATATGCAGAAGAATAATCCCATGAATTGTAGATACTGGATCGCAACGCTACCGTTTTCTGCAGAGCGAGACGACCTGACTTACGGATCGAACGCTGAATCGTCCTTCGAAGGCCTTGTTTATAATTACCGTGGAGCTCATCTGTGAAGGTGTTAGACGCTTGTTAGCGTGAATCTCGTTGCACAAGATAGGGTAAGAATTACCACGTAGATAAGCCCGATCTTGGGCTTACCGACAGAGTAACTAGGATTAGAACCCACATTACAGTATGGAGGGCGGCCATGATACATTCATTTCGAAGAAAAATCCACGATATCGCTGTCTGACAAGTGGATACGCGGCTACCAGAAGAGTAATTCGGAAATCCAATGTGGAAGGTCGGAGGGTGGGAAAACAATTTCAGAATTGACAAGGTTTGACTATGTCTCTAGACATGCAGAACCTTGAATGCGCCAGAATCCAGGGACGAACGCCTTCCATCAAGAAAAACTCTCTAGTGGAAGAGCAGTAATTCTCCGTGACGCACTGTGATGGATAGTCAGGGAAGCTCGGGGGATCCATGCGTGAGCAACACTCGTTGGCATGCACATGCGCGAAATGGGGATACGGAGATGGGGAGCCAGTGAGGAGCGCTGAAAAGCAAAATCAAGTTGCCGACGATTTGGCTTGTGCAAGTATCGGCACTCGATCCTGTCCGTATACTTCTATATATGAAGCCGTTGCCGTATAATTAACGCCTTTAGGATGACGTCAATTGCAACGGCACTATAGCCATGTTAAGCCGGTCCCTGACCTTGGGAGCTCTGTTGCCCTCAATAATGAAAAATCAATCATAGGAAAACAAATGAGACGACAACTTCCGTAATTTTTGATTCTGGACCTGGGAGGTTTTAAGGTGGATTTGGCGCAAGACAGATGGAGTCGCACAATGAAGCGTCTTCCAACGGAGATCAAGATAAGTCTCGAAGCTCTTCTGGTCCGGTGCCGCGGGGAGTCAAATCACCCAGATATTGCGAACCTGAAGCATTTATACTCACCTAAAATAAAACAGCTCTGAGTAGTGGCACAAAGCTTCCACTTTGTACCGCGCTTCGAAGGATATGCTACGTCTCTGAAGATCAGCTACATATGATGGAATAAGAACAAGCTTTAGATCGTTAGCAAAGAAAATGGCAGACCTTCGAGGCATCGGAGTAGACATGATCGTTGAATATTCATCGGCCACACAGCGTTGCCACTGCGAGTCTCCGCCGTGGTATTGGCTGGTGCAAATTTATGATGGGTAAAAGATGATCAGGGTCGACTGGTAGGGTGTAGTTGTGAGAAGGGACGCTGGGACCTCGGTGTGTCCTCGGTAAGCAGAAGTGCTTGAGAGACTGACGCACCAACGTGGGGATTACTTCACAGCAGTTTTTGACGCGAGAAACATCCTAATAGCGCAACCATATCAGCATATGGGGCTGTACGATCTTGCCCAGCGACCCCAAGCTTGGAGAAATTTCTTAGAGAAACAAAGGTCAGAAACCGCGCGAGGACGGACTTGACATTCAAATTTAACCTACCTTGGTACCCGCGACAAGTTTGCTCGCGATGGGTTACGATGCTAAAAGTAAAATCTGGCTATACAGTAAATCCTGGTCTCAATATAAGTGCCATTATGTTCATCGAGTGGGAGACTATCGAGTCTATCAGTGAATTGTGAAATCTTCGAAGGTAGACCAGCTGAAGAGTCCGCAAGGGTCATGAAATATAGCCCAGCTCACTAGATAGGTGAGGAGGCCTCTCCCACAAACGAAGTATCCGCGGCCGCCGGTCTTCGAAGCTCGCGGGTCCTTGTTTTACTGAATAGTATCCTCGTGTAGCGCAGTGAGAAGGATAGCCTGTGATCTGTCTCCCAAACAGAGACACAACCTGATAGCGATCGTGAAAGACGACGCACAATAGTAAGTATCAGCTCGATGGAATCGCAAATCACAGTGGTATGAGCATCGACACAGCCAGTTCCCTGGTTTGTGGCCGGAGTCCGTCTTAAGTTGTATTAGATGCGAGCCGCCGACGTGCTCATCTTCCGCGCTGTGGCCCTAGAGCAGTCTTGTGAAGACTTCCTGGAGAATTTAGATGTATGACCGTGAGCGCAATCCGGAGCCTTTCAGGGCAGTCTCGATTGAGTTGCTCACATTTCAAATCCGAGACGTTTGCGCGGATCGGGTATTTATCGTCCTGGGCAAAGAAGGCTGACTTCACTGCGATCCAAAGTTGCGCGAGGAGATAAAGAGGAGCAAGTATGTATAAATCGCTTACAAGCTTGTGCTTCGGTGAGAAATTTGGAGACAATTTGTCTCTGGGCTCCGCTGACTGAGAAGTGTTGACTTCACAGTGTCTCCGGTCCATTGGTAGCTGACTGCTTGAGATCGTCTAGTCTACATTTTTTCCGCACATAGTGCTCTCGAAAGATAGCTGTTATCTAAAAGGGTACCGCCGAAACTTGATTTAGAACAATCAGACTGCCAGTGTGTTGCATCGTATTGTGGTGTTCGACAAAAGGTGCTGACACGGATTTGAATAATGGGGGTTAGCATTATGTTATGGTATTCCCGAGTCCCCAAGAGTAGAGTAGATGAGTTTGCAGTCGATGTTTTTCAGTATGTCAAGAAAAAAACCTTACACGGAACGGGGCGCATCCATCGAATTGGAAGGTAATTATGGACCTCTTGTAAAAAACATGTCCAGGGACCTAGCACTTGAGATTGAGGGCTTAGAATGGGCCCCTGAGTTCTGTCTCCGAGTTGGGAGTTGCTGGAGAACAACTGGAGAAGGTCGGTGATCGTGACGTCTCCGTGACCGACATCAGGTGGTCGCGACTTGAAACTAACAGCAGACAACATGGTCCATGGACCGCTTCCAACAAAAGTCTTCCGCAAGTCTTCCGTGTCCAGCATGCACTTTTTCTGAAGCGGTCCTTCGACCTCGTCAGACGACAAGGCTTTCAAAGACTCTTGATGGTTTTTTCCCCATGGCAAGGCTTTAGGTGTGTCCGATTGCCGCGAGCAAAGTACGAATATCCATTGAAGACTACTGACATAAAACATCTTACAATCCATAGTCATATACAACTCTGGCAAGACAGATCTTTTGATCTGTGGACTCCCCGCCACGCTGAATTCAACACCTTCAACTCGCATATTCAACGATCCATGCCATCATGACCGTGTGATATTTCCTCCAGGATGATCAACTTTCACAACAACCTCCATTGAGGTCGTCATTGGCTAGACGGCCGGCAGCCCAGTTTGAGATGCACTACGAGACTGAAGGCAGATCCCTAAGCACACTTGAATACGAACAGGGGGGCATCAGCTAACTCGTCAATCAGTCATCGCGGTCTTATAACTAAGCTCGTTATAGGAGCAATTCGGCTTCGGCGTGTGCTAGTCAAATAATGGCCATCATGCCGCTGACCTGAACTAGTATTTTTCTCGGTGTCGTCTCGACCTTTGAGCCATATCGACCCTAGTGGTGAGTTTCCTTGACTTTATCGATACTCATTGATTATCGCAGCAGATTTGTCAGTTTTGCTCTTCGATACCTCCCACAACAGTAGACTTGCCAAGGATTCACAAGAAGCACGGAAAGCCAAAAGTCTTCGTTCTGGATGACCAAATATTTCTTGTCGTCATTTGCATTCGCTGTGCCCTTCATCGTGTACGCTAGATCTGGGTCTTGGGACTTTATACCCTGCATTTGTACAAAGCTTTCGACTCTCATGTTACGTGTCTTCTCAAGATAGCTCTGCTTGCACGAGGAACGTCCCGGTACTTTCTATACAGCCGAAATCTAGCCGTCGTGTCTTCCAGCCTGCCACATGTGACGCGAAAGACTTTCTCAATCGACACCCACGCTCAGATGTGCAGCAGTATCAGAGGCAACGCACATATGATGATCTTTTTCGTTCTGTTCATCAAGCTAGTGTCTATCACAGCCCTGCGATGCTGCTGAAATTCGGAACTCAGGGTGAGTACGTCGTTCTACTTGTATATAAGCTGCTCTGGCATGCACTGTGCAGATTCAGGACTTCTCGTAGCCCAAGTCTATCACTGGATTCTCATCTTGGCGTTTCTGGGTGCGTTGTTCTCATACCTGAAAGTTCGCACGCAAACTAATCCGTGTCCTCGTCTTCGCATTGTCCCGAAACAATCTGCGTCCCGTCTATCTCTGTTTCGACTCCGCTTATAGACTGATAGATCGAATACTATTTCATCATCAGGATCTCAGTTTACACTGAATGAGATCGTCCATTTTCTTTTGCTGTAGATCGGTCATTCAACTACGTGTGCCCAAGGAACTTAGCTTCGACAAGAAAGAAAGACTACTTCCACGATTTCGTGGAAATCGCCTTATCGATGTGAATCCTTGCTGCGCCTACCTGACCACGCGGAGCTAAAGCCATCGAGTCTATTCTGAAGATGGGTCTGAGGCTCTCACACCGATCGAACAAGTGTCCACTTGCAGATCACATATCAGAACGTTATTCAAAGCCTATGATATATGTTTCATCGAACGCTGGATTCCCAACACCTTTCTGCCCACTCCCGCTTACATTTCTTCACTCTCCACTGCTAACCGTCATACTAATAATCTTCTTACACGCTCGTTGTCCTTGCAACCATGACGGTGATTCACAGAGAGCGGAAGGAGGAAATTGCATTAGGGATGACGCTCCTCGGTCTGGTGTTCTCTTCTTTGTGAGTCTTGTTGAATACTCGACCGCATTTACCAACATGGATGGAAAGTGACGCCTTGCTTTTTCCAGACTATACGGGGTCACGATAACGCAGACATACAAGTACTACAAACGGTTTCCAGGCGATCAAGTTTTCATCAAAATTCTTGTAAGTCCCACAGTTTGCATGTTGCAATAGTACGCCTGAATTCCATGCATGTACTGCATTAGGTCGCTTCCGTATGGTCAGTGACCATTAGATCTTTCTTTTCTTTGATATCGATCATTATCAACTGCAGTATCCTCGACACGGTGTCTGTCTTCCTTGTGACGCACGCATGTTGGTATTATCTTGTTACGACTCAACCTATCGGTGTCGCAGTTTGGTGAGCGCTTATTTCCTGGATCTAGATGCCTATTCAAATTGACATCCACCTCTATAGGAGTTTAAATGTAAGCTTCTATCACACCCTCGAAGCCTATGAGCTCACCCCGATACTAGGTGGAACTAGCCATCTCGGTATGTGACTGCCTGTCTGACAAGAGTCCGGACTTGACGCATTGTATCCAATCTAAAGATGTTCATATCTGGGATCGCCGAATCGTAAGCTCCTCTAATCGTTGTAGACCATTTCAAATGTTCTGATCGCTTTTCACAAAAGTTTCTTGGCGTATAGAGTCTGGATGTGTAGGTAATTCAGTTCCAGGAGGACGACGTCACTGACGGTTTCTATGTTCAGTCAGCGACAAATCCTACCGTTTGACTTCCATTATCGTTCGTCCTCTCGTGTTATTTTTGACCGCCCTATGATGACGTTCTCTCCAGATGTTACTCGCCTTGCTCCACTTCAGTGAGTCTCAGAGTTTCAGCCTGATGTCGTTGTGATCACATGTCTTTTGTCTATCATAGCGAGCGGAGAAGGTGTGACAAATATCTTTTTTTCCATCACAGTCCTTGTTGATCATACCCTATAGTTTCCGCAGTGGAGTTTCTCATCCTTAGGCGCTTTGCTCATTTTCAGTCAGTAAAGGTCAGGCGGTAATACTGTCATTCATACACAACGACCGATTCGAGTTCCATATATTCTCTTGAAACCGCAGGTGCCGAGTATTTTGAGGCTTGGAAGCGCCGCATTTTGTGACACAAGTATCGCTGTGGCGCTCTGCTACTATTTACAGAAGAGGCGGACAGGCTACAAGAGGTTTGTCTTTCCGTCCTACTTGCCAATCGCTATCTCGTCACTCACTCCTACTTTTTGCGTCTAGGACCGATCAGATTATCGATAAACTCATTGCTATCGCTGTTCATACGGGACTTGTTACGAGGTGAGACCGGAACTGAACCTTGTGGGGATCAGATACTCATCCCATGTACGTTCTCAGCATCTCCTCTATCGCTTGCTTGGTCACCGTGAGTCTCGGGATCTTCCCATCCTGTCCTTTCAATTAACCTGACCACGGAATAGTATTTGACTGTCCCGAGGACTTGGGTGTACTTGGCGCTGTGCTTCTTGATATCGCGACGTAAGTAATTTGCGGATGGATGATATCATTCTAACCTTGCAATGCAGTTTATTCCAACACATTCCTTTCGACGTAGGTGATCTTTTCACCATCATACGGGCATTTGACTCATCTCGAGTTCTATAGATTGAACTCCCGGCAGGTCTTGCGAGATGCTGATAATGAACCGGACTCCGGCCCAGTGCCTCAATTTCATTCTTTGCGCCGCCCACGGTTCCTGAAGCGAAGCAACTCTGAAAAAGTACGTGCATACATATCCGATTGAGAAATTCGTACTTATAGCCGTCATTATAGCCAACTACTCAAATTGACGTCTACGTAGTGACCGAAACCATCACAGACGGATGCCTCAACAATGCAGGATCCAGTGCGGGGAGTACTAGCTCACAGGTCAGTCAGTTTACAAGGTATTCTTTCCTTCTGAAGCTAAAGTTGCTTGCCGTCTATTTCGGAAACTCAGGAGTCTGTCAACTTGCCAGACGTGTCTCATTCAACCGTAGTCAATGACTCTGGAAGCGATCTGAAGCCGTGATATGCATATGGTCTTACACCTAGATATTAGGATACCCCTTCACCTGCAAATCGCATGATTCAGTTCTGCGTATTGTCTGACTTAGACAGATAAGACTTCATGTTGGTTCATACGAGAGCCTGAGCATAACGACGTACGGGCCCGCGTGACTCACGTGGCAGTGCGCGCCAGTCGATTGATGGCGAAATAAATCTCATCTCCTTCCCAGTTCCCATTCGTCTTTCTGTCTACCTCGGGTTTCTGACCATCGAACATCTCTTGATTCCTGAAAGATACTCTACTCCTCTTCTACAGTTCTGCTAGTGTCGGAAGACACATGCTGCGTAGGATTTCAATCGACCTTATACTATTACTGTCTATATTTCTCGCCTCGACTCGTTCATCTCTTATAGACGCTCACAAAACATCGACATCACTTAACTCGTCATCGACTTCTCAAACCTCTTTTCATTCGAGTTCCGCTGAGCTCATGACACTCAGTCTACATAATGGTAGCACCTCTGCAACGAATGATCGAAGCCCGCTTCCCAGCGCATATGTTTATAGACCACCTCAGGTTCCACTGGACGTGGAACGCTATCCTATGGCTCCCAAAGGACTAGACTTAGAACAGGTACATATCTATGTGAGACATGGTGCGTACAACTTGGTGCTTTGGCTTTTTACTATCATCTTACTTACAATCTGGTGGTTCTCATCCTTCAGGCGAAAGAACTCCGGTTGGAATACGCTTATCCGCACCTCCGGCTTCTATACCCGAGCATTGGGTAATGTGCAAGACCGCGCGTCGATTTCGTGCAGCTGTGCTCGGGGACGTCATCGCCACAGATGCGCGGAGAACTCTGGATGATCAAGCGGAAGGGTTTTTGCATACACGCAAGCTCGTAGAGAGGCCAGATGGCACTAGTGTCGAAGGTGACTGGTAAGTCAAATGCCACTCTGTTGATTGATACTTATGGTAAATATATCTCCCGCTTTGCGATCGCCTTCTCTGTTGACTTCCGTAGTCTATTAGGGGAGTTAACAGACATAGGTAGACAGGTGTGTCTGGCGTCGTAGACCACTCTTCATACAGAACTGACGTATTATTTCAGTCTACCTACAATTATGGAGCAGCTCTCCGGAAACTATATATCGAGAAGTCAATATCCTTCATTTAGCACATCTACCTCATCCTCATGATCTATCAGACTCAACTTTCTACCCGACAAACTTGTGAACTCCAATGCCGTCTATTTCCGGTAAGATAGTTTGCTCCCATGGATGTTCCACGGATAGGTATTTACCCAGATCTCATTCAGGTCGACGAACATGCCTCGAACGATCGAAAGCCTTCAGCAAGTAATACACGGTCTCTATCCCACGTCTAAATGCGACCCCGCGGCGGTCCCTCCCCTACTTTTGAGGTATGCTCACGTCCTTCATTTCATCGACCGACTCAGCGTCCCGTTCTCTATATTGAGCCTCTCGAATTGCTAATGAAACGAATTTCTTTTCCTTCCCAGAAATAGTAAGGACGAGAACCTCTATGGAAATACATACTCTTGCAAACGGCTCGAACTTCTCCAGGTCGCGTTTGCTCAAGGTGTGTACTTCCGTCTATAAGCTACAATATGCATCTCCAATTGTATATCCCTCCGAATTCGACGGTGTAGTCACTTCTCTGTCCTTTTCTCCCCTTTTACGCCTTGGACTTCGATATCTCTGTATGATACTCATGATATTCTCTCATAGCTGCTGCTTCGGCCTTCAATCATACTCTAGAACCCCTTGATAAGAAATTATCTAAGTATCTAGGTGGGAACCCAATCCGGGTTGATGGTAAACCAAGAGCCTCTGGCATCCTTGATACCGTGCGTTCTCAATCTTTGGACGCTTCGATGCACGTATTCAGATTACACAGGTCCGAGCTTCAATAGCGCATGGTGTCAAAGTACCTCCAGAATTCGAAGAGAAAGCTGTCATAGACGTCATCGTAGGTACCCAGTCGAAACTTCGGAATGGGTGGCCACTGATGTAGATGTCATGATATCCGATAGGAAAAAGCAGTCGTAAATGAATGGTTCGCTGGTGCGTCTTTCTTAATCAGTAATGTCAGCCTTCTTATTTTCTCCACAGGATGTTCGTAAACCTCGACTTCGACCGTATAAATCTCTTTTCGATACTAACAACGATTTACCTAGATAAAACAGAGGAAGTACGCCGTCTAGGCATGGGCCGACTGCTCTCCGATCTTTCGCACAAGATGGAGAAGGTGGCCAAAGCAAAGATTAATGGCCAGGAAGAACCTAAGATTCTTGTCCACTCTACGCACGACACTGCTCTTGCCGGCTTGTGTTCTACATTGGACGTTTTTGATGACAAGTTTGTCTCACCGTTACGGCCTCGATATGATTTCCGTACTTATCGTTTTTGTTCCAGATGGCCAGCATTCACAGCCTCGATCACGTTCGAGCTATTCAAGACGAGACAACAACAAGAAGCTGACAAGAAAACGTTCCTACAGACCGTGTTTGGAATGAGGCTCCCAGATCCGGAATATTGTGGGTTCTATAGTTGTAAAACTGTATCTCTCTCCAAAGCTCATCTCATGATACAATCCAGACGTCCGAATGCGTTACCAGAACAAAAACATGATACTTCCTCTTTGTGCTGATGATGGCAAGCACTTGGAAGGATTTCCGGAATTTTGCTCGCTCACGGCGTTCAGTGAACGCGTCAGAGAGCTTACGCCGGAAGATTGGGATTCGGAGTGTGCGCCTGCTGGGAGAGGTTGAAGGACGCTACAACAAGAAGCTGGAATTCTGTTGAGTTCTGAATCAATTTGTTATTTATCTTGCAAATGGTGGTCGCGTTTCGGAAACGGACGATTGTTTGGCGAAGGCGTTGAAATAACACAAAGTCGACGCGCCACGCGTCAGGAACTCCACGGAGCAAGCACGACGGCAGGATAGACAGCTTTGAGAGGGATCTAGGGATCTGCGTGCCTTGAATGACCTTATCTGAACCTGAGGAGTAGAATATATTCGAGATCATATGCATATTGGGAGCCATTGGTTGAAAAATTGCATGATGAGCGGCGTAGCTGGGATGATTCTTGAGCAGACACGTAGAATGATTGTCAGAAGAGGAATGTAGGCCAAATTCTGAGCAGATTTTCACCCATTGCCTGTCTGTTCTGTGCCCGGCCAACGGTGCTTGAGAGGTCCTTCAAGGTACGCGATGTGAACTGGCGCAGGACTCCCACACATCCAGGTCCTCGTCGTCACGGTTTCCGTTATGTTGATTTGATCGGGGGTTGAATTACAAGCAGGATTGAGAGATACCTTCCATGCGACCCAATCGTCTATTGAAGGATAAGCACCGCCATTTCCATCTGTACTACCGGTAGCATTGATCTGGCATGCTCATTCAATGAACTCGAGTATACGGAAAAGGAGGAAAAAATGACTGACTCTGGTATCATCGCCTCCTTGAAAGTCGATGATCGGGATAACAGTCCTCGAAATATTGCACGGTAAGGTATCGGGAAATTGGTTATAAAAAGCGCCTTCGACTGTTGCGAATGCTTTGATTCGAGATGAGAGTCTCTCGTCACAGGTCATAAGACCGACAAACCCTCCTCCATTGGACTTCCCGGATGCGAAGATATTGGTGTGGTCGATGCAGAGTTTGGACAAGAGCGCATCGATTAAATCGTTGGTGAACAGATGATCGTCTACACCAGGGACTGAGTATGATGCGCCTTCCCAGACATGCTAGATAATATCCGGTGAGAAGGAAGGTGAGGCAAATGAGGATATAGAGAGAAGCGACGGACCCCGACGCCAGACGGGTAGGCCACCACGAAGTCCTGGTTGTAGATAGAAGATGAAAATCGCGAATTAGACTCTGAAATTGCGGGAGTCTCTTTGGCACCATGATATGAAATGATGAGCGGCGATGGAGTATTGATGTCGTAGTTTGTTGGGATATGAAGAAGGTACGACCGGTTTCGCCCTCCAGAAGTGATATTGAAGGATTGGCTGGGGCCACCTGCCGTGAGATTGGCGGGCAAGGGAGTAGAGCATCCTCTGTGGGCACTGATAGTGTCACTAAGGAAAAAGATGAACAGTAAGGCAAGGACGGGACTGTAATGCATGAGGGGTCGTGCAGTCGAAATAGCACCAATACTGCCTTAAGAAGACTTGAACCCGGTCCGCTTAGGAAGTCTGTAATCCTAGGAACCATTCACGATCTTCAAGAAGTTTGATTAGAAGGTATATGCATAAAATGACTCGGCTAGACCCAGGGAAACTGCCCAGACAGAGTATGATAAGACTTCAAACTAGCATGAGTCTTGTCAATGGGAGAATCACAGGAGTCAACGATATTGATGACGTACCAAGTGAAGGACAGCATGAGGGGAACACCAATGGAGAATGATTTATACGCTGGCATTGGTGCTTGGCCCGAAAACCCCTTACAAGGTTTTTCCAGTGTCTCCCTTCTACCACCTTATATGGTAGTCACAATTGCGTCGAAGCAGCCCATAACCTCGCCGCCCTTGGAAGCACCCTTCAAAAAAGCGAGTCAACCTCTTTAGATGAATCATCGGATGCCCAAAGGCTCCCAGAACAGCTTATCCTACAGCCGTTTAAAGCCGCAGCACGCAGCACAACCTTGATCTTCTCTCGCATAAGGTCGCGTTGCTGAGCATTTGCATATCTGCCAACTGATTCAACTTCGACATCGGATTGGAGCACAGGATAACACGTCCCCGAGCCACCAATCCTTCACCGGGTTCGACTCTTGAGTAAGTGCGGCACCCTGGCCATAACGACCACGAAATACGCACACGTCACGTGTGTAGAGACAACCCAGTTCTGGAAGACAGTAAATATGATCGTGGAGGCTCGCGTACAACGTTGTGCGCATGCATAAACTCTCCTTCCGAGGGTTTCCTCCAGTAAGAAAGCCACCCGGGGCGGATCTCCGAGGCCATGAACAGGAGAACGACTCTATCGGCAAAGCGTCTTGCCTTGTCGGTGCCACCACCTGTCGAAAGAGAAGCTGGGATGCAGCTTGAAGTGTGTCTTCTGCTACGACGTGTATAACGGAAGGCAGGAATTTGGAATTTCTTTGGTTGAGCAAGACTAGGTAGCTCGGGATTGTGATCACGGAGGAGGGTGACAGAATTGACACCCGAGTTTGTTCTGGGCGAAGATCGTAGAACTTCAGGGATAGTGTGAATAACGGTCCTACGAGCAAGCTGACAACGGGTAGCTTTGACATGAGAGGAACTTGGCATATTTACGCAGTAGTTTGGGCAGTTTAAGAACAGGACGGAACTTCATACCGCCGATAGAATAGCCTATGTCGCGGGTGGCAATGTAAAGCAGTCGCCGAACACTTACTAGTTGATAGTTAGCCTTTGTCGCGGGCGGTATTATAGCATAGACCGAACGAGTCAGAGTCGGAGCCTACGTTGTATCGTTTAGAGGTTGGAGGGTCATGTTGGTCCTCTGGAATCGCTACAGGACGGACTCTGTGAGTGGTCCACCAATCTTGAACGATGGAAGCGCCTCGAGGATCTGGACGGAGACCGAACGTGTCAGGATCAGAACCAAGATTGTGTAGAGTTTGGCATGTCATATATGCAAGGATAACAGGCCGTCTGCGAGCATCTATACCGCCTATAAGGGCTTGACTCCGACGGCGATTCTGATTCTGGGCCTTCAAGACACGGACATAGACCGAACGAGTCAGGAGTCGGAACATACGTAGTGCTATGTAGAATTCTGTGGGTCACACGTCATCCTGGTGTAAAAAAACTAGCAGGCTAGCTGTCCGCGCTTACAGAAAGTGGACTCTGAATGAGCGGCCCACCCATCTTGTATCGCCAGTACGGTGTAAGCGCTCCAAAGATATGGACGGAGATCGGACGTGTCAGAGTCAGAACCAAGATTGGGTAGAGTTTAACGTGTCATATATGTAAAGATAACATGCCCCCCGTCCGGACTCAGCATCCATACCGTCTACCAGGGCTTGACTCCGAATGTGCAATTGTATTCCGTGCCTCCAAGACACGGACGCAGACTGAACGAGTCACAATCGGAACCTGGGTAGTGCAGCATAGATCATATACGCCCTTGAGTACAAGAGCAAGGTGAAATGGCATTCATCCGCGCCCAGAAGTATTGCTTCTGAACAAGTAGTCCACAGTAACTTGGCGCCGAATGATGGTCCACCAATTTTGATTCCGCGTGTGCGCCATGCCCAAGATACGTTTCAAGGTGTGATTCCGGTCCTTCTTGTGGCTATGTTCCCGACCGGAAAGACGAGGGAGTTGCTATGTGATGAAGAGCTGATGAAAGTCTGAAAATCACGAATAAAAGATGGATATAATCATTTCTCACGGTAGCAAGTCGCCACGTCGTCGCGCCAAACTCACTTGCTCCTCATTCCACCATGTCCTCTCGAATCAACATCGCCCGCCCAGCTACCAATTCTTACAATTCAGACCCCCATGGACTCTCAAACTCTCGCTCATCCTCAACGGGCTATCGCGCTGCTAACCCCGACGACCCACTCGAAAAACTACGTGCTCTCAGCAAGACAGTCGAAGACAATGTCGAAATATACTCTCAACCTTTGAAACCCCATTTGCCGGCCATTGGTCGTTTCTTGATTGTCGTTACGTTTTTGGAGGATGCTTTGAGGATTATAACTCAGTGGGGTGATCAGATCTGGTATTTGCAACAGTGAGTGTGGGAGCTTGTAATGCTTGGTGACAATATTGACTATCGTTCAACGCGCCCTTCGTTTGTTTCAGACACAGAAAATTCCCATGGGGAATCTCACATATTTTCCTCATCGTTAATGTGTTGGTGAGTCTGCACTCCCAAATATCCAATATCGAACGACGCGTTGAGCCTTTGATTAGACGATGCTTACTGGATCTTCGGCCGTCATCTTGAAACGACACACCGAATATGCAGTAGCAGGTCTTCTGAGCGTTGTTATCATTCAAGGGTTCGGATACGGTCTCATCTTCGACCTAAATTTCTTCCTCCGCAACCTGAGCGTCATCGGTGGATTGTTCATGGTGTTCAGTGACTCTATGGTCAGCAGGAGACCATTATTCGCTGGTATACCCACTATAAGCGAGACAGACCGCAAGAAATAGTAAGTCGGACTACTTTCCCCAGGCCGTCAAGGTTGACCTGTCTTCGTCCATCAGCTTCCTCCTTGCCGGTCGTGTTCTCCTCATCTTCCTCTTCCTCGGCTTCATCATTCAAGGCGAATGGTCTATTGTCCGTGTATTCGTCTCCATATTCGGGCTTGCAGCATGTATCATGGTCGCTGTCGGATTCAAAGCAAAATGGTCTGCTGGATTCCTCGTTCTCGTTCTCAGCATATTCAATGTATTCGCAAACAACTGGTGGAGTGTCCACTCTGCACACCCGCAGAGGGATTTCCTCAAGTGCGTTGATCCTTTTTGTAAAGCTTTTCCTCATTTGGAAGGTCACTGACATGCCATTTGTAACTTAGGTACGATTTCTTCCAGACATTGTGTACGTATACACGTATTGTATCGTAAGATTTCGTTTCTTGATATTATTTTCTCCCTCTCTCCAGCGATTGTCGGTGGTCTTATTCTCCTCGTAAATATGGGTCCCGGTATGTCCATGTCCTCCATTCCATATATGTACACGACTTACCTTGTAAATTCCTCTAGGTGGATTGTCCGTTGACGAGAAGAAGAAGACCTACTAAGCTCAGAGTATGGCTAGGTGCACATATCTCTACCTATACGCATATGTTTACACGTTTAGCCTCTCCGGACCCAAAAGAACTACGGGAGTGTTCGAGGTGTATAATGTATATATTCGGTTTCCTATCTTTGCGCTGGGCTCGAGCTTGTTTTCGTGATCGCTGATAAAAGACGCTCGTTACGGATCTCATTTTCTTCGGATTAGTCTGAGTTGGTCGTCGATCTTTGTCGATTGTGGATCCTTGTAGGACCCGGACGATCGCATAGATATCTATGCTTGTGTGTGTTGTCCAATGGCATCCAGATCATTATATTGATCATGAATAGAACCAGCTGCTAATTATAAGTACGCGTCGACACAAGGTGTAAGTGTTCGGGAGAGCTGTGATGTAGATATTATTCCTATCGATGTCTAGATCTATAATAAATGTGCACTACGTAGTATAATGTAAGATCTAGGTATTGTTTATTGGACGTACATCCTCGTCATGATCACCATCAAACATGCCTATGCATATATGATTGGAATTCCTCCCCGAACTCCCATGGTTAGAGTAGTGATCTCGTAGTTCCCAGTCGGCCCAATTTTCGAGCAGCCCAATTGTTGCTAGTGGCTCCTAGCCGACCCATGCACTAAGCCCATCGTACGTGACAAAAACAATAGCAGAGCTCGGTAGAGCCCTAGCGACTGTCATCCCACACCCAGCATATAGCCCTCGTATTCCATGTATCTTGTACATCTGAACACACGTCTTCCAAAATGATGGTGGTTTATTGTTGAAAAAACTTGACGGGGACGCCGAAGAGGAAGAGGAAGGACGCATTTCCTCCCGTGTCTGCATGGCACTCTTGATGGTATCAGCAGGATATAGAGCTAGCACGCATGCAGCGCCGGAAATTGCGCCGGAGACGGCTGATTCCCAGGGTAGTAGGTCGTCGGTGGCCTCTCCTATATGGGCACGCTTACGAGAATTTGAAGTAGGATCGAATTCTACCGATTCGGTACCTCGTAATCGTCGGTCCTTCAAACCTCCAGCAACCCATTCTTTGACGGCGAACCAAGCTGCGGTCCCACCTGTTTCTCTGAGTAGCGTTCCAGTATGCCCGACCCAAAGTCCGCGGAAGCCATGATCGCGTATAGTTGATGTTACGATTTTCAGAGGACCTGGTGGATTCAATCGACGTGGGGCAAGAGTTGATGAATGGGATGATGACGCTGCAGCAGAGGTAGATGCGGCGAGTTTGAGTGGGGATAAGATTCGGAGTGGCGTTCTAGGATTTATGTTTGAAGTGAAATTGAGAGTGGATGTATATGGGATTTCGAGTCTACGCATTTGAGGAGGTAGTGGGACGGCCAATGGGGGGATGACGTGAATGGGTGGGATATGGGCGGGTGTGGGCGAACCGAGATGCATCATTTGGACTTGCATTTTGCATTTGACCAGTTCGATTGGGGTGCTGAACGTCAATGAAGATGAGAACATGGGATACAATTGAGATAATGAAGACGGACAGTATAAAGCTGGTGACAAATCCAGCTCCTGCTGCCGCTAAGGCCAATTGTGGAATGGACAGGTCTGGAGAGCTCGTTCGAGAGCTGGACGGGTGGGTGTATGAGTGTATGAGATTTTGGAAAGCCGTGTAAGTCAGAAATAGAGAAGCAGTTTCCGCCATTGATCCTAAGATGGGTGCTGGAAGACCCTGCGCGTCCGAGTTAGATCAACCATGATATGCTATAGGGTTCACGACTCACGCGGTAGAGACCTCTGAATCCTTCGTCTCTCCATGTCTGAAAAAGACAGTCTATTGGGCCCTTGAATCGTGGGGCAGAGATCGAAGGTGAGAGGAGCTGAGACTGCAGCCTGACTTTTGCAAGGTCGAACGGGTACTCAAATATCTCTGATACCATTCCTGCAATCTATGAGACGTCAAAATGTTCATTGTACTTGACATGACTCTGAAACAAGTTACTCACGCTACCGAATGCAATGTCCTTGAGTGCGGCACGCAGGCCTGGGGATATTGGAATTTCGGCCTCTTCTCCATTGGGACCCGCAACGATGGCAGGAGGGTTCCTGATCATCGTACCCAGATGGATTCTCGTGCTAAATATCGAAGAAAGGTTTATAGATGAGCGGTCAAGGTAAGTGCATTCTGGAGAATGTAGAAAAATGAAATGCAAGTTTGAGAGTCAAAAATGCCGCGCGATGCCGATGCCGATGCCGAAAAATATTATTATTTGCCACGTGCCCACCAGGATCGAATTATAACGGACTTCGACTTCCTTTCAATTTCCTTTGGGACTTCTTATAGTACCTTCCGCTCACAGTATACAAGGATCCAGAGTAAATAATTGATTAGATATGCCGTATACAAGTGAGAATAAATCAATGACGGTTCAGGAAAACATTTTTACTGCCACTCCTCACGCCTTTTCTCCGTTGAGTCCGTCCTTTCTTGTCACTCTCACTCATCTCCACGATATTCTCACCTCCCTTCTCCATCCCAGCACCGAAGGTCTCCACACCCTTTCTCTTTGGCTTTCCATTACTTCCACCGCCAGAGACAAGCATATCTTCCTCGTCCACCTTTCTTGTCCCAGACGGCACCCAAGACACCTCCATGCCTCCGTCAGCAGCGTGTACGGAGGATCTGCGGGTATCAGCAGGTCTGCTTCCACTAGACATCCGTCTCTGTCCAAAAGTCGCGTTTTTGTCTGCAAGTCGAACGCCGTTCGCTCCAGTCTGGGCACGCATAGGAACGAGGTTGATATTCGCAACACGATTGCGTTCCCGGTTCCGCGTATAAGCCTCTTGAGCACGCTCATTCTTCTGTCCTGGCCGAGCACGAGGATCGAATTTGTTGAGTTCTGGTGGATTGTGTTCGTTAGTGCTATGGGAAAATTTATAGATAAATATGAAAACTGACCGCCAGCATCACTGCTATCGCTTCCATCACTATCACTATCGCTCTCGTCACTATCATCAAGACCATCACTTGAGGCTTTATCACTCTCTTCTTCTTCCTCTTCCACAGCCGTCTTCGTCTTTCTTTCTCCAGCTCCATTTCTCTTGTGAGCAGCCGCCGACGGGTTCATCAAAGCGTACTCTCTACTATCCTCATCCACAGCGAAAGCAGGATCCTCGAACAGTCTCGTGAAACGAGGATCATTGAGAAGGCTTGGTTTCTCCGTTCCAGGGACGTTTGCTTCATCTTCCTCCACCTCTTCCATATCTCCTTCATCATCGACATCCATCTCCACTCCATCCCTCTCTGCATCCTTCTGCGCCTTCCTAAGCCGCCTCTTCTCCTCTCTCTTCTTCTCCTTCTCCTCATCTCTGAGGATCTTCTCAGCAAGCGCCTTGTTGACCTTCACGCCAACCTCCTTCTTCGCCCGAATCCTCGTCTCCGCCATCTTCTCCATCTTGTCACGTACCAATTTCTCCCTGTGCTCTGCATACGCAAACGGATTCGTAATGACACGTGCAGCATCGTAAAGCTTGAGAGAAACAAAGTAGCCGTGCATATAGGGTTTCAGTGCGGGTGTACCGACCAGATGGTCCAGTCCAAGCCTACAGAAAGGATTATGAATAAACGGGAATAGATGAACAGACACGGAAGAAAGACTGACGTAGCCAATTCGCTGCGCTGCACGAATTTGTAATCCTCGTAAACAGACCGAACGCTCTGGTCCTCCATTTCCTCGGTAATATTTTCGAGGAAGCTGGCCCACCGTGGGGCAGGTCCTAGTTGTGGTATATAATAGGTGTTCATCTGAATACCTTCGTTTGCGAGCATAAGAAGTCCACTGCCAGGGACGTGATGGACGTGGTTTATATCTGCAGCAGGTGTGATAGATGCGAAATTCGTTGCAGGCTGCAAAGAGTGGCATGAATGAGTCGCTATCAAGAGTGTGGATGTGGGTTTTGACTTACAGAGTCTCGATCCCATATCTTGATGACTTTCTTATCAGCACTGAGTATCATTCCGTCCCCAGCCATTCGGCTTCCGCCTTCTATCCAGCAGACGTTCTTTACAGGCAACCCGTACCCTTGATCTTTCATCGCAAATGGTCGTGCTGCTCGGATATCGTATAGTAGTGTGTGCCCTGTGGATGTTCCGATAGCGTACGAAAGTCCATCTGCTCGTGAGGAGATTGCTGTTACGCTCAACGCTTCATCTGAACCCGTTGTTGGCATGAGTCTACTTCTGGGCAATCTCAGGATGCCCACACTAGATCGTGACCGGGGATCCCAGAATTGTACTGTCCCGTTCCCTTCAACACCGAAGGCTAAGAGTTGATGAGCTGGATTGATATCGATGGTGTTAACACCTGGGATTTCCCCGTCGTCTGATTGCAACACCAGTGGATTCATAAAACGTCCCTGATCGAGGTTAAGTCGGTATATCTCATTGCCTGCTGCAGAGAAGTAGGCGTCGCAGGATGGGAAATGGTATGCAAGTGATCGACCGAATCGAGGTATCCGTGTCCGGTAGTGAAAACCTCCTTGAGTATGCAGCTCGATTGTTCGGTCGTTCTGGAGATGTATGGATTTTGTCCAGTCATCTGATAGAAGCTAGTAATAGAAAGAATCATATACCCATGCCAAGATAGTCAAGAAAAAGCAAACAGGAGATTTAGAGCGTGGACTCACGTACAATGAAATCGACATTTTCCGCATCTGAATGTCGTTCGAATTTTAGAGATAGTTGGTCCAAATCCCAAACCCTCATTTGTGGCTTGTAAGTTCCAGTAGCGATGGCATGGTGTCCATCTCGAGTGGTTTTGATGCGGTTACTCGCTTCGGGGAATTCGAATCCTTGGATTAGTTCGATAGTACCCTCGATTTGTTCTCGTTGGGCTCTTTTTCCTTTCCCCTTGGCCGAGGCACGTTTTCTGGTCAGCCAATCTGGCAAGGACGATGAAGAGCCGGCAGCTGGACCGTTGACAGTGTAGACCTTGACATTGGTTGGGTCGGCAACGCCCATGTTATTGAATTATGTCTGATTGGTGAGGATGACTGAGAAGTAGATACTGAGTGACAACCAGGATGAATAAGGGCTCAGAACTAGGATGGAAACTGTCGAAGTGGTGAGAGGACTCCAAGGGAGATGCGAGGTCCCAAAAATGATCGGCTCGCAAAAATAATTACCACGTGACCTGCTCGGCCGATCGCGACTCGCGACTGAGACAAATTGCGATTCACGGTGTGGATTTGCCTCATGTTGAGGACAAGATGATTCCTTTCCGGATTGCATCGGAACGGGAAGCCTACAAGATCGGACGAATCAATCAATTATACATATTTTGGTACTAGATATATCTCAGATATGCAGGTAACTTGCTAGAGTGTACATAGCGTTTGACTTTTATTTTGTTTAGTAAGAGAATGAGATACATTACTACAACCCACTACGGCCCGCGGCTTTGATGACACCTCCACCAAGAGAGGGCAGAGCCTTCTGAGGGTTAGATAACGACGGCGAAGGTAAAAAGCCAGCGCCTACGAGCCAGGCAAGATACTTGCCCATCAACGTGTCAGACACGGTCATGTTCAGGTTGGGGGTATGTGACCGAAGAAGTGCACGGGTATTAGTATCGTCGAGGTCTGGTGCCTTTGTGCTGGTTGGTAGATCGTCCAGGACGAAATGGAGCAGAGGGAAGAGAGCGTTATCCTGAACCTCCATGACGTGCTGTTCGAGCTTTCTTCTCCAGACGACGTATTCGCATTGTGTTGTTGGGAAACCATACTGGACCAAAGACGAGAGCATGTTGTTGAATGTTGGGAGTGGCCGAGCTGTGATATGCAGGACAGACATGGGAGCGTAGAGTAGCGGGTACACTGCCGCTAAACTAGTGCAAAGTGCGACATGGTCCACGGGGACCATGTTGACCGTGTTGTTGATATCAGGAACCAGACCGAGTTGGACACAACCTTTGACCATACGCCAGATGAAGTCATCTGTGTTTGTCACTATATAACGGAGGCAAAGTTAGGCTTGTTTACTGTAATATTTCTCTCAAAAACGTACCTGCTGTCTGTGAATCACCGACAACATATCCAGGCCGTATAATATGTCCCCACAGGCCTCTGCGGCCAGCTTCCATGAGAAGTTTTTCAGACACCCACTTCGTCTGGCCATAACCAGTCTTTAGTGAGTACCGAGCGCCTTCAAGATTATCAATTTCGGGTACACCCTTGTACTCAGAGCTACTCTGCGCAAGAGAATCAGATAGTTGCACATAGTGCTCTGTGTCAATCGCCGAGGTAGACGAAACGAAAACAACAAGCTTTTGCTTGACTGCACTGGCGAATTCAATAGCAGTGACAGTGGCCATGACGTTCGCAGAGCGAAGCTTGTCGTAAGGGTATACCCAATGGACCTGAGAGCAAAACGTCAATACGTATTTCCTTCCACGAGACTACAACGTACCAAAGCACCGTTATGCAAGATAACATCAGCTTCGACTGTAAGTCTGTCCCAGGTCTCTTTGCCAAGTCCGAAGAGCTCCTGGCCAAGATCCCCCACGACGACCTCAAGTCGCCCGTCTTGAACCCACTTCTCATCCCAGACCTGTCGGTCGGTAGATCCCTCTCTGAGGCGTTCCAAACCCTTGCCAGTATCGGGCGCACGCACCAAACAGACGACTTTCCCCACTCTGTTTTGTTGCCCTGCCAAAAGGTTATGGAGGACAAATGCACCCAAAAAGCCAGTTGCACCAGTCAAGAAAACTGTCAGCGGTCGAACAGCAAAGTCTGCCGAAAGACGTGGGTATGACTTCTGGAGTCGAGGGAGGAGACTTTCGTAGTCCTTTCCGTACTCGACAACTGCCACCGTGGAGGATTCATCTTGTCCTGGGACGCTGAATGATTCATTGGCATTACCATTCGGCTCCTTGTACGCGAGTCCTAGATCAGCATTGCGAATGGCATCGACTGCAGCAACCAATCCACCTAGTGTTGGTTTGTCGAAAACCAACCCCAAGGGCGCGTTGATGACGAAAACTTTACGAATCTCGAAGATGAGACGCGTAGCGAGGATTGAATGGCCTCCAAGATCGAAGAAACTCTCGTCGGTGGGAATAGGTGAGGGAGCGTTTGGAAGGATAGATGACCATATCGAGCGCATCGTCTCTAGAGTGGAGTTAGAGTTTGCATTGCCTGATGGGGGCCCAAGGGGAGCAGAAGCGGCGTGTGCCGTGTCTGGGAAAGGTAGAGCTGGTTTGTCGATTTTGCCATTAGGGTTAAGTGGCATGCGATTGAGGGGGACGAAAACTACAACAGAGACGAGATTTAGTGGAGCCACTCAGGACTGAAGAGTGATAGAATGACATACGTGAAGGAACGCTATAGCTCGGGAGTTTCTTCTTGAGGTACTCTCTGATATCCTTAATAAGCCGTCTATACTTCCTCATACCCGTCGTCACGTTTTTATCGTCCTCGGGTATATCACTTGCATACCCCGCAAGACCCGGACCATCCAACGGCACGAAATAACTGACCAAGATTTTCTCCTCATCCTTGTCCCTCCGCACAAGAGTAACATTCTCCCGCACCAAAGGATGTTGACTCAGATGCGTGTCGATTTCTCCCAGCTCGATTCTGAATCCACGAATCTTCACTTGATCATCCGCACGGCCCGTACATTCCACGATCCCATCCGGGAGATATCGACCAAGGTCACCAGATCGATACATACGGTCCCGGATACCCTTCCAATACCTCGATTCTGGCCCGGCAAGCTCATGCAGCGGATGAAGGATGGTATCTTTACGAGGTGGAGCACCAGCAGAGAACCAGTTGTTGACGAATTTCTCGGCGGTGGCGTCCTGATCCAAGTATCCTTCGGCCAACCCTCCGGAACGCACGTAGATTTCTCCTACTTCGCCGACGGCACATGGAATGTTGCGATCGTTGCGGTTCACGACTAGCAGTTGCACGTCGATCATACCTTCTCCCGCGGGCATCAGATCCTTCTGAGTGGCTAGGAAGGTGGGGTCGATGGAGACGGGAGGAATGGCGAAGTACGACACGGCTCGCTGTGTCTCCGTCGTGCCGTACATGTTGATGATGCGGACGTTCGTGGCCAGGGCTTGGAGGCGGAGACAGTCGCGTTTGGTGAGAACATCTCCGACGAAGAACGCATTGAGGAGGGACGGGATTTGACGCGTCGCTTGAGCAGAGAGGAGCTGGCCCATGGCTGGCGTCAAATGCGTGATCGTCACGGAACTATCTGCCATCCATTCCGCCAGTCGTCCCGGTGTTCCGATATCTTCTGCGGTAGGAACGTGTAGCTCGGCACCGAAGAATAAGGGTGTGAACACTGGGTCAAGACATCAGGATCATCACCAATGTACTCAAACTCGACAACAAACTCACTGTCGCGCTGTATGGGATCATGAGCAATCCCACTCAACATGGTGAACTTTGATCTTTCATCCAGCCCAAATCTCTCCCCCATCCAAGGGAAGAAATGTGTCAGACTGAAATGCCTTCCTCGGACGCCTTTAGGGATGCCAGTGCTTCCACTGGTGAACGAGAGCGTCCCTATGCTGTCTGGTCCCAAAACGACGTTCGGGTCCGTATCTCCCAGATCTGCGTGAGATTTCAAAACGTCGACGTCATCAGAACTCGATCCACCAACAATGTCGCCGTTGACGAAGACTTCCAGTGCAGGCACTTCGACGCGGATCTTGAGTTCGTCTGTGAGGAAGTCACGGACGGAGGGGCTGATGATCCCTGCGCCTTTCAGAACAATCAAGCCACGAGGTTGGGCTACGCGCAGGTAAACCATCTGTCGCGAAGGAGGATACGCGGGATCTATAGCGGATGTCAGTTTAGTTGCCGACTTAATTAAACGGCAATCGACTGACCTATGACCGAAAATGTCGCCCCTGCTTTGAGGATAGCCATGACAGCCACGACGAGATCAACGCTCCGATGCGCGTAGACCATAACCACTTCTTCTCTCTGAACACCACTCTTCAACAGATGGTGAGCGAGGACGTTCGAAGCACGACGGATGGCACCGTACGAGAACGTCTTCTTGTCCGACGTTGCAGGAAGACTCTGTATCACGCAGGGACGATCAGGCCATTCTCGTGCATTCTTTGAGAACACGTCGGTGATGGCGCCTTTCCAATCGCACCAATTGAGATCACCGGTGGGATCAGGGAGGATGGTGCGCTGGGACGGGGTCAGTAAGGGGACAGAACCTACGGGCGCCAGTGGGTTAGACGCGACTTTGCGAAGCAAAGCAGACAGTTGGTCGACAATGAGAGATATGCGCGAAGACGTGAAGAGGAGGGAGTTGTAGACAATTCGGAGGGAGAGTCGGGGTGCGATAGATGCACGGGTAGATGAAGGTGGATGGGTCACAAATACAGTGAGATCGGACGTTAGAGATGTGGACCGGATAAAGTTTTCGGTGGGCTCATCTGTCTCATCAAAGAACCGGACACGGAAGAGAGGTGCCTCCAACGATAGGGCACGAATCAACGCCTCGAATGGAACAATGTCGGCCTCTGCTTCCTTTTCGATCTGCTGCACTCGACGGACGACTGCCCAGTATGGATCCGTGGGATCAACTGATAGACGCAAAACAAGAGGATCACGAGCTGATGCAGATGACGACCCGATAACGATATCTGTGTCCCCAGTGTAGCGATGCAATAGAGTGGTGAATGCAGCAAGAAGTAGATGAAAGGCAGAAGGTCGGTTCACTTGGGCGTCTGTCTCGTCTTCTTCTACATCTTCATCATCAGTGTAAAGTACCAGTTTGAGAAGACTGAGAGACGTCTGTTCGGATAGTTGAGCTACATGGACAGCTTCGACTAGTTTGTTCGTTCCGGTTGGTCGGGGATAATCCGTCGGTAAAGAGATAGAGGGTAGGTTCTGAAGCCTGCCTACCACTCTTTTCAGTCGTCCATCGTTCGCCATTGAGCCTCGATACTCTCTGGAAAGTGTCCACAAGGTGAGATGTGGAACTGCAAAATGTGAGCAGTTGAGGACTCGAGTCAAGGACGGAACACGCGATCGATCGAAAAGAGTTTTTCTGGGAATATTACATAATCCAGAAGCTCTTGCTAAACAGGCGCAACGGGACCCCGGATATCACAGGACTCCGTTTCTCCGGGGTCTCAGTCGTTATCCCGGTCAGGCGCACTACTAAAGCACACATGGGTCCGACGAGCTGCTTGCTAGTATTTCCCCATCTCTCATGTCGGAATCGACGACGATGAATGCACTGTACTATCATGCAGTAAATTCCATTCATATCTGGTGCAGAGAGCCACTAATGTCGGTTGCCAGGCTCGAAACTTCGAGGTCGTGACTGTGCCGGTCCCACAGATCGCAGACGATGAGATAATGCTAAAAGGTGCAAGCCTATCTCATGTGCATGACATAGTCACAAAACTTACCATGCGTTGTAGTTTCCTTCTGCGGTGAGCTTCACCTAGAGTGCGTATGTGCATCAACTGAACTCCCACAGGCATGTGCGGAACGGATTGCCATATTCACGAAGGAGAGTTCATCACGAAGTTTCCTGTGAGAGCTATTATCCATACAGTCTCAGACACATATTGACGTACTTGTATAGCTTATCCCAGGTAAGCAGCTGTCCAACCTTGAGAATGGTCCATCCTCTAAAGTTGATTTAGGCCACGAAGTAGTCGGCACAATATCCGCGATTGGGAAGGACGTGAAAGGCTTCGAGCTAGGTGATCGATGTGTTGCAGATCCTGGTGTAACTGTAAGCTCACAGCCTCTCACATGGGTTGCAATCATCAATCTGAACCGTCCAAGTGTGAAAACTGCTTCTACTGCCGTCGAGGCCGGAGTCTTCTATGCGAAAACTTCGTCGGCAGAGGGGTCAGTATGGCTGGTGGGTTTGCTGAATATGTCGTCTTGTAAGTCACTCACCGTTTCTCTGCGAGGGTTTATGCCTCTGACCAATATCCAGCGAGGGCACAAAGGTTTATAAGATCCACAACTTGACTGACCAGGAAGCCACTCTGGTAGAACCAGCAGCTTGCGCTATTCACGGGATGGACAAGCTCAACGCTGCCGTAGGAGTTGACGTCCTTATCGTAGGAGCTGGACCCACAGGTTTCTACTCAAACGTTCCGAATCGCTTCCAAGCTCCGTTAATCCATCATCTTCATAGGTCTAATCCTGGCCCAGCTCCTCAAACTCAATGGTGCCGCCAAAGTAGTGATTGCGGCAAACAAAGGCATCAAGACTGAGATCGCTAAGCAACTTGATGCAGGCGATGTTTACATCGAGCTTGACCGAAATGAACCAAAGGCGCAGTGGGATAATATCAAGTCGGATTATCCTCATGGTTTTGATATTGTCGTTCGTGTCATCCACCGTTCTGTGGGAGAGGGTCTTGATGAACCGTTGCTTAGATCGAAGCCACCGGCTCTGAGAAAGTAGCCAACGATGCCTTCGATTTTGTAAGGAGAGGAGGCACGTACATGATATATGGTGTTTATTCCGATAAAGGTGAGACGATTTGATAGTCTGTCCATCATTGATTCCCTTCATACTGTTTGATCAGCGCGAGTTCACTGGTCTCCTTATAAAGTGAGTGGCATCCTGTTCTTATTGAGTGCATTCCTCAACTGCTCCATTCATAAGATCTTCAAGAATGAGATCAAGGTACGCTGCCTCTTTTTTCTCAATCCTTGACATTGACATTGTATTATTCGTCCCAGATCATTGGCTCCTTCGCCCAAACCCACTGCTTCCCGCGCGCCGTCGCATATCTCGAGAGCGGGAAGATTAAAGTCAAGGGCATGGTGTGCACTCGCTCTCATTCTATACTGTTCAAAGAGTGTTCCGTTAACGGTGATGCATTGCTCAATCACAGGTCACCGACGTATACAATATCAAAGAGTATCAGAAGGCTCTGGATAAGATGAATAGTAAAGCGGCGCTCAAGATCGTGATCACACCTTGACTCCGAGTCGGAGATTCAAGATCTCCTTGATTTAAAGTTCGGTCCGTCAATGTACTATGACATATCAATCGCATTATTTCCTCCCTTTCTAGAATTGAGGTAATCCACTTGATCGTCCTTCAAGCGAACTTGGTCTAGATGATTTGTTCTCGTTTGGCTGGGTCGTCGTCAAAGCGGCAATATTGGTGCAAAGTTCGATCCTATATCGACGCAATATTACAAGGTAGAACACTTGACCCAAGCACTCAGGTGTTCTGCGTTCCCAGACTATGCTTAAAAGCCTGCTTTGCATCCCACGCACGTTCACTAACCCAACGTTTAGTCGTACACGCTTATAGTGACGTTATACAGGCAGGATTTGACGATGCATGTACCCTTGATTTACTTCGACCGCCTCTCCTCCGACCGAGGTGATGTCAACGCCTTTGAATTACAAGCTCACACTCTCCGACGACGGTGTAATGAATCGTGCGGATCCGAACACACTCCAAAAATGTACGCCTCAAGACGGTATCTATTCCTCACCGAAGTCTTGTCTGCTGACCCACTGTTGAGTAAGTTAAGCATTCATATATCCTTATTTCTTACCAACGTTTGCCTCTCCTTTCTATAAAGCAGTCACTCACTTTGTGCCCTCAACTCATATCCCCATCACCTCATACGTTCTCAATGGTAAACCTGATACTTCCCGCGATGTCATGGCTTGGATGTGGTATAGACATGACCAGTTTTCGGGGCATCCCAATTGACATAGATGCAGTGAGTCTTTTTCCTTCGAAACTACGACTGATACGATGACCTTTTCTCCAAGCTCGCGGCTTCAACCCTTGGACACATTGCCCCTCGTTTCCTTGACCCGGGCCCTGCTGTCCAGTCGTGCGACATTGGTATGAGAAATCTTGGTTTCTTCATATCTCCATGAATATTTCTGATCTGCAGTGTACGCGTTACCGATACAGGAGGCGTAATGCACAAATGTCCGAAGGGTATCTTCGTCACCAATGGTACTTCTGCGCGTACTACCTCCAAGTTTACGACTTTTCGGAACGGTCTCGATGTTGTTCAGTCCTTTTTGACCGATCCGAGCTTGTATACGGACTATTTTGCTGTAACCGGAGTAGGATTGGAACACCTGTTGAATCCCGACGTCATGCCAATTCACTCCCAACACGGGATTTTTGCTTCCAGAGCTGAAGGCTATCGCGTCGCGTTCAACCGGTCAGACCTTTACTTCAATGAAACTTGGGTCGAGCAGGCGACTGCACATCTCCCTGTACCTTTCGACAGGTCATTATCTACAATTGAGAAATACAAATTGTTCTTCTCGAGAAATGGCAGCCACCTCGTCGTTGCTGTAGACTACGGTGCAAAATTCGTCCTCGTGAGTTTTTTTAGTGTACTTACTCTATTTGCGTGTACTGATATTACATCAAATCTCTCACTCTTATATCAGTGGGACTCGGCTGAAAGCGTAGAAATTCATCAGGATTTCCCAGCGGACGTTCTCGCTTTCCACAACGGCATACCCGCGCATGGAAATTTCGATGCATCGATAAAAACGACGTCACAGTATCTGAGCTTTTTGGAGTCTGTCCAAGGAAAGGTCAGCGTTGTCGGTGGCGACCCACTACTTGCCCGAGATATCGCCATGGACCAGACCAATTACGAAAAATACGTCCGATGGGCGGATACCATGCACGCGCACTCGCAAATATCCCGATTTGAGGTTGTCCCGTTGTGGGAGCTCATGAGAAATGCGACGAGTCGAGTTCTTCGTGATCGTGCTGATGCACTCCACAATGCGTACCTCTGGCTTTCTGAGCCCCAAAGACTACATCACACGCGAGCCACTCTCCATATCGATTCAGAATGGGCAGAATTTGGTCTGATCAGCCCGAACGTGGTCATTATGCCTGAGCCTCCGTATTCTCTGGATCATCTTTCGGATGTTAATCTTCATGGAACAAAATTGAGCTGGTATGGAAATCATTCCACAATGCAAATCCGGATAATCCAGTACAACACTTCAGTTATCCTTTTCTCCCCTTGGCGTGTATTGCTCATATGTCTGCTCTACTAGGTTCATAATCTTGAACGATGGTTCGCCTATCGATTTCTATCTTTCCTACGGGTATCGCGGAAATGGCTCGGTGGCATTGACGATGGAATCGGTGAGCACTTCTGATCTGATCCTGGCATCGTCTGCCCTAATTTTTGGCGCGTCATTCCACAGGCAACCTACGTTAATGACCATGGTCACGACAATATCAGGAATACGCGGTACTTTTTCCAAGCTCCTGTTTCGCAAAGTATCGTCGAAGATATCGCTTCTCACCTCGACAGTGAGCCTGTACAGCAGCTCCCATTAACGTCGTAGGTAGAGCCTTTATACACAACTTGTACCAAATATTGCACTGGCTCAAAAGATATCTCAAGTTTCGAGACAGAAGAGACGGCTACCAAAGGTCAGAAAAGATTCTCGACGCGCCTTGAGTCACGTGATCATGTCATCTACTCCGACGCGTGGCATCAATGGAAAGCTGTCTGGAGATTATGAATGTATATAAGATAACATGCATGCATTTCTAGGTATCTGTGGTGTGAGAGAAAAGTCCCAGGCGAGGGCAATGAATGCGACCCGTCGACCGGCTGATTACTTGCGCAAATGCAAGAGGGCATATAATTATCGATCCCGACTCCTATAAGTACTTCACTCGAACCACCTTACCCCCTCTAAGAAAAGATCTATCGGTCAATTTCTATACCAGAGTCGCTGGCGGCTATGTCTGCGAAGACAGGTCTTGCGGCGGCGAGCCCGCGAGCATTTTTGTAGAACAAGACGGAACCTTGGTCTTCGACGAACTGGTGATGCGATCGAGAATGAGTTTATGTGAGGATAATTGAATCGACAAGGAGCGATGTACGGACCTTGCATTCTCTGAGGACTCGGTAGACTTCAGCCCAACCACCCGGTGCACCTTGTCGTGTGATTCCATGTTGAGCCAAACATTTTCGTAGAGCATCAGAAGCCTCCCATCTAGAATATTGAGAAGTCTAGTAACGGTTGAATGACAGTAAAGAGACACGTACGCATTATAATGAGGGATTTTGCTGCTCAGATGATGAAGAACGTGCGTTTCCGATATACCGTTGGTAGAATGTGCGCCGATCCAGCCCATAACGCTGCCAAGGTCTCCAAGAAGACTACGGTCCAGAGTGGAGAGTGCCCCGCGGACAAAAGTGAATGTGTCAGCGCGGTAGTGGGGAATCTACGAACTGACGATGAGTTTATTTCGTTGCTATTGATGCATGCGTAACTTACCAATCGAGACGTATGTTGAAGGAACGTGATAAGCACGAGCCAATGATTAACCCTAGAATAGGATTATCAGGCATTGGCATGGAAGAACAAGACGAGGTACATACCAAATGTAGGGAACGAGGTAGACCCGGAAGACGGTGGCAAACCCTTTGCTTTGCGAGAATGCCACAATGAGCATTAACCAGATTAGAATGCCGATATCTGATATGATGATCTGCCTGTACTGATGAGGTGCAAACATTATAGACGAGGGCTTGAAGTCTACGAGATGACTGGATTAGATCATGATGAGAAGATGATGAAAGATGACTCACGACTGGTGAACTTCGGGTATCTTGGTTGTCCAGCAGTGTTGTTGACGAGATAGAATGGGAGCCCCGCAATCTGTGTACTTTTGACATAAGTATTGATAGCATCAGGCTTCCAAAAAATGTTTTAATTCACCAGGTAAAACGCAGAGGTAAAGCTAGCACCGATAGGTGAATCGCCAAGGGCTTCCCACATCTCTTTTTGAACTTCTTCCGAGACATTGAGACCGAGGACGTCGTCCTTCGTGGGATCCAAAGGTGGAAGGCCCATTTCTGTTCGTGTCCAGGGTACATAGACCTGGTCTTGTGACATATGGCAATTCGATGCGTGATGTTTCGCGTGTGTGATGCGCCATGAATGATATGGAACGCCGAGACTTATGGAGCCGACGCAAAACGACGTAAGTACAGAAAAACAGATTGAAAGCTTGGATTTCGACGCACCCAGAATGTAAGACCCAGCCAACAGCATCGTTCAAGGTTTTTGATTCAGAGAACGCTTGATGACCGCACTCGTGCGCGATGACCCATAGACCCATACCAAATAGACCGGCAAAAAAGCCATATAGAGACCAGATGGAAAACCGCGCCAAAGGATAAAGGAAAGGATATGGCAAGGATAGATGATTTGGAGTCATATATGAGTCCGAGATCGTAGCCATCTCATAGAGACAAAAGATCACGAAGCAATCCCATACGAGATAAACGGACGATTTCAGGGCAGACCGCTTGAAGCAATGTGGAGGAATGGAGCTGAGGAGATCCTTTATGGGAACGTCGGGGACAACGAACACGACCTGTTCGGCGACCTCGCCGCCTTTTGGAGACATTATCGAGCAGTAAAAACGAATTTTACTGGGCTGAAGAGAAGGAGAAAAGACGAAAGATGAAGGTGTGAAGGCAAAGAACTTTTTGCAATTTCCAACAGCGAATTTATTGGATTCCCGAATAGGGTCGCGTGTTTTAGCGGGGCGGATGAACCTCTCAGTCGAGCCTCGAGCCCACTGCGCTGATTGCGGGCCAATCGTGCCAGGTTTATAGCAAAAATCCAAGAAATGTATCTTGAAAGTACCGAAACATATCGCCAAGAGTCGCTTTTGTTTGCCTCGTCAAGAGACTCCCGATACATCAGGCCTTAGAGGTCACCAACACATAGTATACGGGGACCTGAAGACTCGTCGAGTATGATAACCCATCTCTCCATTGAGCAATCCACGATTCCAAGATTCTCATCCCTGAACGTTAACGTGGTGGACTCCTAGGAGACTGTGTTCGTAGTATTTTGGGTGTAGCGATGGAGTCTGTGTTGGCGCGCAACTCTCTTTGCCGAGTTATGATCTGCAGAACTCCATTTCTAATTTTTGTTATCCATGACAACGCACTGGCTGCTGGCAAAAGATATCCGAAAGCAGAGCGGTTCAAGAACCACCTATACGCTGACGTCTCAAAATATGGTCTGCAGATACAATTCAGAACACGGAGTACTCACCGGAGTCACCGCTTTGGTTCAGCCAGCTAGACCGGGCCCTTCGCCCCAACTCATCGACAATCTCAGGACCCAGAGTCGCAGTCAGAATGCCCATTGTCGACGACATCCCAGACCACAGGGAACCACGATAACACAGCAGATATAGCTTATCGGCGTGCTTGGAGAAAGTCTGGGTAATGAGTGATACTCAGTTAATCGATGGAATCTAATCGATGGACAGCGCAGTAGACCGTCAGACACTGAGACAGTCGTTTGCAGCCCTATCTCGACGCTCCACGCTCGAAATTTCGTGAAGAAGTGAAAGAAGTGATTTGCTAGGTGTGTGCTATTCGGTTCATTCATTTCAAATTCTCAGAAGCTGTCATATGACAGACGAGCGCTAACAATAATTCAAGCGCTCACCCTCAGGCCTAAAGCTCCAATCGTACATGAATCAGTCCCGAGTAGCCATCTTTGGACTGATCTGATCAGGTGTACCTCCTACAACAGACATACTCCTCGCGTCTCTTCTCGCGGTGCTTCTGAGGACTTCAACCTGGGATCGTGTACTGCGCCCGCAGGTGATGTGCGCTAATCAGATAGGCCAATAATGTACTAGAGACGTCGAACCCTCAGAAGACAAAGGTCTCCGCTCTTCGTTTTGTGCGTAAACTATCTCTTCTTCAAGTACGAGGCTACGAGCGCTGCAATAGCGCAGCATTCAGGTCCAAAGGCGCCAAACGCATAGTTTATTCCATTGAATTCTCACAATGATCCACTTGGTCGCTCGATACCGTCCAATACCTGAGGTCCTCAATTCATAACAAGCTCTACCGGATGATGTTCACTTGCAATTCAATCTATACTGGTATTCGACATCCAATTTTGTGGCCACATCCCTACAAGAAGCGACTTCCGCAGTATACCATGCGCTTCCGACATGCATCGAATTCCAAGTACGAGGGCGTCTACCCACAATAACTCTTGGAGCCCTAGATCTGACGCGTCCAGAATCATAAAGAGTGGTCCTTTATCAGGATAAAAGGTCGTCGTATGTCTCGTCTCAGCTCTCCAGTAAAGCATGTCTTCCTATGCCACTTGGTTTCAATCCACACTTTCGTCTCTTGTATCTATACATCCTCTTGCAAACTCTGAGGACCAACTTGACGTGGTCCCTATCTCTGTCAACTATTTCCCTCACAGGTGAGTTCTGTATCTTTGATCTCGGTGTTAACTAACACGAAGTTCAGGAAATGCAATTATGCATGCGATTTTTGCTTTCATACCACCAAGAACTTGTACATCCTGCCTTTAGACGAGGCCAAGCAAGGTCTCCGTCTCCTCGCGCAAGCAGGAATGAAGAAACTCAACATCAGTGGCGGCGAACCTTTCCTCAAACCTGATTTTATCGGTGAAATATTCCGATTTTGCAAGGAGGAACTCCATCTCGAATCCTGTTCCGTTGTCAATAACGGTTCGAAAGTCACGAAAAAATGGCTGGAAATGTACGGTAAATATCTTGATGTTATGGCCATCTCGTGCGACAGCTTCGATGCCGAGTGCAACATCCGCCTCGGTCGTTCCGAGAAGGGGATGGGAAACCACATCGGACGTGTCTTTCAGGTGGCGGAATGGTGTCGTGAATATAACATCAAGTTGAAGATAAATTCGGTCATTACCAGGTATGTAAAACGACAGCTTGAAACGAGAGTCGTAACTAAATTATTTCTGGCTCTAGGTACAATTGGGAAGAAGACATGAATCAAAGTATCGAAGAACTGGCACCCGTTCGATGGAAGGTAGGAATGGTCTCTCTGCATAGCACTACTGTCATTTTTTCTGATCATCGTCGTATTCAGGTCTTCCAGGTCCTTCTATTAGACGGCGAGAATACGGGCGAACAGAATCAATCCTTACGGGATGCCAGGAATCTCGTCATCACCGATGAACAGTTTCAGAAATTTCTGGAGAGGCACCGCGGTCAAGCTTGTCTTGTGCCGGAAGACAATGAATCTATGCGAGACTCATACCTCAATCTAGATGAAGAGATGCGGTATGTCTCAGTCGTCGCATTTTGTTCTTCATTCGAACGGAAGACTCTGATACTCAGTTTCAAGCTTTCTGAACTGTCAAGATGGAGGTAAAGTACCCGGTCGCTCTATTCTCAGAGTTGGGGTCAAGGAAGCATTGAAGGACGCTGGCTTTGATCATGAAGCATTCTTGAACAGAGGAGGTGTGTTTGATTGGAGCAGAATCATGGATCAAGAGAGCGTGCTCCCAGAATGGTAAGAGTAGCATATTGTACACTACGTACGACTTAAGACTCTATAGTAAGTAGTCGGGTTCTTGAATCTACTCAACAATCGACAGTCGATGGAACGAAGTTCCCGAGAGGGAGACGCGTTATATAAATAGATAGAGCCGCAAACGAACAAGCCGTCACGCGTCAATTTTTTGATTTTTGATTTACTTGCAAGACCCTGGTCCCTCGACCATCGACGGGGCGTGCCAATGTCGCGTTTCTTCCCTGGGCAATTGGGTTCCGTTGTACACTTGCGGGTCTCGTTCGCCAGACGCCCGAAGTTCACGACAAAGGACGTTTTGATACGTTTCTACCATCCTACAAAGGCCCCCAAACCCCTCTCACTCCCTTCAGGGCATACGAGCTTGCTCCCACTTATTGTCAAGGCCAATAATTTGGTGGTGCCTGAGATAAAGGATACTCGAGACCTTGAAGTCAGCTCCAGGATGACAGATGTAGCCAATGGCGGTGCCAACGCAGTCATACCTTTCTACGTTGCACCAGAGAACTCGCCAATCTTTCCGCCTGTTGGGATGCTTTCACCCCCCATCGTTTCTGCGATACGAAACGATTACAAAAAATGCGTTACAGACACGGGAAAGTCACCGTGGCGATTTCAGACTCGCAATGGTGACGTGTCCAAGTTAGCGTCGATCTCGTTTGCTCCGTGGGTCAACGAGGATGGGAGATCTGCTCGTACGATGCACATAGATAGAATAGTGCGTACATTGAGAGATGATGGTAGGTTTAAGGACTTTCTGAAAGGTATTAAAACATTTGTTCATACAACTATCATAAAAATACTCACATCTGAGTACCAAGGCTGGAGCAACGAATCTTTTCCCGTATATCATCATCCATCGAAACGCCTGCCATCGTCCTGTGATCCTGTAGCATTTACCATTGAACGTGCGGCCCTTCCTCTATTCGGATTCGCGAATTTCGGTTGTCTTCTCATAGGTGAGGAGATTACATCTTTTGTCCATCCAGTCTACTCATATCGTTGATGTAGCCTATTTTCATTGCTCTGAAAGTGGTCGAATGATGGTATGGGTACCTCGGCGTTCCATAAGCAAGAAAACGTAGGTGTATAGGTCTCTTCATAGAAATCATGCTGATCCAATCTATACACTTGCTAAATTATTAGGTGGCCGGGTCTTCTTGACGTAACTGTTGGGGGTGGCATTGGCGTGGGCGACACGGCGTCTACTACCATCATTCGGGAATGCGCCGAGGAGGCCTTGCTGGATCCAAAATACGTCGAAGATTATGCTCGCTCAGTTGGGGTCCTCCCTTTTCCCAATCGATCTCCAGAAGGATTGATCCTACCTGGCTTATACTACCTCTTTGACTTACCGCTCCCCTCTGACGGCAGTGTCCGTCCTCGCACCAACGTGGCGGATGGGGAGGTGGAGAGCTTCGAATTAATGGACGCACAGACAATCCTAAAAAATCTACTCGCAAGGATGTTCAAGCCCAGTTCTGCGCTGGCTTTAATCGACTTCTTGATTCGTCATGGGTATATAACGGAATACTCAGATCCCAGATTTGTGGATGTGTGTCGCGAGCTCAAAGGCAGATTCATTCACCCGACTCCATGGGCTGCAGGCGGGCAATACCTGGACTGGTCTACCTCATCATAACCTGCAAATAAAAAAGGTAACAATCGTCTACGCATAGACGTACGGGTCGGTAGACTGCTGCACTTTCGGACGCGACGAAGGAAGGTGCTGCAGCACAAGAAAAAGGTTCATGGCCACGTTCAAGAACTTCTGATTCGACGAGAGATGTAAGATGTGTCGTGCACTGCTAGTGGCGCGGGAAGGAGGAAGAAGGAAATTCAAACGACCGTGTGGATCGTTCGTGAACTGGTTCGAGTTGCTTATACGCGCCGATTCGTAGGTCTCAACGTTACCGTAATTTCACTCCGCTACCCATTTTCAAGTCCCTACCAAGTTGGTTGTACATTTTCTACATCTGAAGTCAATCCAATCATGCAAGATATTCATGTCGGCGACATTGCTTACATAATAGTGAGTGCCATTTGCGTGTATATCACTACTGAGACATTAGAGAGTTTGCAGTAAGCCATTGGGTGGCTTTTGGTTGTTGCGGAAAGCCGCCGGATGGCTCCGCTAACTTAGTCTCCAGATTCAGACTCTAGATATCTGATCAGACTCCTACCCATCCGTTATGGGAAGAGTTAAAAGCGAAATCTGAGGATGTCGTTCGATGCTGAATCCTACCTAATCGGGTTTATCTCTTATCTAAGTTATCTTATCTTTGTTTGTTTTATGTTTACTCTGAACCTTATGTCTTTTAACTCTTCCCATAACGACTGGCAAAATTCTCGGTGGCGGTATGCGCATGCTTGGTCTGTGGCGCAAAACCGAAGTGCCCGAGCTTGCCCGAGGCATGTAGAGAGTCCGAGAAGCACCTCGTGTACGCCTCTCTGCATGAAGCGTGGGCCCAGCGTGTAGTGTAGATATATAATACATGAACTGCTAGTGATATTAGTAACTTTTCCAACATGAATCGAAGCTATCTACTGCAAATTATCACCCTCACTGCCATACTTCTGACCGGCTGCCTTTGGCTCGTTCGCAACAAGCGTCGAATGAATACAGACCGTGATATGTGCCGTGAGGTAGTCACAGACTCAGAGGACATCACGGAGATGGATGAGGATGAACTTCCGGATCTAACAGAGCCAAGTGAGGAGGGGGATGCCTTGACAGAGTCGCGATTTGGCATGAGTGAAGTAGACGGCGGAGAGTCAGATTCGGGGTATGATTCAGAGGAAGAGAGGTTTGTGGGAGTAGGGAACATCGTTGGACTCAGCGGAATAGTGTTGGGGCCACTCGAGACGTCAGTTGGATCTGCGATACTGATTTCAGGGGATGCAATGACAGTCGAAAGGATAAGGGCCTAGGATTACAACTTACCAGGTGTATGACTCGTGGAGGCTAACAAAAGCATAATGACAGCCGTGGTACGCATGGAGAACACATGTTCACTCTACCTGTCATATATAAATGAGTAAAAGAGAGACTTTATGCACAAAACCATGGACGCACATCTTCTTGGCCGTATTCTCTCGATTCTGGACCAGAACAACACCAGTATCTTTGAGCTGATCCTTCTCGTACTACGTAGTCGGACAGGGCATGCGGGGAACCATCGTGAGGCCCTTCTTCGCAGAACCCGGGACCTGTTGGATGTCTTTTCAGAACAAGCCAGTGATATTGCCCAAGCGTGGGCTACAGACGTTGCAGTGGAAACTTACCGCGTCGAGCTGGTGGCCCTAATTCAGCCAAATGTCGGGTTCCATCTCAATGGCAGGAAGGCGAATCTAGAGAAGATTGAAACGTTCTCGGTTGCGGAGATGAGCCAGACGATTGAACGTGTGTGCCCAAGATTGTGGAGCCTTCTCGGTGTTCTTCTTGATGCCGATCCGACACGAGTACGAGTAGCTCCCGACGAAACAGCGGAGTTCGACGAGGAACGTGAAATGAACCTGGCGGAGATTGACGGGGACGAAGAGATAGAGGATACTTCGGGCTCTGAGTCGGATTCGGATGCGGATGCGGAATCAGATGCGGAGGAGTCAGAGTCGGGAGGAAGTGACGACGATGAAGACCAGGATAGCATGGCGATGGATATCGACGATGAACCGCCTCGAGCTGTGGCGAGGCCACCCAAAAAACGGCGCAGAAGGCAGAACCCCGCGAGGAGAAATGCTGCATTACTACTGATTGTGAGTCGTTATGGCTGTAGGTGTAATTTACTATCTACTCACATACGTCGTGTTATAGAAGCGCGTAGTATTGTTTTCCATAATGGGCAATAGCTGCAATAAAAACTTCAATGCTCTTCAGTGCATCATTGGTTTTTTTTGCGAGTCAAAAACGGTGCCAGACAAAGTCGTTGAGCTTCTTGCGCACATGGGAATCTCGGTCTCCACTGTCACAAATCAAAACATGGTCAATTCCTTGTCAAAACACGCCAGCCAGCGCTTGAAGGACTTGCCGTACTGTAACATGATCTACGACAACTTTGATATGGACTTCAAAGTTGCACAGCCAACGGCCGGAAAGCAGGGCCTTCACATGAGCGCGACAGGTGCAACGTTCGCACCGTACGTCAATGTAGATCCCGAGGACCTACGTTTCACCAAGGAACTACACGAAACAAGTGCTTTCAACAAAGATCTCAGTGCCGATGACCCAAAGATATACAGACCCACCATTCGAGATGTGCTGCCCAAGCCACCTGCGACAGATGGCGACGATCTGAGCCCACTCTTGAGAGCGTTTGCGTGGCATTTCCGGGATGTTCTTGTACAGCAGGAACCTGGATTTGAAGTTTATCGAGAGAAGCTTGGGTTGCCGGAGGTTGTTGATGCACTAACGGTGCTAAAAACAAGTCAGTATCCAGCGCACGCGATCAATGCAGATGAAGGCTCTCACGATGGGAACTGGGAAGTATTGCAAAGTCTTTTGAGACAGGCGAACATACCGGACCAGAGGCTGGAGGAATACATCACCTTAGTCCATGGTGATTTAGGGACAAAGGAGAAGCTTGATGGCCTACGTAGGATGAGAACAATTGAGGCTACAGCCAAAAATCGGCTCGGGTGGATTGTTTTTATTCCTGGGCTATTTCACGTCAAAATGGCATGCGCTGATGCGATCTGGAGGACCCACATTCAACCAAAGGAGGGACGAGAGGATGCTACCGGAATGTTCGAGTATATACGTCACTTACGACCAAAGGAGACATTGAAATTTGGCAGCAATCCGGGATTTCGTAGGATGCACGACATCATACACCACACAACATGGGTTGATATTCTGGATTGTTGGAGAATAGAGGCGGAGAAGTTGGGGTACCCCACACTTGACGACTTTCTCAAGGCAAAGCCGTCTTGGGAAGTAATCGTCAATACATCTCGAGAGATGGCTGTGACATACTTACCTGGGTTAGACTTCCAAGACGAGCGTGAAAAGCCAGCGGAGGAACGCGATGCTTGCTTCGAGAACCACAAACTCCGAAAACAGCATTCTCTGCTGTACCTTGAATTGTCGCACGCAATGAATTACGGCGACGTTGGACGCATATTGCGAGTCCTCCCTTACTGGATAGCGATCTTCAAAGGAACTGGAAAGCATAAGTATGCTGCGCACATGACAAAATTCATGACAGACCTTGATCATGTATTTCCACCACGGCTCCGGTAAGTTTGGCTTGAGGCTGGGATTCTCCCCGACACTTATGTGTTACTGCTTGACACAGGCGAGCCATTTTGAACAATTGGCTATGTAATCCAACGGGAAAAGTAAATGGATTCCGGGGCTATGACTGGTTAATGGAAAGAAATAATCTTTACATGAAAGTGAGTTCTTCTTTGACTGTTCGAAGCAGGGGGAAATATTTATCGACTTGGGAATAGGTTGTTTTTCCGGGGGCGGGTCCCAATCGGACGATGCGTTTGGTATTCAAGAGATCGGTCCTGATTGAAGTTTATCGATCAGTTCATCAAATCATCGAGAATAATTTCTATCTCACTCACCGAACTATTAGGCATTCCCATCCCAGGATGACGCGTACGCTCAGAAAGCTCGCCAGGTATATCAAAAAAGAAAATCCGCATATATTTACACTAGGGAGAACAGTAAAGCACGAAGTCGCAGATTCCATTAACGAGGGAATCGCACTGTTGGTGGAGAGTACTGACCTGTGTACTATTCCGGACGCAGAAGCTGGAACGCGGGATTGTGGTGGTCGTACGAGTTCCCCACAAATATTTAAGGGACACGATTCGAGTGCGACGTTTAGCTGGCGAGCACTAAAGGGAGACAGGGAGGAGATTCGCGAGAACACGCCCAGTTCAGGCAATCCGTGAACGCCGGCGTGATCTCTGACTTCTCAGGCAATCCGTGAGAAGTCGATTCCCAATCCGTTTCCCTTTCCTAGACGAAGATCAGTAGCTTCGAAGAACGTTTACTCACCTAAGGTAAAGCCCCTGCCCACAATGCGGGGTGTTAGACCAGGGATTGGAGCTTAGAGCGTAGTTAGGTGATGGTAAGAGATAAGATGATAGTGATTCTTTGCGTCACAGCGCGTTACATGAGTAGCTACGGAGATATGAAATGGAGATAGGAAACGTGACAAGTCGTGACATCAGAATATCGAGCCTGAAAGTAAGTAAGAAGAAAGAAAGAAATGTAAATGTATATATTCGCCACAAACCCCCCCACTCTTCAGGCATCGATGGGATCCCAAACTTCCGGAACCGCCAGATCCGCCAGAGCTGCGCGGTGCCAAGTTTCCTTGTACCCCGTGTGGAGGCGAGCAAGGGCATCCGTCAGCGTACTCTGGGGAACTTCTTGAGCCGGAGCATATTCTCCCCGATTGTCAGAACGAAAGAACTGAGCCCAAGCTCCGGGAGTGCGGCACTCTGCAGCACCGTTCTCCATCTCGAGGTATAGGTTGTTGAAAATGCGCTCACAATCCTCGTTCCATTCCCCGCTATAATGGCGGCAAGACGCGAGCATGATCTTCGCGTCGGGCCAAAGGGTGCAGTCGGTCGACCGAGACCCGGTTCCCCCTGCGGTAAAGCCCATCACGGCTTTCAATTCGTCAGGCGACATCTCGTCACAGCGGAAGAAGAGGAAACTATCTTTGTCAGACCACCCCCTCTGATGCAAGGTGACCTGGATAGAAGGACCACACATGAATTCCCGGACAAGGCGCATGCCGCTGTATTTGCGCGCGATCCAAGAGAAAGGTCCGCCCATACCAATGAGAGCTCGAGCGTGAGGGCGCTGCAGGATATCGAGAAGATTGATTTTGTACTGGCGGTACAGATCGTCGCTGCTCGACTTAGTGGACAGGGTACGAGCAGGAGCGCCAACGGAATAATAGACATCGGCGACGAAATCCCGAGTCTCGATACCCGGGGGTAAGAAGATTGCGTTGTCCTTGGGATCTGTGCAAATTCGGAATGGCAAGCCATGCTCGATGGCAGTGACGAGGACCCTTTTAAGGTCGGTCATACTATCCCAGCAGTTGGCCCAGTATCGCATGCGGAACTCACTAGCAGCGTCGACGTACAAGTAGCCGTGCCGCAACAGATCGGTCCGCCACGCGAACGTCGAAGGAACCGAGAAAGTGGAACCTGGCGAGGTTAACGGGCGTCCCCACTCCCGCAAATCAGCCAGGAAGGAAGCACGATCGACACTACGATCCCGAGTAGAGGGAAGAGGAGGAACCACAACTTTAATCGTACTGCGTAAGGGCCCAGGATGGAGACGATCGGACAACTTCCTGTTTGCAGTCAGCCGAGGCGCAGCCATAGCGTAGACCCAAGGCGACGAGACCGACGTCCCTACTTGCAACCCGTCGGAACTGACCGAACTATCCCTGGTAGTCAATCGACCCGCTCGCCTTTGCGCACGAGATTTCTTCTTCCGGCGGCGTTTCTCCGACAATGGCTCAGGAGAAGGAGTCCGCGGTGGAGAGTTCTCACTCATAACCACGTCGTCCTGAGACTCGGCTGAGTCAGGATCTTTGTACCCCAAATGCGAGTCAATGGCGGCTTTCTGTAGGGCTAGCGTGGAGAGCTGTTCGAGTGTGGGAAGTGGCCCTGAGTTCAGCAAGAGACCCGTCTCGAGAGAGAACTTCTGTCCCGGTAATGGAGCGTATTTGGCCCTGTAAACTTCGCGTATCGCAGAGACGTCGTCTTCCTCCACATTGTCAGGGGAAAAATTCATGTCACCTCCTCTAAGAGGACGGGAACGCCAGAACATCACTACGGTCTGACCATCTTCCTCGAGAACAGTGTAATGATAACGCTTGAAGTACACCGAGACTTGGAGAGCGTTCGAAAGAGGGCGCCTAGCCCATCCCGGAAAATCCTGAACTGTGGACGTGTAGCGTACATCCTCAGGTACGGGGGAGGCTCTGACGCGAGGAGTGGGATTCCTTTTCCTGCCCCAATGGTCATATTCCACCAAGCCCCAAAACTTCTCCAGAAATCCGGGAATTTGCGCCGCCAACCAACCGCTGGTAGACCCAGTCGTCATCAGGTAATCTCGATAAGCGTCGTACATCACCGGAGAGTAGAGGTGGAAACGGGGATCGACGATCTCGACGATAGTCCAGGGGTAGAATACTGGAACGTCATGCTTGAGGAGATGCGCGATGTTAACCGATTTCCAATCGCGCGCTAGGTCGATGAGCACCCCTCGGCGGCGACGATTGTGGATAGGCAACTCCTCGATGATGCTGACGATTGCCGGGCGAAGGCCACGCTTCCAGTCCTGGGCTGAGAGCACCCACCAGGTCAGAAACCCGATGCCAAACAAAGCACCTCTCTTTGCTCGAGCGGCGGCGCATTCCACTTCGAAGGCGGAGGCGTATTCGTCAGCAAGGACGGCGACGTTGACGTAGTCGGGAGTAGGCGTGTGACGACCATAGTCGGTGTCGGCCTGAATCGAGAGACAGCACTCTCCGATAGCATTAAGGAGAGACTTCATCTCCGAAGACCATTTCGAGGGCGTTCTGAACCTCAATTCGGCTCCTCCCTCCAGAGTCTCAGGCATGACTGATCGATTCAGATCCAGCAAACCTTCCCTATAGTCCTCGACATGAACCGGAGTCCACGCTTCCCAGAACTTATGTAGCCTCCACCAGTTGGGTTCGAGACCTGGTTCCATTTCGAGGAGAACCCCCGTGGGGCCTACGTGAGAGGTATAGATGTCCCTGTCCTTGTAGTCGGCGGCTTCGAGAGGAATGCTCTGGTTGCCAAAGCTGAACTCTGCCCAAAACTCGTTGTTTACGACTCGGGTGGTGGGTAGAAGAGGCCCCCCTGATGAGCTGACGAAAAAAGTATCCATAGTCAATGATCCCTTGATTTCCGTCTTCCAGGCAATCCGTGGAAGACTCAATCGATTTCAGTTGGAACAGCCAGGCAATCCGTAACTGTTCTATCCACCTGAAATATGGGGGAAATGGAAAGGAAGGGGTTATCGCAACCCACGATATTTAAGTCACAGGAACCTCCCTATTTCCAATAAGACGCACGCCACCCAGTACCACGCGGTACTCTCGTAACCACCTGTTCCGAGGTCGTGATTCCGATGGATCCCGAGCTAGTCGAGAATTCGATGTAAGGCGTCGGGAAGAACACCTGAGAGGTAAGTGGCTTGAAACTTGAAGAAAATGAAAGCGAAAGTCCGCCGACCATAGTCGGCCATAGAAGAAAATAGTAAAAAGATATGAACAAGTGAAACGGGACCCAGCGGTAACGCCAGGTCCTAAGAAGAACACAAATCCGTGAGTCTATGCAAAATGTACAATGAAAACGGGTATAATGGGGGTGGTCCTAGTACCACTCTCAACCTTCGGCGGGGAGAGAACGGGCCAACCCTTTCCGGTAACGTTCCAAGGCTAAGGGAGCGTTCTTGACGTTAATCGCGGGTTCCCAAGTATCGAACTGCGGGCCGTAGCCCTCCCATCGCACTAAGTAAAGCGTGCGGTTTCGTTTCTTGTCGAAACGGTGTCCCAAGATTTTCTCGACGTCGTATTCCGGTTCCTCGGGCTTGTTGATACGGGTTTCGGGCAATTTCACCCTCTTCCCTAGCTCCTCCGGCGATTCCACATATGCTTTCAGATGTTCTACGTTGACTACTGGAGACCCTGGGTACTTGTTGCTCATCCTCAACCGATAAACGTTCGGATTAATCCGTTGAAGAACCTCGAAGGGGCCAATCCATCTCTGAACCAGCTTCTTCCCTTCTCCCTTGGATTCGACCCATTCCAAGGAATGCGGATTTACCAAAACCCTAGACCCCTCCTTGAACTCTGGGGGCGGTCGGCGGCCCTTGTTGTAATTGCGCGCCTGGTCGTTCTGAGACTCCGCTATAGCCAGCCTTGCGAATTCACGATGAAGGTTCAGAACCGACAGGAAATCTCTGGCGTCGTCGTGGATAGCCTCATTCCTGACGGACGACGACGAGCGAGGATTTAGAAAGTCGGCCGGTGTTTTGGGATCAAAGCCGTAAAGTAAAAAATAAGGACTCGACCCCGTTGAACCGTGTATCGCTCCGTTATAAGAGAACTCCAGTAGGTGTAACCAATCGGACCAGGACTCCTTGTCATTAGCTACGTAAGCTCGCAACATTATGCCGAGCTGTCTGTTGACGACCTCTGTCTGCCCGTCGTGTTGGGGGTGGTGAGCTGAAGAGAGAGACATCTTCGTCTTCAGGTGCTTTGCTGTCGCTTTCCAGAAGTCCGAAGTCCAACGCGGGTCCCTATCGGTTATGATACTGTCTGGCAGGCCGAATCGACACACCACGTCCTTGACAAACAAACGAGCGAATTCCTCGGATGTAATGGCCGTGGTAGTTGGAATAAATTGAGCATGCTTGGTGAGTCGGTCGACGACCACATACACGGCATTGTAACCGTTAGACATAGGCAAGTTAACCACGAAGTCCATGGACACCGATTCATACGGTCTAGTGGGAATCGGGTTAGGGATTAGATAGCCATAGCGATTAAAGTTAGAAGGCTTCGTCTTCTGACAGACGTCGCATGATCGGCAGAAAGCTAAGATATCCGTCTTCATCCGCTTCCAGTAAAACTTCTGACTCAATTTCCCATGAAGCTTCTCAGGTCCTCCGTGAGCTGTCTGCGCTGGGCTATCGTGATATTCGCTGAGCACAAACGGCCTTAACGATCGAGGCACACACAGCCGGGGCTGATAGTCCGCGTTCGCAAAGTACAAGAGGCCATCTTCATCTTGGAAAAAACGGCTCCCTGGAATCCATTTGTCTGGGGTAGAGCTGGCCTCTTCCCATATGTGTTTGAAGGAGGAGTCGTCCACATACCCTTTGACAAATTGAGCGCGTAGCTCAGGGGACATAGCCACATGTAGATTTGGAGGGGGATTCACCGCTGCCCAGTATTCATCCGAAGATGTACCCAGGCGCTTATCCGGCGTCTCCACCTCACTCGTCCCGTCATTGCCTTGATCTCCACTAGCATCCCCCCCATCAGACAAGGACGGAAGAGGGGGAACGGCCTTTGACGCGGAAGTCTGACTGCGGGTAGCCGCCCACACCGATCGGTGACCTTCTAAGCAATCGTCAAGTTCCCAAGCCACAAAAGTAGCTCTCTTCGCGGGGGAGACGCTGGAGAAGGGTCGCTCCAGAGATTCCACCCGAGAAGAATCGGTCACGATAGGGATCTCAGAGTCCACGCGGGGAGATGTGTGCACGGGAGCCCCCCTTGGCAGCCTAGAGAGTGGGTCGACGTTGGAATGGATACGACCCGGTCGATGTACGATCTCCAGGTCGGGGAAGGCTGCAAAAACCACTCCCCACGCGGCCAGGCGACGATTCGCATTCTCATAAGTCCGTGCCCACTGCAACGCCGAGTGGTCAGTCACCAAGATGACCTTCTCGCCCTCAATGAAGGGCAGGAATTTCACCAAACCCTCCTTAGCGCCGAGGGCCTCGCGTTCCGTCGTGGAGTATCGTGTTTCGGCGCCCTTGAACGTTCGTGACCAGTATCCGATAACCCTCTCCACGTGGACGACCGAGTCGTCAAACTGGTCTGCCCATGAGTCGCTCCTAGGGCTGTCGTCGATCTTCGTCGACAACGTCGCGGTGAGTTTCGGAGGGGGTAATCCTGCATCGTAAGCCTTACGTAGACGGTCGTAGGTCCTCGTACCAGCTAGATCGCGGACCAGGATAGGTTGAATTTGCTGCAACGCGCATCCCAGAGCCTCATCCGAAGCGTCCGTGTACAAGCGGTACGGCAGGCCCTCGATGGGGTGACCCAGCACAGGGGCGGTCCGTAGAGCGTCTTTAGTGGACTTGAACGCTCTTTCCTGCTCCGCACCCCAATTCCATTTAGCGCCCTGTCGCAGCAATTGAAACAAAGGAGAGCAAACTGAGGCGTAAAAGGGTATGAACGCCGAGAAGTACACAGCCATACCCAGGAATGTCTGAAGCTGACTAACTTTCGTTGGTCTCTCCAATTCCAGGATAGCGCGCACCTTCTCCAAGTGGGTAGACAAGCCCAAGCGGGACACCTTGTGACCGAGGAGCAAGATCGAGGAGTAGAAAAGATGACATTTACTCGGGGACAGAGTTATGCCTGCACCCTCGATAGCTTCCAAAACTTTATCCAGATGTTGTATATGATCCTCAAAGGTCTTCGAATAGATAACGATATCGTCGATGTATACCAGACAGAATATCCATAAGTACGGTGCGAGCACGGACTGCATAACACGTTGAAAGATAGAAGGCCCGTTGCGCAAGCCAAACGGCATCCGTCTGAACTGGAAGAGACCGCGATGCGTTCGGAACGCGGTCTTTTCAATGTCGTCGGGATCCATTTCCAACTGAGTGAATCCGGAGAGAGCATCCAATGAAGACAAGACCTGTGCTCCCGAAAGGGACGAGAGTATCTCTGATTGTCGAGGGATTGGGAATTCATCGGGGATGGTGACCGCGTTGAGCTTCCTATAATCCACGCAAAAGCGCGCTTTCCCGTTCCGGTAGGCGATGACCACTGGGGCGCTCCATGGACTACGGGACTCTTCGATGACTCCCTGAGAGAACCATTTGTCAATCTGCTCGTCGATGACCAAACGCTTTGCCGGAGAGGTGCCGTACATTGGGACAGAGATCGGGACCTGGCCGTCGACCGTCCTAATGTGTACTCGTGCGGGGTGATGACCCAGTCGACCGTCAAAACCGAAAGCGCCTTTGCGACGTTCCAACATCTCCCACACTTGAGCGCGAAGATGTTCCGGTATATCCCCCACATCCACCGAAGACTTCATCTCCGAGGAAGGGAGATCCTCCGGATCCGGCATAGCAGCAGTCTTGGGCCCATAGTCTTCGTCCGAAGCACCGATATCAGAATCAGCTCGAGGGGAAGGATCGCTGGCGGAAGTACTCATGACATTCAGGCTAGCCTCCAGCACCGTTCTAATGCGGAGGGTCTCCCAACTAAGCAGATTCAAGTGATCCTGCGACTGCGGAGAATCGAAGTACTCCGCCGGATCTTTCAAACTTCCTATGACCTCTCCCTTTCTAATGTATCGAGGGTGATCAGTAGGATTGCATACGGGGACCCACGGCTTTGAGGCGGAGATCAGCACGTTTGGGACTGCGAAATACGAGTTGTTGTTTCCCGCTAGAAGAGTTTTCTCCACCAACCAGTCGCGTTCTTCCCCGAGATCACCGGTGACCAGAATGGGCTTGCACTCATGAGGTTTCAACTTGTAGTCGGACGCGGCGCGGACTAGGGACCTTTCCTCCGCAGTTCTCCTCTTCAACTGGCGGCGCTTGGCCTTGTTGCGCCTGTGAAGCTTGGCGCGTATAAAGTGAGATGTCATATAAGCACTTTGACGCATTCTGCCAAAGTCTTGCGTCTTGGTCGCTCCTTCTACCGGGACTGCGTAAGGGGTCCGAGAAAATAGCAGATGAGTTCCTCTTTCCACATTACGCTCGACTGACAACTCGAACGTCTGCTGATAGTCCTCTCCCAGGAGAACGGGCACTGTCATGCCCGGAACGACGTACATTTCCGCCTCAGTCTCTACCAACACTCCCTCACTCGTTTTCATGAAGATGGGAATGGTCACGTATCCCTTCAACGAAGAAGTCTTGTCAGTAAGCTGCCAAAGCTGCATTTTCAGCCCTTGCTGGATAGAAGGCGGCGAGAGCAGCGAGTTGTAAAACTCCTCCGAGATTAAGCTGACATCAGCTCCCGAGTCAATGCGAAGCTCGACGGGAGCGTCCTTGACACTCGAAACCCATCCCTTGGTCATCAGCACCGACACTCCCACCGCAGAACTCCCGGAAGGTCGATAACGGCGCTTGGGAATTCGAACAGGAACATCGTCCTCAGTCGGGGTCGGGTGTTCGTTAACGTTGAAAACTGGGGGCGCGACCGACTCGGGCGCGACATCTTCTCCTTCTGTCCACTCCGTGTCGGACGAAGAAACTCCAACTGACTCCCCAGGCATCGACCCGTCGTTCTTCCAGTAATACTCCTCGTTGACTTCCGTGGCTGAGGAATATGCTGCTTTCCGCGGACTTGTCGTCTCCTCCTCGCCATACTCGCTTGGTCCTCGGCTCTCGTCTTCCGCGTCTATCAATCCACGTTCAGCTTTGGGCATGCGTCTGTACGTTTCCCAGGACTCATCCTCTACTTCCTCCAAGGAAGTTGTCCTGCGTCTACGTTCCCGCACTACCTCTTCCTCGGTCTTATATCCCGTCACCTCGTCTGAGAAGCTCTCCATTGCTTCAGAGGTAGGCGGAAAGGCCGATTCAAAACCCGATCGATTGACGCCATCCTGCCGAGGATCCTCCTCCGTAAGGCGACGATTCAGTAGGACCCCGTAAGCACTGGAGTAGATAGTTTCGTCCTCATCGGAGCGGGACGCTACCAGATTGGCTGACCGCCTTTGACGCTCCAGGTACACGTTCCAATTGGGACACTCCTTGTCCCAATGATTCTTGCTCCCACAGACTTTGCAAGGCGAAGGGGGCAAGCGACCCATTTGAGTAGTGACCGCGTCATTCTTCGGAAACGGATATCCTCCCTTAGGAGGTAGTCGGGCCTTCTTGAGAGCCTGGTACGCCTCGTTAATGACATGGTCGTCGGTGGCTAAAGTCTGGACGATAGTTTCCAGATTGCTGTCGTCTTCCCCCCCAAGTTCCACCATATCTTCTCCGGAGGTTTGAACCGCGTTCGCGCGACGCCCCGCGAACTTAGACTTCAAGTCGACTTCGATGCCCAACCGACGCAATTGCCCAGCCAATGACTCAGTGGTAATTACGTTGGAGGACGACCCTCGAGCCGCGAACGCCAACGCCTCCGACTGTTCGACCACTCGGGAGTACAGAGTAGCGGAATCGACTATCGTTTCCAAGTTCAGGATTGTGTGCCACGAAAGCGGAGCCCGTGTCATTATAACGTATACTTCCATTGGGCCTCCGTTGTCCGCGGCGGCCAGCATCCGCGTGTACATTATTCGGCGAGTAATGAAGCCTTGCGGGGTTTCTGTCTCGTGACCTCTCTGACGGAATCTTTGTTGCCCGAACTCCAGGTTCATTCGTTGTTGCCATCTCTTCCCCAAATACTCTCGTTTGATAACTTCCAAGTAATTGAGGTAGTGACCTCTCATGAACGCTTTTCTCCCTGGATCCAGCATCTGCCACCAGTTCTGAATGTCTGATCCAGGCTCTAGCTTCTTCCAAAGCCAGTAGCCCAGGGCTTGCGGCATCCAACCTCCCAGGGCTGCGATTTCTTGCACATCCCAGAAGTACCTAATAGCCGTGCCGAAATCTCCATCCCATGTAGGTAGATCGTCTTGTTTCAATTCCGGCTTGATCGTAGGAAGAACGGTCCCATAGGGAGCGAACATCGTCGACTGTCGATTGGTAGAATGTTGACCTCCTGGCACGCCTTGCGGACCGAATGGAGGAGGAAACCCTCCCGGTGGACCGTTCCCTCTCGGTGGTCCATTGTTTCCCGGCGGTCCATTGCCTCCTGGCGGGCCTGGGTCATTACCACCTCCACCACCTCCACCACCTCCCATCGCTGGTTGAGGCGGAGGGACAGGCGGCGCCGAATAATCCTCGTAACCCGAGAAGGCGTATCCCCCAGGGGGGTCATTTCCCTCTCCCCTGAACGGTCGAGAATCGTCGTTGTACGAATTGTTCTCGTTACTCGGGAATTGCGGAACTCTGCTTCCGCTGGGACCGAGGTCTTCGCGATCGCTAGGCGCGGCAGGTGTGGACTTGGACCGTGGTCCCTTATCCATAGGCGTGCCAAAATAGCTTCGTTCCGTACTACTGGAGTCCGCATCGTCTTCTGATGTTTTCCTCTCAGGGGGTTCATTCCTAAAATCTCTGGACGTCGTTTGGTAGGGTTCTTTACGCGGTTGCCCATAACCCGTTCCACCTGGGGGTTTGCCATAGCCGAACGGAGTAGCAGCTCCCCACAACGTATCTCTTTGTTGCCAAGGGGAATCACTTCTCTCGCCCGATGGCGGTTTGGCAAAGAAAGACCTCTCATCCTTAAACTGAGTCCTTTCTCCGAGTAATGGTACGCTTATTCCTGCTGACGTTGTATCTGGAGCGGTAGAGTAGGCGGACACTCCCGACTGTCTCCTACCTTCAGGATTCCTACCTCCTATCCCGACGTTGCGGGTAGGTTCGAACGCCACACTTCGACGACCCGTTTTCGTTCTTCGCGTGACGCCCGAATCGTCTTCGGGCAATTGGAACTCCTTTCCAGCTTTGTAGCTAGTCCTAGCCCTATAAACTCTCTCTTGCTGATCTCCTAATGCATCATGCGAAGTCGCTGTTGGGACTGACTCCGTTTCCCTTGTAGGGAACGCCAGTAGGAGAGGAGACGGGGGAGCGATCACCTCAGTGATAAGACTCCCTTCACTTAGAGCCGTCCGTTGCTCGTTTGTTAGGCGACTCGCTAGGTGAGGAACGTTCCTATACAGGTAGGTCATTCTCTTCACTGGGTTAGGAGATCCAGGCAACGGATCATACGTCGCGGGAATAGTGGAAGCGGGCGAGAATGCCTCGATGGAATCAGGATTTTCGAACTCTCGATTATATTTGTCGAAATACTTTTGAGCCAAATCCAATCTAACAATGATCGAATTCCAAGCTACGCTGAGTTCCTCTAGCGTCTCGCATCCTTTTAGGGACGACATGAACGTATCATAAGGGTCAATAAGAAAATACGAGACTCGACCGGAAACCGCCGCAGACGCTCTTCTACAGAGGTCTTGCATCTGCTTAACTGTTTCCTCAAGGGTCTGCCCTAAGTTAGGTTCCAACGAAAAGCGAGGTCTCGACGACGCCTTCGAAAGCCCATAGTCGACCACATCTTTCCTGACCAGCGTCTTCTTTTTGACAAGCAACGCTATCCTGGAGGAGGTCGACGGAGTCGTCTCGTTTTCATGATGGAATTCAAAGCGCAACGGCGCCATCTCCACCGCCGGAGGGAAGCCGTTCCCTCCCCGTAGGGGCAAGGTTGCTCCGTCTGGCAATTCCTCCGCTGCTGTGACCGTAGTCGACATACCTCCTTCAGCCGATGGGAACAGAACTCTCTCGAGGGGGGTCCTTCCGGACTTAGGAGTTGAGAAGCTTTCGTCCGATGAAGAACCTAGGTCGAACCTCTCTCTCGGATCAAGTGAAGTCCTCGATCGTAGTGGACGCTTATCCAAACGGGCGAGAAATAAGGCTTGTTGGTGTTCTCTGGAGGCTAACTCCTCCTCCACCGACTGTTGCGGTTCTTTCTGCAGCGCCGAACGCTTAGGCTTGGGTTTAGGCCCTGCTAGCGCTGGTATACGAGACTCCGTGAGTCGAGATCGATTGAAATGTCCGCGCGGACGCGGATCGGTAGAATCGGAGGAATATACTAGGATTGAACGCAGATTCTGTACGTTCGTAGGATGGCCGGCCAGGACGTCGTAGCGTGTCCGGATTTGTCCACCTTTGTGGTGGTCGTACGAGTTCCCCACAAATATTTAAGGGACACGATTCGAGTGCGACGTTTAGCTGGCGAGCACTAAAGGGAGACAGGGAGGAGATTCGCGAGAACACGCCCAGTTCAGGCAATCCGTGAACGCCGGCGTGATCTCTGACTTCTCAGGCAATCCGTGAGAAGTCGATTCCCAATCCGTTTCCCTTTCCTAGACGAAGATCAGTAGCTTCGAAGAACGTTTACTCACCTAAGGTAAAGCCCCTGCCCACAATGCGGGGTGTTAGACCAGGGATTGGAGCTTAGAGCGTAGTTAGGTGATGGTAAGAGATAAGATGATAGTGATTCTTTGCGTCACAGCGCGTTACATGAGTAGCTACGGAGATATGAAATGGAGATAGGAAACGTGACAAGTCGTGACATCAGAATATCGAGCCTGAAAGTAAGTAAGAAGAAAGAAAGAAATGTAAATGTATATATTCGCCACAGGGATGTTGACATTCCAACTGGTAATGATATCGGTGTTGATTAGTATCATCGGGTGTGGTCAGAAAAATAGATGTATACCTTCAAGTTGAAGGATCCGAGTTCTCTTTCTCGCTAGTAGACTTTGTCGCAGGACCAGAGAAGGCAGGGCAGTTCTTGTTGTTTCCTGGTCAATAAATCAATATCATGGCTAAGTACGCGTCGTGGAGAGCCAGAGATCACGTACTATTATGACCGACACCACCACAGGCACCGCACGTTCTTGGTTTCTTGACAGAAGTAGAACTACCCGCACCTGTGGGTTGGTTACTGGCAGAAGACGGTCCACTGTGGGCTCGGGGCTGGAGAGGGACTGTGGTGAATGGTAAAGATGGAGGCGGGGGAGGGCAAAACTGTTGTACAAGACCAACAATTTTGACTCCGTACGTATCTAGAAAGGCCCAAGTGATTTGGTCTCGTAGCTTGTCGATGGTAGTGAGTTTTTGATAATGAGCGAGGTCGACAATCCGTTCTAAGAGCTTGGTAGACATGAGTGCCTGTGGAGTAATAAAATCTGCTCCTTTTGCCGTCTCTTCGAAGAGTTGCTTGCGCATCGCGATAAGAGCTGTGCGCAAGTTCTTCTCAGGTAAGCCTCGGTCATAAGACGGCGGCATGAATTTGGAGGCTGTACGAGGTGGTTTTTTGTAAGGTTCTGATAGAGGGAGTATAGCGTGCTCTGGATTGCAGAGATCACAACAAAATACGGCTATTCGAGGGGAGCAACGAGGACAGCACTCTTTGTCAATGACAGGTGCTTGGGAAAATGCGCGATAAGATCAGTGTTCTTTCTTGATGGACCGAAAAAGGCAAATCAAGAAGACTTACGTAGATCGATGTTCCCAAAATGGTTGTTTGCAACTTTCCGCCGACACCTCTCTTCTCGTCGATCCGCGTTGATAAAATCGTCCATAGCTTTCTCGATTTTTAGACGAGGATCGTCGCTCCCAGTAGCAACCGCTTCTGACCCCGAGGCACCCTCGGTCGTGAGATTTTGGCGTGACCAGTGTGCGTTTGCCGTACGTCTTGTACGTTTTGCGGATGCTGGCTGAAATTGCCCTTCTGCTACTCTCTTTTTCGCTCGTTCAGATGCTTCAGCAGCCTTCTGAGCAGCCTTCTCCTTTTCTTCGTCAAAAAAGCACGGCTCCGCAAGCAGTACAGCGGTTCCTTGTATATTCGGGTTCCGAGCCACACGCCCTGCTCTTTGTATGAAGGTACTCAAGGAACGAGGTACACGGTACTGTACAACCAATTTGATATCAGGAATATCGATGCCCTGAGGTTATATTAGCTTCTGACCAAGCAAAATAGAAGAGATAACGTACCATTCCTGCTGCATCAGTGGCGGCATGGCCGAAGGCATCTCCAATCTGAAGTGCGTACATTTGATCTTGTCGAAACTCGTCCGTCATACCAGAATGGAACCATTTAATTTTGTCTCGCAACTCTTCCGGCAGTCTCTCACGCAAAACCTGACCACCGGCTTGTGCTTCAGCTCGAGAGTTGAAGAACACAAGAAATTTCTGTGGAGATGGGTCCCCAGGTTTGAAGGTCTTGGATATGAGGAATGCGAGGTCGTGGTACGAGTTGACTGGATGAACCATTTTTTGTACGCGGTAGAAGATGTTTGGGCGATCTGTGGACAGACGGATGATGGTAGTGCGGTCTTCTCGAAGATGAAGATTTCGTTTGATTTCCGGAAGTAGAGAAGGTGGCATTGTGGCGGTCCCGAGATGGTAGCCAATTCGACGGCCGAGGAGATACCGGATTGGGCCCAGTTTAGTATAGTCTGCACGAAATGTGCCTCCCCAATCCCTTATAACGTGTGCCTCATCAAAAACTACATTGATCAATTTGTCCGTAAATTGTTTTTTGCCCCAGAGGAGATCAAATCGACTGTCATTCAGCAGAAGCTCGGGGCTGACAATGACTATGCGATAAGTGCCACGGCCAATTTCCTGTCGTTTTATCAGCACTACATTTTGGAGAAGCTTTAGAGTATCTAGTCACCTCAAAGAGTTCGTTTGTTGCATTCCCAGCTGTCATCGAGATGGCTCTGATATTTTTGGCAGAAAGCTGCTGTACAAATTGTGTACCTAGCTGTTTAAGAGGAGTTACAAGCACAGATATGCCATGTTTAATGTAGAGGAGTGGAATCCAATATGTCATTGATTTTCCAGCACCAGTAGGGGCGATAGTAATGACATCGTCCATGGCTAAAACATGGCGAGCCACACGAATTTGCCAGAGACAGGGGCGAATTCCCAATATAGCTTCGACCTGAGCCTGGGCCTCTTCATCACTGTCCGGCATTGTATGTTTCATGCGAGTTTGGGACATCAGAATAGACGCAAATGTAAAAGTATAGAGCAGAGACGAAAGCTGGTTGTAATTCGGTCACCTCGGCGACGAGTAGATCGAGAGGCAAGCCAAACATGCGCATACCGCCACCGAGAATTTTGCCAGTCGTTATGGGAAGAGTTAAAAGAAACAAGGTTCAGAGTAAACAACATACAAACAACGATAAGATAAGATAAACCCGATTAGGAAGGATCTAGCATCGACCTATATCCTAGGATCTCGCTTTTAACTCTTCCCATAACGGATGGGTAGGAGTCTGATATCTGATGTGATGAAAGTCGATCACGATATTAGAGTCTGACGCAATTGGCAGGCCCTGTATAGGGACTCGGATTTTAAGATCACGTGATGATCTCGCGACGTCTCATCGTCTCTTTTTTCTACCCAAAACTGAGCAATGTAGTCTATTATATACTAGTCAAGGATACAAATGTGATAGAGAATAATTTAAACTAGCATTCAATGTTGATTCGGGGGTAGAATCGTGCACAATCTGCTGATATTATCTCCTGATCACTCCCAGTGCTGGTGCTGCTCTTCCTTGATCCCCTGCTGTCCTCCCTCTGGGTTGGCTGTTCAAGACTTAAGACTAGGGAGCCAATGTAAGTATTGATTTTGATAAAATAGTGGGTCTGTGCACCCGCAAATGAAGAGATAGTCTGGTTCAACGAGATCAAGCAATGAAGGAGCCCGAGGTCCAATTTGGACCTGAAAATTGAGATTATTTTTCTGTCTGGGAGTTGTGAAAGCAGATTTGGTGGGTTATGGCCATAGCTTTGTATGCATAGAGAGACCAAACTCGAGGAAAGGTACAAATCGACGCGAGAGACGCGCACCAAAAAACCGAAGCCGGAGATTGCCGCGGACACACGTGACCTTAAAATTCGAGTCCCCGTACAGGCCCTGCCAATTACCACAGACTACCGCTAACTAGCCTAATCGAGTAATTGACATCCCCGAGCGTTGCCCGAGGGACGTTCGAGTATACTCAACGCAGTCTCGTCAATTCACTCGTAACTTCGAGTGATGCTCATCACCTCAGACTCCAAAATATGGACCTCACACATATATTTCACGCATTTAAAAACATACCCAGAATATATTTGATACGTACTGAAGGACATAGACTAGAAAGCAGTACAAAGTGATTTAAGTACGAAGGACGGGGAAAACATCAACAGCGTAGATGGGAGAACACTGGGTAATTGTAATAGTTCAGAAGATGATGAGAAAACTGTCCTTCGCCATCATGGTAGATACAGCTATTGTCCTGGAAAACTATCTTGTTTCGCAGTGTCAGGTCAGAACGGTAGCATTCCGATGGGGAAGTATGGACCTGGAAGATGCTCTATGCTTGGTTCGTGATGAATTAGAGATGAAATAGAATTGAGCTATTCGTTCGATGAAGAGGAATAGGACTATGAAAGAGGGTAAAGCCATTCAAAAGCCATTGAAAATCGCAAGCGAAAACCGGCCATGGGTGGCTTACATCAGCCACCGGTGGCTTTCGCAAACTCTCTATTACTTATGCGCATGTTATATTGCTTGAGCTCGTCCTCTATAACAGTCTCAGGTACTCAGGTACTTCAATACTGATGTTCAGCTAATCCAGACCGTTCTATATCCTCTGCGTGAGAACCAAGCGACTATAGTCCGAGCGAGCTAACAAAAGATCATAGATGCTTCGATTCATCACGATGCTGTCTCCTCGGAAGTGCCCGGAAACTTTGTACCCGTGCACATCTAGAACCATCCGGTGTATGTGCACATAGGACGTGCGATTCATTTTAAGTCTCTAACATCTGTCGTCTGCCCCTCTTCATATCAACCTGGACTAGACCTGTGACTGGTTTGTGTACACCTGACGACAGGCAAGGCAAGCAACTGTCGGTAGAGATTGCTTGCCATTCTACATAGTCGTCCACAGAGCGGTTTACGAGTCTGAGCCTGAACTGCCCCTGCTGGCAGACGACAATGCAGATCAAGAGGATCAGTCGAACAACGTCCCATCTTCTGGTCAGTGTCGCAGTATCTGTTTCTGATGTTGTATTTGATCCACTGATCTCGCCTTCGCCACAAATCAAGTAGGCCTTTCTTGAGGAAGAAAGTCTTCCCCGGCAATATTATCAATCCTAACGTTTGATCGGTAGGTAAGTCTCTATATAGCCACAAACTGGCTCACAGGTCTCAGTTCATCAACAGCGCACCGCCCTCACTTACACCGCCAGTCTATACATACACTTTCTTGGCTCGGAATCAAAGCCGTGTAGTGTTAAATCAGGCTCTCTTGGGCGTTGATGGGCCGCGCCATCATGATCGTTTCTCAAAACAAGTCCGAGTGTCCTACTCATAAGGATGTGGGTGCCTTCGGCCCTTGTCTCGATATCGCCATCTCGTCTGACTGACTTCCCAATTTCGCTTCGCTTACCCTTATATCCTCCTCCGTTGGAATGCCCGGTTTCTCTGATGCAGAGATAATTCAGATAGGATACGATTTGTACGTGGTCTCGTAGTCGTCTTCCCCTGCTTGATGCATATTCAATTACCTGCTCAGCCAATCGACGAAGGTGTGTGACTTGTGGACACATATTACCCGAAGAAACTAACCTCGGAGGCTAGTACTACCTTGTCGCTGCAAGTGCAGTACTATTCTATGACTGGATTCTGACGTTGCCTGCTGAGGTGAGTACAAAGCCTTCTGCCAGTGTGCTATGCTCAGTCGTCTTCGAACACAGATAGAGTGTGCGTGGAATAACAGAAAGACGCCTGGTGAGTGACTCCATAGTGATCCCACCCGTTGATATGTAGCCGATTCATCTTCTTAGTCTCTTGTCTTTTCCTTCTGGTACGGGCCTGTTCCTCTGAAACACAGGACAAAGGTGTTGATCTAATGGAGACAGAATCGATATATTAGTCTTGGTTTTGGAGTCATCACCTTGATATGTATGTGGTATGTCTGTCGCTTCTTGCATTGCAAATTGATACTGTATTTTGAACAGCGTATTTCTCTCCACTTTGGACGTTCGATGTAAGCTTCCTATTAATGTCTGATTGTGAATTTCTGTCTCACTCTACAGTATACAGGTGTATGTCAGGTCACTGCTTGCACACGGAGCCCATAGACTTATGAGGCATTAACAACCAGGTGCAATCGTTACGCAGTCACTCAGTTTGTCCATACACTCGTCACCTTCACTATTGCGGAGACATTCTTGACTTTCCGGTATGTGCCCAAGGCAAAACATGTCAAGTATAACCTAATCCTTGGTCGCGCATTTCCAGCGTATACGTATTGACAGGAAAAAACAGATATCTGACGGGTCTTCTTGCCCTTCACATTGTTACGCAGGCAGGTTTAGCCTTGTATATACTGGGTCAGGGCGGTGGCGGCGGTAAGACGTTCTTGACTCAATGACTAGTGGTCCTTTGCTGAAATCTTTGTTAAGCCATACAACTTTATCCCGACCTGTCCAAAATCGATGCTTATCACAGTGAGTCTTGAAGCTCGTTTCGGCCATTCGCCACCTAAACCTCTCTATTATGATGCCACCCATAGTCTGCATGCTCTTTCCTGCAAAGAAAACGTGCGTAGAACAAGCTTCAGAGTCCAGGCTACTTCATCTCAACTGGGATCGTTACCATTTGTGGCATTTTCAGACTCAGACTAGATACGGCATACCTTTGCCTTGCGCTGAGCTTTGATATCGTCGTATTCGTGATAACGCTGTTCGTCACTATCAGGTCTGCGGCTACCAGTCCGTCCCACGAGCTCTTCCAGGTCATACAACGCGATGGGATCATTTATTTTACGGTTATATTTTCGTCGACATTGGTGTGGACTATCTTGACGCTTCGTGCCAGGGTGAGTATAACCGTTTTCTCACTTCGGTCTCTGTCATAGCCCTCTTCAATACTAACCTGTATGTGTCAGATTGGCTTGCGACTCATAAACGCCGAGTAAGTCAGATCCATCCTGTGGTAGTTCTCCAATTGACTTTTCCCTCGAAGACCAGATACGATGTAAGTCCCATTTGACACGATTCTGATGATTCTGGACCGACAAAATCCTGTGTTATCAGCTTTACCGCAGTCATGATCAACCGATTGTACCTATCGCTGAAGAAAGCAGGCAGAAATCGCGAGACGTGGATGGCAAGAGTCAACGTCGGGAACGATGTGGCGTTGCAGGTGGTCATCTCTCAGCACACTGTTCGAGATGTCTAGTAAGGATAGGACTAGTCAACCTTTCGATTGCTTGTTATATGAACAGATGAGGCCAGGGTATTTTATGCAGTGTATGGCGTGGAATTGTATATTATTAGTAGACACGAAATTGGAGGGTGCCCGTCGTCCATGGTACCGTGAAATATATAAATCAGTAAGGGCGGTGGTTGATACAGGTAGAAAAATACAGATAGAATGTCCTGTTCATTAGGCCTCTGCCTCTGCGTCGTACTCTTGGTCGTCTTCGTCATTCCATCGTCTTTTCACAGCAGGCCCGTCAGTTCCATTGACAATCCAGGCTTCTAATCTTCTCCCAAGTTCCCCTCCTCTTCCACCACAGATATCTCCAGTCACATTGAGCATCTGCTCCTTTTCCTTTTCCTTGACGAAAGGCAGCTTCGAAGAAGGCTTTCGTCTCTTGATCGATGCAGTCAGAAGAGCTATGGCATGTCCATCCTCGCTATCATTGGACTGGGGAAGTGGCGGACTCGCTCCGTTAAATACCTTGGAATCCGCTTCTAAGTCTCTGAACCACTCATCATCGTGTTCCTCGGGTCCAAGGATGCTGTCGATAAGCCCTTCTTCCCAACCGTCCCACTCTACGAACCGATGGGCCATGCGCAGTCGTACGCCTGCAGATTCGTAATGTAACCATTCGCGCGCTAGTGAGGCCAGATCAACGTTTGCTGATTTTGCACTCTTCAGAGGTAATTGTGAAGGGGTAGGTGTGGCGAGCTTGCTGACAGCGTCACGGAAAAGCTTGGCCACAAAGGCGCTGGATTGGAGGAACGCAGGGAGGTGAGCACATGCCCATAGAGGACGGGTAGTGGTGGATTCCCAATCAATAATGCACGACTGCGAACGATAAAATGTTCAGAAAAATAGAATCAGATTGAACAAGGATTGGACTTACAATTTTTGAGTGATCGTTCTCGTCTACGAAAACATTCTCCAAACTCAGGTCATGGCAATCTAGCCCAAACTCTTCAACGCTATCAGTATGGGTCAGTACGAGGAGCCGGTCCATCATACGAGCCCATCGAGCCATTTCCTTCTTCACGCATTCCACCCGTTGCGTCATATGCGCAACCAAGAACGTGCTCCGTTGCATCCGTCGATAATCCCTATACATAGCATCCCCAGGCCCCTCCCACTCTTCCTCACTCTCCTCCAAGTCCCACTCATCACTCTCATCACTTTCATCCCCTGGGACTGCATTCAAATGGTGATGCCTCGAGGAATGAATCTCGTCGGGATCCAGATGCAATCGATGAGGTGCGGACTTGCCTTCGTTTTCACGGACGACTCCAGCGATTTCACGTTCCGAACACGTGGCAAAATAATCCCGTGCGCTCGTCCATGGTCCCCGGTCTATTTCAGTGGGAGTCAACTCGCCTCGGTTTGTACCGAAGAATGGCCAGGAAATGATAGGCCCCACGTGATATTCCTGAGGCGCAGGCAAAGGCTTTGGCGTTTTAGCCGTCGGTCTGGGAGTATCAGCTCTGCTCGACATGCTCGACATGCTGAGTGTGGGAGAGAACGGAAAGGCGGCATAATGAAGCTGAGTGGCCTTCGGTGTTACAGCCGAAGACGAGACCCCGCTTCCGGCGGAAGGCCTCGGACCAAAGTATAATGAACCAAGATGAGAGAAACGGTGTGCGAATAACGGAATGACTATTCCCGCTAGATTTGAGAGGAGCTGAAGGAGCTCCGCATGTGGCATAGAATGATAAACTTTCGAAAGCGGAATCCCAGGAGCCTTGCATCAATCCCGTGATCAGCCAACGCGCTAAAAGCCGACGCGCCCGATGACATTGATGACACAACGTACCTTTGACATCAAGATGTATTCTCCGCCAAGACGATTATACGGGTTCGAATCGTAATGGAAGACTCTTGGAACTGGCACGTTGGTGTGTTCGCGAAGATATTGCATGGTCGCTACTTCGGATTCGGTTTTAAGGCGGGGCATGAATCTTCGTGCGACTCGAGCTACGAGTTGTGTCGCATCGACAAGAGTCACCAGATATGCCTAGAAATCACGATGTTGGGATCAGAAAAGAATAACCTCTCCTACATTGCACGAGCGAACCTTGTGAAAGGTTCCTAATCAGCAGAGAAGGAAAAGATATCAGAGGTTGAGCATAGCAATCGAGAACTTTGAGACGCACCTGCACTTAGAAACAAGATTCTACCCACCTCCACACCCATCTTCTCCCGAACGACATCCTTCAAAACCCTTCTATCGACCTGAAATGGTTGTGAGCCATGTAACACCGAGTCTGCCTTCTGTTCTCGTCTCCTGTCTTCATGCTCGATGTCCCAATCCCATTCCGGGGCTGCGGGGCGTGGAGGGGGTCGGGCGGTAGGTGTGGGGGAGCTTCCAGCAGACAAAGAGTTCAGATCAACAGTAAGGTCGATCCCAGGCCGGGGCATGTCACGATCAAATGTGTTCTCGTGTTCGTACGTAGATGTAGCCTCCCTATCAGATGAGTTTGGACGGCTTTTCGAGGGTAGTAAGATAGAGTATGTCTGTGGTTTCCAGGAGATGTTGGGTACCCAGGAACTAAAAGCGAGATAATATGAGATATCGGTATTTCGGGAAAGAAATCAAAAAGCAAGACTCGACGCACGGCGTAATCTCGGTTCCAGATGTTTCGGGTGTGGCCGAGCGGAGGATGAAGTCGGAGTCAAAAAAGAGAAAGAAAACACCCGCAACATACCACACCCAAACTCTTATTATGTCCTTCTTATCTAGTTTCGCGCTTTGTTTTGTGCCGACTTAGACCCGGAATCGGGTACATCGGTGGGTTCATCGCTACACCACTGCAAACTGCGTTTGGACACCGTTCCCCGCCATCCACCCTAAAGGTTCTTTTTTCCCAGGGATTGCGATAATCTTCACTTTACCCACTCCAATATCCGCACGCGTCCACGTAGCCGCGAGATTCCAGTGAGGTGGTGCACGTTCTGTTCTGTTCTATCTATCCACCCTCCTGCAGCGACCCCATGCGCGCTGACCACTGTGATTGTCCTTCTGCTAAATATAGTTTTGGCGTGTCCTCCGGCGAGCGTCAATGTTTGGCCCGAACGACTATGTTGTATTTATACAATTCATCATTCTTCTAAATCCGACAGATTCAGGTGCATCCTTCCATCATTCACATGTCCACCGTGATCCCCTCTTGTGTCCGGAGCCTATCATTGTCGAGGAACGCCATGCCGACACTAATTATGAAGGGCATCGGATCTTGGGGTCCTCAAGGAAGAGTAGCCAAGAGACGGATGCGAATGTGGCCGTCATGGTTCATACGTTCAAAACACCCAAATCATACTTATCCGACCAATAGTAGCATTTTTGGACGATTGTCAAATCAAAGAGAACCCCGCAAATGGTCTGGCCTTTTCACGGATTTTGTATCCTTGTCTAGATCTAAATCCGAGTCATGGCGTATTATATAGGCTCTCCTGATATGATGTATACCCTACCCTAGCTCCCTGTTCTTTTGCTGTGCATATTACTACTTCTACTATCATCCCCGTAATCCTAAGTCGAGGAATGATACAAACGGAGACCATCACTGAAAGACGTGCAAAAATTAATTCTGCCACCCCCGCCAAACAAGGCACAATGTCACTTACTCTGCCGGGACCGCCGTGCGTAGTCTCGTTCCCATCCGTTTAGGGTAGGATCCTGCACACGTTTTTCTCTTTTTTTTTGACTCCGATTCGAGCTCCGCCGGACCGGTTCACCGGGCTCTCCTACTCGAGCGTAGCGAGAGATCCTACCCTAAACGGATGGGAACGAGACTACGCACGGCGGTCCCGGCAGAGTAAGTGACATTGTGCCTTGTTTGGCGGGGGTGGCAGAATTAATTTTTGCACGTCTTTCAGTGATGGTCTCCGTTTGTATCATTCCTCGACTTAGGATTACGGGGATGATAGTAGAAGTAGTAATATGCACAGCAAAAGAACAGGGAGCTAGGGTAGGGTATACATCATATCAGGAGAGCCTATATAATACGCCATGACTCGGATTTAGATCTAGACAAGGATACAAAATCCGTGAAAAGGCCAGACCATTTGCGGGGTTCTCTTTGATTTGACAATCGTCCAAAAATGCTACTATTGGTCGGATAAGTATGATTTGGGTGTTTTGAACGTATGAACCATGACGGCCACATTCGCATCCGTCTCTTGGCTACTCTTCCTTGAGGACCCCAAGATCCGATGCCCTTCATAATTAGTGTCGGCATGGCGTTCCTCGACAATGATAGGCTCCGGACACAAGAGGGGATCACGGTGGACATGTGAATGATGGAAGGATGCACCTGAATCTGTCGGATTTAGAAGAATGATGAATTGTATAAATACAACATAGTCGTTCGGGCCAAACATTGACGCTCGCCGGAGGACACGCCAAAACTATATTTAGCAGAAGGACAATCACAGTGGTCAGCGCGCATGGGGTCGCTGCAGGAGGGTGGATAGATAGAACAGAACAGAACGTGCACCACCTCACTGGAATCTCGCGGCTACGTGGACGCGTGCGGATATTGGAGTGGGTAAAGTGAAGATTATCGCAATCCCTGGGAAAAAAGAACCTTTAGGGTGGATGGCGGGGAACGGTGTCCAAACGCAGTTTGCAGTGGTGTAGCGATGAACCCACCGATGTACCCGATTCCGGGTCTAAGTCGGCACAAAACAAAGCGCGAAACTAGATAAGAAGGACATAGGCAAAGGGGGTTTCGTTGAAAGAAAACCCCTCGATACCCTGGAGGAACCAAAAGGAATTGGAAGGAGCATAGCCCCGACATTAGATCACTATTGCATGCCATCGCTATGATTACCACGACATTGTTTGGCTCATAAACGCGTTGAATGGCCGCAATGTATATTCATTGACCCAGACATATCCACAACTCCGAATCTAGCGCTCTTCGAGTTGGAGAGTCATCGCAGGGCCGCCGGGTTACTGCGATCGTAATAGGATTCGCTGTTTTGGTAAAAACCACACACTGACAGTGCGCCTAAATATTCGAAAATATTGAATAAACCGATCCTAAGGAGTACATCGTTATGGTCGCGTTTTGAGCTGTAGAAGACTTAGAGAAGAGGAAGTCGAGACAAAGTCGCGGTTCGACGCGGGTGGCGGTTTGGTGGCGGTTGTACTCGGAGTACGTGTCGAAGGCCTCTGGGTCAAGCATATGCAAAGCAGGTTCGGAAACAGCCGCTTTCTTCCCACGCCAAATGCGTACCTCGTGACTTCGTGAAGAATTCGATTTTCAACTTGTTTTCAACCAGCGCGCGACGCGCGTTCCGATGGTGAGTCGTGACTGTCATTTGTTCGGTATCTATCTTCGCCTCTTCTGACTGACAGACTATGCTGATTCCTCCGTGCACGATAATGGCAATCGCCTGACAAAAGCACAAGACCGGGTCGGTCCGTTGATGCGATATTTTGAGCAATGAGAAGCACAGCGCGGTCGGGCTATGACACCTGCTTTGAAGCGCTTCTAAGTATCTTGATCTCCTCGTCGGAATATATACCTTGGAAAACGATATCGGTCGTGCATGCGATGAGTATCTCGCGATACTCCCGACTTTGGTCGATAGGTAGTGCACGTTATACATCGAATTTTCCAACTCGAGATGGCCTTGGCTGACTTGATCATAGAACAAAAGATGCTGTCGACCTTGCTGTACAAGTTCTCACTCGGGAGAAACTCAAGAGACCGCTCCACAGACTCGGACATTGTTGTGCGTCCTTGATTATCAGGAAGACCATGTGGCACTGGTTCCTCTGGCCGTCCCATCATCATACAGGCGCTCGATTTCGCCCCTCGACCATCTTCCCCATCTGTTGGTTCTGGAACTTTTGACGCTAGAGTCCATTCATATCACCAGAAAAAAGGTTGCAAGGTCGGCAATGCATGACTCAGAGTATGTATAAATTAATCCTTCACCATAAGGCTCCCGCACCTAACAATTTGTGTTCAAAGGATCATAGGTACTTTGAAGAAAAGGTTGTATATCGTTGACATTCGGAGAGACTTAGGAGACCGTTCAACGAACATCATTCTGAGGATTGATTATCTTCGGTGTCTGATTCAGTCGGACCACAAATACATGACCTATTGTTATAGGTACAGTGCCTGCGGATGCATAAAGTCTGTTGATCTCGTGTCCTCTTCCCCAAGTCTTCCCCAATAGCCAGTCGCGATATCAAGAGATGCCCGACGCCCTCTCAATCCCTAGCTCAGGCGTCACCACCGTGTTGTACGTTTGGTCGATGCTCTGAATTTGATTTGACACTTATCCGAATTTTCTAGACCTGGTCCTATAGTAAGTATTTCCGATGGCAATGATGTGTAGACGAGGAGATTCATAGACTCAGCTTCTAGGATATCTGTTCAACTGGGCGCTCTTCGGCATCCTTTCTGTACAAGTCTGTTCGTTGCTCTTTCATAAGAATCTCCACTGGCCCTGCTAATGTTCCATTAACTTCAAGATCTGTACTATATGGCATTCCCGAATGACAGATGGTCTGCGAAGACGCTTGTCTCGGGACTATATATCCTCGAGACTTTGCAGACGATCTTGATGACCCACGATGCCTATGTTATTTTTGGCTCTGGATATGGTAATCCCGCAGTTCTCGACAAACTTCTGTTGGCAGGGCTTAGCGTACCAATTCTCACTGGCATCGGTAAGTGTAAGCCTTTTCCGATGTCTGCTGCATCTCACTGTTGATTGATCATTTTGCAGTCAGCTGCATCGTTCAAGCATCCTTCGCATACCGTATCAGCATCCTATCTGGTTCACGTATGATAGCCCTGATCATCTGTCTGGTATGTCGCGTTGTTCTCAACTTCTAAACATCCAATCATCCGCTCTTTTCATATTTTTGCCAGATTGCCTTGACGCAACTCTCCGCAGCAATCACAGCTGGAATCAAGACATTTTTGGTCCCAGGGTTGGCCCAATTTCACAAAGCCGTATTTGCATCTTCTGTTGTAAGGATATGATTTCTTCGTTTGATTTATTTTCTGATTAATATCTGAACTAGGTATGGCTGACGTCTAGCGTCATTTGCGATGTAGTTATTGCTGCTCTCATGACTTACTTCGTTAAGTCCTCTATTTCGACCTCAAGCGTGTTATACTGATCTTACATATGTAGCTTCATCGAAGCAACGCCAGATTCAAGTCAACCCAAGTTCTGGTCTCAAGACTCATACGCTTGACTATTGAGACTGGCACTATAACAGGTCTGGAAAATTGATCTTTACTCATTGACATTGTCTAAAAAGACTATCCTAGCCGCTGTGGCTACACTGGATCTAATTCTCTTTGTTGCTTTCCCAAACGACTACTATTTCGATTGTACGTCGTTTGTGGTCGCAAAGGTGTATTCGAACGCATGCGTTGCGATGTTGAACAGCCGCATGCGCATCGTTGGGGGCCGGGACAGTTCCCTCACACCGACAGATATCTCGCTGACTTTCCCTCTTGATCTTGAGTCGAGGCATGATCATGATGGACGCGATGATTCCAGACACATACAAGATGGAGGAGTTGTACTCAAAGATTTAGCCACCGATGTTAGGTCATATTGAGGCAAGCTCAAACACTCCCCGTATCTTCTAGCGCTCTTATTTTCTTCCAAGTCCGGCTTGCCCATGTCCAAGTCGGATAACGACAAGTTGACGACCCACACTTCCATCACAAAAAACATATATGAAGACTGCTATCGCAATCATTTGATTGGTATACTTCATTGCGGGTTGCACTCATAGAAATTTCGCTCTGTCGAGGTCAGGATGGAGGGATACTAGATATTGCTGGATATACTGGGACGGTGCGTACGAATATAAAGTACGCACATTCCACAATCTCTATATTACTATATTACACTTTCCTTTCGTCGATGTACAATCACAAAAAAAAACCCCCAATATTATAGACCCCGAAATCTCACATAAACGGACTTCTAAGAGACGCCCTGCAGGAGGAAGAGCAGAATGAGTGACCACAATGTATTGGATAGAAATTAATCAGAATCTCACCGCTCAAACGTCGGTTCCGTGCATGTCACATCGTCGATTCGGGCTTTCAGCCATTTCACCACATCCTGCCCAAGAGACGCACAATCGTACAACTCCATCTGTCTGAGCTTCACAGGCGTGACACCATTGATCGTAATCCCACCGCTCGTCGTCGTCGACCCCGACGAATCAGGATTTCGTGCATCCACCATCTGCACCAACTTCGCTACACCCTCACTATGTGAATGACAATTCTTCATAGCGAGCGATGTGAGGTTCGGGCATGCCCATTGTGTATGATTCGACTCGTCGTCCGGAGGTCCGAGTGCCGCTAACAGTGGCTCCAAAGGCGTTCCTCCGACATGGAGCGATTGAAGACTGCCTAGCTCAGCAAGGAACGTCCAGGATATCACGATACCGCCCGGACCGTAATAAAATGTCGAGGCATTGCTTGTGTTCCCATAGGCGAGTGCGAGATGGGTGACGGGTGGATTGTTTGACCGTGTCAGGAGGTTCGCAATTGTGTCCTCGATCGGGTCACGAGCTTCGATATCGAAACTCAGCGTGTCGACGGCAGGAAGGATGAACGATTCTACTAGCTGCGATAATAGATAATGACCTCCGATGCTTAGACTCTTGAGCTCGGGTAGGGAAGTCGGTGTTAATGGAAGGATGGCAGGGAGGATACCTGCAAAGTGGAGAGAAAGAGTTTCCAGGGCGGGGTTGGCTGCTACGATAAACAGGACTCTGTCCAGAGGGAGGTGGCTGGTTGGGAGGGCACGCAAATTCAGAGATCGGAGGTTGGTGCAGAGCATTGGTGACGACCATTTGAAAGGCGTGTATTGCAATGTCAGGGTTTCCAACCGCGGGAGAACTACAGAGCTAGTGGCGCTCGCGCTTGGTAACCAAGGCCATTCGGCATAGAACGCTGCTTCTGCGCTTGATATCTCGAACTCCTTCAGCATCGGTGCATCACCTGAGATGAACAGCCTCATGAGAAAGAGGTAGGTAAAGTAGATTATTATGAACGCACCAGTGATAGATTTGAGAGCACCCATGGAGGAGAATTGTTTATCGAATCTGAAGACAAACCGTTCCCATCGGTGCATTTGCTCTACGAGATAGTAGATAGCAATATGACCCCAATGACTTGCTTTTGACGATGGACCGAGTCTTTCTTGGGAGGGAAGAGAAGGGACGCCCCACGGATCATGGTTTACGGCAGATGGGGGTATTATGATGGGGGTATGTGCAGGGGGTAAGATGGGCACATTTGTTATAGTATGAGTTGCGTGAGGTATTACGTAGTGGGTAGATAGGCCATGATGTGGAGGGAAAGAGAGGGCCCATGTAGGTGGGGAAGCGGAGCGTCGAGGTCGGGCAACAGTCTCTGATTGGGATTTCGTAACTCGTAAATAGATTTCGATGTCAAGGGGCACAGAATCGCCTGAGCGTTCCAACCAAAGTCGAATTGTATCTGCTGAAGAATTCTGTGTGGTGATAAGTCGAATCTGAGACAAAAGTAAGAGCGTGTCAGAAACGGCATCTATAGCACGAGGTCTTGGCAGCTAGATGAAAAGGAGCGAAAAGCAAGATTCCGGGGCAAGTGCGGGAAAGAAGGAACTTCATGATCACACGCACTACAAAGAAAGTAGCGGATGGCAGATGCAAACTACTCCTACAATCTGAATGCACAAGAATTCTCAGCTATGATCATCGACATTCTGATTTGAAATGCAGTGAAACAATAAAGCTGGGAAGCGATCCCAGCCAAGAGGATGTGAAACACGAACAACAGTCGAAGCTATGGGTCCAAATGGGCGAACAATTCACGGGCGAATAAGTCACGATTTCAAGTTGCAAGATAGAAACTGGGGTATGAACGATCCTCGAGTCTTGAGAATGCGGCATCATACTTCGCAAGGAGAGGGTGCAAGACATCTAGAGGAGCTTCGTCTGGTCTGAACCAGAATACGCACTGGAATAATAACGACGTCGAAAAGCCAAAGACTTGCACTCACTTTAGACCATATCCTAGGCATAGATAGTGCCAATCTACGCCACATCGTGCATACGGCAGCGAGACCCCAAGCGCATACCGGATAATCTTCGAAATGGCATAGGAAGATTTCCCGCAGTAATTCGTTGGGAAGACGTCGAATCGGAGATAGGTATGCCATTGTCCGGAAGACCTGATCCTCCATAGCCAATCGTTCTCGTACCAGTTCATTGATAGCGCATTTGGAATCCGCAACTATTTGAGCCAAAGCTGACTCTGCGGTGTCGATTTTGTGGGTGAGTTCGGATACTGAGGAGCGAGCTAATGCGAGGGTCCTTCTGGCTTCGGCGTAGGCAGTTTCTGTAGGTGGTTCCGGGAGATTCAAGTAGGGCATGATGGTTAGAATCAAGAGAGGCGATGCAGCGTGTTTTGGGGAATGGCGTCTTGGATTTAGAAGTCCGAAATAACCCCTTCGCAGTACGGTCCCTCATATTTTATTGTTCACAACTCGGAAGATGCAAAGGATACAGCTATACAATTAGGTGGTAGTTCTAGTGTTACAGACAGAAAGGAAAAGCGCAGACAAAATATACAGCATGCTCGACCGAAGTCACCCGAGTCGCAGCCTGGCAAACTCTCAGAACCCTGGGGCTTGGTTCTACTACTTCTTCCCCGCTTCAATGGCGTCCCCATTCTTGCACGCAATGATCTTTATTCTCGGTGCGTTGACCATTTCGTTCGACTCCATTTTAAAGGAGGGGTTTTTCACGATGAACGTCCATACATCATCACACAGACGATATGTATGGAGATGCCCCTGGATCATTGCATAGTGAAATCAGTTATACATCGGAAGAGCTTGATGGACTCACTTTGAGGGTCGTTTTAGTCTTTACTTGCTTAACCATAGTGTCTGCAAGAGACTTGTCGAACTAGACTGTGCATTAGCCCTGTAGATCTATGTGGCGACGAAGAGTATCACAACCTGCTGCAACACCTTCATGGCCAATTGAGGGGTGATAGCTCCACTTGTAATAAGTTCGTCGAGAGAGTCCGTCAAGGCCATACCGATACTGAGTACGTTCGTGCCATCAGAAATGTTCCTTTCATCGTACGACCATAACCAAGTATTCAAAATTGAACAACGTACGATGATCCCCGGTAGAACTCGTAGTATGCTGAGGCCATGATGAGATTGATGGACTGCAGACGAGTCGAAGAGTTGGTCAACGTGTGAGACGGTGACACTGTTATAAAGTTTGGCGTAAATAATTTCGTTTTAGGAAAATCTCACATTTTTCGTCACAAAGCAGGCTAAACTTGGGCAAAAATGTCCCCTTCGACCTTGCTTCACCCACTGACCTCCGAGTCCATCGCATATTTCAGATGTCCATCCAAATCCCTATACCTCTGTTCCGTCCGACTCTGAAGTTTCTATATGCTGAACTGAATGATATGGTCACTCACTCTCTGTCGAATGCTCTCTAGGATGTCTTCGCGATGTTGACCTCCTATCTACTTGTTCGAGTCTCCATCACCTAGGTCTTGACCGGCTCGGACCTCGTATATGGGCTGATATCCAGCTGGGATACAGGCCCAAATGGACAGACCATTTGGTGACCTCGATATACCTTGTATGGACAGACTACATTGCGAGGCCGATGGGTGTTACCTTGTCTCTTGTCTCTCGCTCTCTGACATTGTATCGGTTCTGTCTATCTCGTGTTACCACAGTACTCTCACTGGTTTCCTTGACGGTCTTCCACTGGTATACAGGACCATATGGATAGACCATGTTGGGACCTGTATATACCTGGTGTGGACCGAAGACAGCACTGTAATCTGCTCGGGATATTATACAGGAACAAATGGACAGACCATTTGATGGCTTAGATATACTCACTGTGGTCAGGGCAGCATACTGTTCTGAACATGACAGTGTTCCTTATCATTGATGGTCAAAATTCGGTGCCGCCTACGACCTAGTTCTCGATGCAAGTCGACGTCCCCGACACTCAAAACGAGGTTTCCAATCGCTCTTGAAGATGTTATTCCGTAAAGTCCACTTGGTAACCTTGATGCGGATAGGCTCGAATGGACATACCATTTTCAGAGCTCAATGCTCTGACAAACCAAAACTATACATATTCCCCGAATTCTCATCTCGACTCTCGACGCCACGTCCAATGGCGATCGGAGCCTTCTCGTATCATTTTCAGCCAGACAGGACTCACGGTGGATACTAAGTCACAATGACAATCTGTCATCGAAAACATCAGGACGTTGAGTTCGTCACACCTAAAACAGTACATTTCGCTAAATATTTGTCAGGCATACGAGTCTACTCCTCTTTAGCGAGACCGGCTTGGTGGCTATCAGTATTCAATAACAGCGGCTGCCTACCTCACAAGCCATCAGGAGTGTATACGTGAGACGCGCATCAACCCACGCATTCGTTATGAGCGGAGACTCGTAGGGTTTCTTCTCCTTGAGCCTTGCGAGCGAATTTGGCGGATGAGGGTCGATTATATGCAACAAGGAACTTCGTAGACGATGTCTCCAGAACCGCCATAAGCCTCAGGTGAACCTGCCATCTCCACTGATATCGTCCTTGATGTTGCCTTTAGCTTCCGAATAGCGGATACAATTCATAGTTATGGCTTTATATCAGAATCAAATTCGCCAGAGTCCTGCCTGCACGGGTTTATCTACATCATATCTAAGGATACATACACTCATTTCCTCCCTGCTTCAATAAAGTCTCCATGTTTACATGCAATAATTTTGACCTTGGGCGCACTGATCGTCTCGTTCGAATCCACCTTGAAAGTGGGATTCTTGACCGAAAATGTCCAGACTTCATCGCAGGAATTGTAGTTGCGTAGATGGCCCTAGAAATGATCATATCGATGATAAATGACGAGCTCTACAAGATCGCAAAACCACGCACCTTCAGCGTCGTCTTGGTCTTGACTCGCGTCACCATCGTGTCCGCCAACGATTTATCGAACTAGAATGATACCCAGCCGTCAGTGAGGTTCCGGAGTGATTCATAGCCAACAGCATCAGAACCTGCTGCAAGACTTTCATAGCCAACTGAGGCGAAATCGCCCCACTGGTGATGAGCTCGTCGAGAGAATCCGTCAAAGCCATACCGATGCTAAGAAGTTCAATATCGATGTTCGACCTTCAAACCGTGATCTGAAATAACGACGCGACATACGAAGATCCTCGGTAGAATTCATAGTAAACAGAAGCCATTCAGATTTTGCTTGAACAAATTGAAAGTGGGGGGGAAACAAGAAACGCTGGGCGATAGCCATGAATCCATATGCGTATATGATGGACAAGCGGTTGGTTTGCTTTGATTTGATGGCGGATCCTTCTCTCGGAAAAAGCCGGGTTACCGTGACTTGCCCTTGAAAGTCGCACCCATCTCATCTCCGTGCTTCGTTGCGCTCTCAATCAAAATCCAAGTAGATTCTATCTCGGGATGCCTATGAAACTTCGACTGATAAGTAGTGTGCGAGGCCATGAAATTACAAACGAGCTGAAAGCCGAAATAGGCATTTACATTGGTACCGTGACCTTGACGCGACGTCCATCTTCAAGGGCCAGCTTCTCGTTCCAAGTGTATATCTCACTTACATGCTTCTATACGCGACAAAGCAGTCTTGCTAATACTTGACTCGATTTTTGTCAGCCCGGTCCGAATTCCAATAGTCTTGACAGCTGATACTTATTCCCAAAACACCTTCCTGGTCTCTTTACCACTCTTCCCCTCCCACCACCATCATCCCTGTTTTCTTTTCGCAAATTTAGGGTTCACTTCCACGCATCAACTAGTATTATCACGGTTAACTGATATGTATTCTTCGTTCTTCGCCATCGTCTTTGCTTTCGACCGCCTAGCGCCCTTTACCTAGATGAAGACGACTCACAGACAACTGGGTATTAACACTTTTTCTATTGATAGGTACGCTTTAAGGCTGCCCATTTATTTAGTTATCCATGATGCTGACTGAGTCCGTGCTAAAAGAGAAAGGAACGTCCATTCCGGAGATTTAGCTAACCATGCAATCATGTGTACCAAGGACTCTCTACAAGCGGGTCGACCACGACGGGATGTATATTGACCTCTCTTACAGCTCTGCTGATTATTATTCCATAGGCATGGGACGGGGTATTGGTACGGTGGATGCTGGTAACGTGGGTGCACAAGTGATCTAGGGGGACTGGTCGTCATCGGGGTTCAGGGGACATAGGCTTTGGTCATCATCGAGGGGAAGGGAATGGGGTATCCAGGAGGGCTATATGTGTTGTCGTATCTGTGGATCGGCTTCCCTATTCTCTGCATCATTTTTTGGCTTCGGTCGTTTTGTTACAAAACTTTTTCTTTCTTGCATTCGTTTAGTCGAAATTCTCGGGTGCCGGTTGGTAGTTTTGGGTTGGAGAGGGCTCGTTCTTTTTGCTCTGGCGGCTTTTTTTACGAGAAGGGGATCTTGATGGTCCTCTTTGCGGGTTCTCTCGGACGCCTATATCTAGGTGTCTGATGAAATCAGCAAACGGGTCTTTTCAATCATCCAGCGCGCCTTTGTTGATCCATGTACCTATTCAACATAACTACTTGCAATTACATATAGTGATACCCTCTGATACTAGAAATACCATGCCCTCCTCCTCGTGGTCGAGTTCCCGTTGGGCAGACGCGTAAGAGACGCGTCTCGAGAACCACGTCACATGGCCGAAGTAATCTCCGAAAACGTTCACGCGAGCACGCGTCGCTACAGCTTTTGGTTCCAAATCTGTTTCATCTTTCCTTCTTTCTATCTAGCGATATCTACTCCTCTTTCACCATGCGTATAGGCATAGACAACCTTGACTCGGTCTTACGAGGCTCCCCAGAACGGCTGCACATCATTCTCCCTGAAGTTTTCGAAAAATTATTAGAACCGGATCAGGACAAGATTTTGTTGCAAAACTATTGTGTGAGTCCACTAACATCTATCTAGCCTTCCTAATCTCTCGTTTGGTATCAGGGAGCATTCAAAAAGATCTTCGAGGAGGATGTCAGACCTCCTGGACAGGTCAAATTCGACTCGTTCGAAAAAGCGGCATTCGAGGCAGGAATCGTGAAAAATATGCTCACCATCACGCAGAATACTCGTCCTGAGAAAGAATGCTCTATCGCTGCGTACCAGGCTCTGGATTCCATCAGCCATCTCATCAGGACAGGAAATATCGCTGAACGAGGTGAGGTCCTCGACCAGCTTATTGAGTTCGATGCGGTTAACATATGCTTGGATGTGAGTAGTTCGAGTTGGATTCTTCCATATGTGCCTAATATCTGCGCTCGCTTCCAGAAAGCCATGAACCATCCTCTTGCCATTCATCGCAGCGTCGCTGTCAATGCGTTACGTGTCTATGCAAGCGAGTGTTTCCTTGGGGATCGTCTCACCAGCGAGGAAACATCTAAAATTATGTCCAAGATGTGTCAGTTCATCTTAGCAGGTCCTGAGTCTAGCGTTGAGAGTTTCGGGTCCCCGGAGACGACATGGCAGAGTTGCATGGCATTAGGTTCACAAACGGTGAGTCATTCACTTTGATTGCATCTCGTGACTTTAAATGACCTTTTCCTTAGACGCCTGCCTCTATAGCTGCGAAGTATGCACCACGATATTATGCCATGGCTCAAGAGAGTGCGATATGGGTCGCCAGTGGCCTCCTGTGCAGATGGCCACCTCCAACAAAGCAGTTCTGTTTGGACATCATAAAACACGACCCCGAACTTTTGGACCTTTTGTTCGAATGTGCAATTGTCAAACGGCCGGCTTGGTATCCTGAAACCCAGGTGGACTCGGTAGCATGCGAGGTGATAGCTACACTCTTCCAGGTTCCATTTGATATCGTGCCTGGAGTGTCCGGGTCTATAACCCCAGGAAAATCGGAGGCAGAGTGGAAAGCACTACTCGAAGCCCTCGAGATCCTCACGTCTCGTAAGAACTGGGTCGAGAAAATCGTAAAGGTGTGGGCCAAAATTGATGACGAAAAATGGCAGAGCATCAAACCGTACGTGCAACATAAAAGTATACTATTTACTTGACCAGCACGTAACTCCAATATCTAGGCTCTTCCATAAAGTCAAATCTGACTACTATGCACAATCGGTTCCTGATGAACAGTCCTTCCGCGAGATGTTTGAGTATCGAGGTATGGAATCTGGTACAGCTTCTACCCTTCAATTGACAAGATATCCCACATAGGTGCCTCTCGCATCTGCATGCTTCGAATCATCGCCTCTCTCACTCACGTATCCAACATCCCCGAACCCGACCTCACATCCCTCCTTCGGATTGGTTACCTCGCTTCTCAAAACATCAAATCAATGCAGGCATCTCTTCACGACGAAGGAGACAGGTACAAATGGATCGAACGAGCGGAAGAGATCTTCCGAACACCCATGCACGCTCTCTCCACCGGTGAAACATCCCTTGCACCCACTCAGATCGCAGGGGAAGTCGTAGCAGGTCCGCTAGCCCTCATCCGCCTTCTCACCGTGTTAGCCGAGCGAGGGGTTTTAGAATCCATTAGGACCTGGACGAAACTTCCAGCTGGAACGTCGACTTCGACTTCTATAGGCCAAATCAAACAGATCACTGACCCCGATATTATACGTCGAGTTTTGGTCTTGGCTATGAAGCGTACTGTTGCTCGTCGTGAGAAGGGTCACGAGCGTCTCCAGTCATCCAACGAGGAGGAATTTGCTCTCGAGGCGTATCGTAGCGCTGCAGAACTTGCTGCGGCACTCGTCGCTTTCAACCGTGCGACTGATGGCAAATGGGAGGGACAGGTCAAGGACGCTCGGAAAGAGTTAGTGCTCTGCCTTGGGAACGCTGCGGAGATGGCTCTTCGTATCAAGATTTACGCACAGGCGTACAATTTCGCAACGGGCGCTATGGCTGCGTTGGATGGTCTGGGGACTGCTGACAAGAAGTCTCTTGAGGCTAAGAATTCGAAGAGGTTGCAGGCGGCTAAAGCTGGACTTGCTCGATAGTGGCTATTGATGTTGCGTTGTGTGCTTTATCTATTGACAGCATCTGTACATGTGTAGTATAGGGCATTGCTTTCTTGCTTTCTTGTTTTCGTGGTTGCTTTCATGTCGCCATATTGATCCCTAGTCGTTTTCAAGTCAAATTGTATGCTATACACGAGAAGATCCAAGCGGATTGGATATTATATAACGATAGGTATCTGCTTAGTGAGCAAATCTGAAATCAAGGCGTCTGTTTCCGATGTCCGCCGTAGTAGAAAGATAGTTGCTGCGCTCCTGAGTTTCATACAGACGTCAATGGCATCCTAAATTCTATATGAGCGAGACGAACCTCCGGTGTCATGGCATCCCAAATCCGTGAACGCTGACGGTTCCTCCATATATAATATGCCTTCGTACTGGGGTAGAGTATGAGCATGTTGACGAGGCATATGGTAATCAGGATCCGATTTCCACGTCGGTCTAAGAGACAAGAGGATGATATTGAGTCAGAAAATGAACAATCGCACAGAAAAAACATCATACATCTAGGGGCGTCGTCCTTTCGGTATATCTGTGCTGCGATAATACTACTTGCTTGAACGAACCTGAAATGGACGAAGTGGTCGGTTGAAAAGCTCGAAGGGCGAAAAAACAAAGACGCACATGTTATACAAGGAGGCGTTCACGGTTCGACTTGCGACAGCACCGGAATTTCTCGAACACCAACCCACTTGGATTGGATGAGTATATCTGCGAAGATGCTGAGTGTAAGTCATGTGCTTGACTGAGCATTTTGAGGATCAATTCACGGGTAGGACAACAGACCAGTCGCCAAACCCTGCAACAAGATGATCCGCAAAGTTAGAGGCAAATAGTTATAAATTGCATAGAAGACACGCACAAAATATATCCATTGATTTGGATTTGGCGGCAGGGTATACAATGCCACCAAAAAGGGCAGAGACCATACATCCTCTAGCATGGATACAAAGGATCGATCGTTCACCGTTTCGGACAGGAGGGTTATTCCGAACATCGTTATCTGGAAGGAAAAGAGAAGTAGTAAGTCAAAATGACGCCCCACTGCGTAGGTGCAAGGGAAAGCGGGATAGAACGCACCATCCCTAGCACGCTTGAAGGAATAGTGAGGAGATTGGTTTGGAATGTATTGAACCTATGCGGAGTGGTCAATTACTCGTCGCTATATAATGGCCAAATGCGTGAAATTTACCCGATATTTCGAAGAGACAGTGTCAGATAAGTCGAAGGCGGTGAAATCGGTATGCCGAACATCAAGCCTCTGGAATATACATCAGTGAGTCGCGATTAAAGACACGACGATCAACACTGACAAGATATATAGTGGCCACAAGTCGTAATCGCAGACAGCCGTCCAAAGTCTCTTTAGGGTGAGTCCTTCACGGTTATGCATGTCACCCTACAACAATATCATGTATCAGGAAGTGGACGCAGAACCTGAAAGGTTATTTCAGTCACCTTTGTGGGATCGTCTCGCAAAATGCGAGAGACGATTATGGTTTCCTCTCTTTCAGTGAACCAGCCTTTAGGACGGAACCATGTCTTAGAATGGGTTGGCGAAGAAGGCATCATGAAGTACGTTGTAAACCCGATTGTTAGAGTGAGTAATCCCCTGTTTGGCAAATAAGTCTAAGATGAAGCTTGAATGTTATTTAGACCGAGCACTCACTCTATCAAGAAGAGCCAGCTGTGGAAAGCACGTCAGATCGAGATAAGCGTATTGATATGAGATTGACATACCGCCATCCTGCTCGCCCAAGAGTGCCTCGAAGTCGCAGAACGCCGAATGCAATGAAACTTGAAATGATACTGCAAAGGTTGGAGGACATCCAGAACAGTGCCAATCTGAAAGGTAGCTCATTCTTCGTGTAAAAGTCTTCGTAGTTCAAGGTCAGTACTAGTCAACAATATTACGGGATAACGTACATGACAGATATAAGATCAGATCCGGGATGAACCTGCTTGATGTATTAGAATTTACGAGCTTGAGCGACTGATGAGCACCCACCCTCCCTGAATGAAACTAAAACGCGGTCGAGGCAATTAGTAGAAGTGTAAATACATGTAAGGCAAACAACGTACCCAAGCAAAGCTCTAGTGACCAAAAACGAAGTACGCCCCGTCAGCCAAAATTGGCATAGTGTCACGATACCTGCAAAAAAAATATGAGGCTCGTCATGGTAATTTAGTTATCAAATCCAAGCTGAACGCACTCCAAAGACACATTTGTGTAGGGATCCAGCGGTCGGGTCCAACCTGCGTTGTCATCATATGTGAGTAGATCGGAGCTTAAAAACAAAAGAACGAACTGACACGTTTAGAGACTAGCTGGGACGGTAGCTCAGCACAAAGAAATGCCAATCGAAACACGCTGTTCCCCCAATTGAAATCTGGTGGAAGGGATGGATCTCGAAATGATAAGGACACGTGAGAAATAAGACGAACCGTCAGTCGTCAGCTGAAAGTGACTGGTGGTCAGATTTACCCTCGGATTAATGAAGCAAAAGTTTACTGACCCCCAAGTCCGGTAGAAACGAGTCGCTATTAGCCTGTGAGATATTGCTCCTGTCGATGTTCAAGGCCGAGAAGCTGATGGCGGCCCAAAGCATGATTCTCCAATCAATTTTACGAACGAGGGCCTGTGAAGAAGGGACGGTCATCGGATTCTGCATTTCTCCTCTACCTCGAGAACATGAACATACCTTTTCTTCTTTGTAGGTCCAGCGGGCAGCTGGATCAAACCTATGCAGATTCTCATATTCCTTTTTAGGCCAATAGTGGGAAGCCAGGTCAGGATCGTCGAACACTGAACGTCGCGTAGCAGTGGAATCTGGGTCTATACGCTCTGAGCGTCGAAAGAGCAGGGTGCCTAGTTTGAAAGGCGGAGGCTCAGAGTCGACTAGGTCGTCGGAAGCAGACGTAGAGTCTGCAATCGGGAGTTTGTCAACAGAGTTAACGGAAGACGTAGGACTGGGAGGCTCTTTCAACTTGGTGGTGGTGTGCGTCTGCGAAGACATTATGGCCGCAAGGTGGGTGAAGAAGACACGACCGATTTCTCAGACACATGGTTTGGTATAAAAGGCCGGTAAAATCAGGTACCAAGGGTTATCTGAAGAATACGCCATCCGCGATAGGGAGGAGCGCATCGTCACGAGCTCTTTGAACCTATCAATGGACATGGATATGACGCTCTCGCAGAACAGTATGGCGCGAGAAGGTCTTCTCTCTAACGATAAGAAGGCACACAATCTCCGTATTTATACTGGTGCGCATGAAGATTGCGCACTCAGAACATAAATGACATATGTTGAGCCAAGACTCACATAAATGAAAGTATTCAGGGGATGCTCTGGTGCGCGAGGGGAAAGCCACCCAGAGACGATGGTCCACAAGGAGTGAGAAAGTTCTGACATCGTCGGATTTCGTGGAAACAAACCTGTCTAAGAGGCACCATAGCATCGACATTGTTGCAAAAACTAGTTACGTTCCGAGCTAAGGCGTTGAATCGCCATCATATGCGGAAATGGCGAACGATTTTTCCAGGCCGAGTGGGGATAACGGCCAGTTAACTGCCCGCGTTTGTTATGAGAGAGACGTCAGACGAAAAGGCAGCGTTCCTGGGCAGAAGGGCCGTTGGTATCACCAGAATGCTCAGTGGTCGAGAGGAAGAGATCTCGCGTGCGTAAAAAGCAGTGCTTGCCTTTGGCTTGCCTCTTACCGTGACTTCAGACCACCAACAGCCACCCGCTCGTCAAAGCTTCAGCTTCAGCCTCAAAGTCCTCAATAAATTGCCGTAATTTTGACCTTAAACCCCCTTGAACTCGACTATTGCGTTCGCCTGCAAGTTCTGAAACGAAACTACGAGAAAAATACCAAGTCTCGGAGTGGATAACCGGACACCATATTGCCTACATGCGATTCACAAAACCTGCCTGGGTTATCCACAAAGACTCTGCCGCAAAAAACGACGAAACAGCCAAACGTTTATCTATATTCTCTGTCCATGTTCACCCCGATGGTTCGCGGATTGCAACTGGAGGTCTCGATGCCAAAATACGAATATGGAGCACCAAACCAATTCTCAATCCTGCCTCGGAACTTTCTAACAAGCCTCCGAAATCTCTCTGTACCTTGACCATGCATACTGGACCTGTTCTGACTGTCAGATGGGCTCATTCTGGTAGATGGCTTGCCAGTGGAAGTGACGATACGATCGTTATGATTTGGGACCTTGACCCGTGAGTTTTTGTTGGCGGCTTGCAAGTTTTCCCAAAGTCGCTCAGATATTTGTTTACCGTATGGTAGAGTAGCAAGAGGAAAAGTTTGGGGCTCAGACGAAGTGAATGTTGAAGGATGGAAACCTTTGAAGCGGCTTCCAGGCCATGATAGTGGTATGTCTGTTCATGTACTATTTTCTCAGTGTCCATTCTCAGGTCTTCCAGATGTGACGGATGTCGCCTGGTCACCAGGAGACCGTTATCTGGCATCAGTAGGCCTGGATTCCCAAGTAATAGTTTGGTGTGGATTTACACTTGGTATGGCCGATCCCTTTTCAATGACGAGAAACCCTAAATTGGCTCTTTACATCCGCAGAGCGTTTGCGCAAACTTGACCAGCATCAGGGGTTTGTTAAGGGTGTGTGCTGGGATCCCGTAGGAGAATTTCTAGCCACTCAGTCGGACGACAGGTCAGTTAAAATTTGGAGGACCACCGACTGGAAGCTCGAAGCCGAGGTGAAGAAGCCTTTCGAAGACTCTCCAGGGAGCACATTCTTTCGACGATTGAGGTAAGGTTTTTCTATTGTCGCGTCGCGTCTGTTCGTTCTTTGAACTGGACGTCGTCCATTGTGTTTAGTTGGTCGCCTGATGGAGCTCATATAACTGCTTCCAACGCCACAAATAACAAGGGCTTCGTCTTTATCGCAGCCGTAATCACTCGTGGCACTTGGACGTCAGAGATTAGTCTTGTTGGTCATGAGAACACTGTCGAAGTTGCTGTAAGTGCCTCGTCTAGTCCCTTATTTTTTGATCTGATGCAGACATCTCTACAGGCTTATAACCCTCATATTTTTTTGCGCAATCCATCAGCTCCAGTCGCTACGTCCAACATTTGCTCAGTAGTTGCTCTAGGCGCGGACGACAGATCAGTATCTGTATGGCAAACTAAATCGGCACGCCCCCTCATCGTGGCAAAAGAAGTATTTGAAAGGCAAATAATGGATTTGAGCTGGCACGTTTCAGTCTTCCTTCTTCCCACCGTTCTAGAACTCATTATAGTACTCAGGTCTTGGGATGGCCTGACTCTCTATGCTGCTTCCTCTGACGGAACCTTGGGAGTATTTGACTTTGACCAAGAAGAACTGGAGGGCATTGCACCCCATTCTGTCCAGGAACAATATCTCCAGAAATTTGGGTTCCAAGCGCCTCCCCTTCCCGAGGGATATTCACACAACGTGCCCGCCAAAATGTCCAGATCCCCGTCCTTGGCAAGTTCAGCTCCCCAGCCGTCCCAAACTGGATTCGGTCAAACCATTAACGGAGGTGGAGAGCGTATAAACATGCTAGTTGCGAAAAGAGGAAAGAAGAAGCGTGCTACACTTACACAAGCGAGTTCTATACCCTCAGCAGTCAACTCGTCTAATTCCTCTGAAGCTGTTGTGCCCCGATCACATATCCCTCCACCTTCCAAGCTCAACACAGGAATATCCAATTCCAATTCCCACTCTCATTCACACTCTGTTTCTCCAGTTTCAACTGCGAACGCCTTTCCTCATAACATCGATCGTCAAGCCGATATGGATGCGGATATAGACATGGATGTACCTATCGACTCTCTGGATACTACTGGGAGAGGAAAGTCTGCAGCGGCTACCATCGATCTCACGCATGAACCACGACCGAGCGGTAGCAAGCCCAGAACACTTGGTGGAGATCTACCACGAGAAGCTGTCCCTGTTCGGAAGATAGGTCAAGGACAAGGAGGTCCTTCGACGGAAATCCTCTGGGGTAACACCCTTCCAGTTCCGCCACTCTTGACCTTCTTGAGCTCGGAACTTGAGGGCGAAGATACTGTCTTGGAGGCAAAGAATTCAGAGACCAATAATGGTGCGTTTCTTTGAGTGTCTTCTTCACACCTCTATTGAAACGTCCTGTTGTCGTTCATAGGGCACACTGAGGTTACCTTCGTGAGTGGCAAACAGATCCAGTGGCTCGACTATCTCCCGTGTCCTGTATTAGCTATCAAAGCAACGTCGAACTTTTGTGCAGTCGCTATGCAAGATGGTTCCGTCAACGTTTATTCGCATACTGGTAGGAGGTTAGTCCGTTATATCGTTGGCTCTTCATGTTGGACGTTCTTCTCATTCGCGCTATGGGGGTCTTGTAGATTGATGCCTGCTCTTTGTCTTGGGTCACCTTGTTCATTCATGGATGGAAATAAAAATGCTCTGTTGGTGATCACGTCTTCTCAAATGGTGTACTGCTGGTAGGTTTCACGATTTCTGCACCGAACTTTTAGATGATTAATTGATTGTCAATGCATTTTTAGGAACACGAAAAAACAATGTTCCTTCTTTTCCCCTGTGTCTGTTCAACCAATACTCGCCTCTTCACCCAACAGCACCGTCACGTCCGCAACTATCCGACCAAATGGCGCCCCTGTCCTACAATGCTCAAACGGCGTTGCATACTCCTACGATTCCACCTTGTCGACGTGGATCAAACTCAGCGAACGCTGGTGGTCCGAAGGCTCGGACGTATGGCAAGGCCGTCAACGCGGTATGAGCCAGTCGGCGAACCGCGGGGTGTTCACTTCGTTGGAAAGCACCATCCGCATGGCAGATGAAATCAATCCCGCAGCGCAACGACCCGCGTGGTGGAGTACGGCGATGACGTTGGGGCATTTGGAGACGAAGCTCCATTCTACGAAATTGCTGGACAGTCCGCAGGAGTATAAACAGGCTCTTCTGATCTATGCGAAGAAGATCGCGGATGAGGGGTTCCGGGGTAAAGCGGAGGAATTGATCAAGGAGCTTTTCGGGCCTATATATTGGTATGTCTTACGAGCGTATGTATTTTGGGAGTGAATGGTCTAATGTTAGATTTTCCAGGCGCCCTGGCCGAGACGAGGCGTGGTGTCCGACTGTGAGCGGGTTGTCGAAGCGGGATCTGCTTAAAGATGTGTTATCGATTTTTGGTGAGTCAATCCTTTGATGATTGGTATCTCTATGCCTTACTAACGTATTTTCTCCAGTCCGGAGTAAGACGTTAACTAAACTAGCGTTAGATTGGCAAGATATGATGAAGAAGGCCGCGAACGAAGAGTAGATATATGTACGAATACCGCATTCCAGCATTGACGAGTGATATCACGAAATTAATAACTCTCGATCTCAATCATTCCGCGCGCGTTCACAGATGGTAGCTGGGCTCTAATAAACTCCTTGGTATTGGGCCGCGAGTGGTGTCTATCAATGACGAACCGGACACAGCGAAGGTGTTCGAATTTCTCATCGTCAAGCGCTGCCTCCAATCGATCCCACTCGAACACCACGCTGAGATCACGTCGGGAGCCGGGTATGGTGAATTCGATGAGTTCCATGTGGGGAGAGGAAATCTGAGCCAAGAAACGCAATATGAGAATACTGCAATGCATCGGGTCAGTGTTGATGTAATATATATTTCCGAGGCTAAGGGAACGGAGCTCGGTGTTATGAACGAGATTGACTGTTCATGTTAAATCAGCAGGGATATTTACACATATATCGGCGCTTCGTACCTGTATCGGGCTCCTGAAATAATGGTGTCATACGAATATAGAGATGCTGTAGCTGTGCCCCTAGATCCCTGAGCAGAAGTGTATTGGCAAGAACATCTTCCCGAGTGCAGGATCCTTCCAGATAAACGCTCTGCATGTTGTATAGCCAGTGCCCACCAAAGAAGGCCGGGACTATCGCACGCATTGGAACATCCGTGACGTCGATGTGTTTGAACGCGTCGGATAAATTCTCTTGGTAGAAACCAGGCGATGGTGTTTATCGAACCTCAAAGAACGGATAGACAATCTCTCCAACTGTCGGTAACTGCAAATCCAATCTCCAAATGCCTCGATGTCAGGAAATCTAGCATCGAGAACCTTCAGCGAGATGACTCGTTGGAACGAGGATAAGAGGGTATATTTCGCTTTAGATCCCAATTTGGACCAAGTCAGGTTGGCAACAGTGAGGTGGCGCACGTCAAGAAGATGCGAGCCGAGGCATGGCAAGATGGCGTCAGACCCTTGTCGTAAATTGTCTGAGTTGGGAATTCTAATATATAGTCGACGAACGAAAGGTGGGATAGTGGTCAAAGGGTCGTTCAGGACTCGGACGAGTCCCTGTGCGTAGTATATGAAAGACAGGTCGATTGAGTAGAATAGATGGTATCGGCTCAACGAAAGCCACGCTTTACAAACAGCACCACAAGAAGTAAGCGATTGCTTCTCGTCGTAAAGATGGTCAATGACATTCTCGAGGATTTCTAGGCAGCCCAGTGCGGTCTTCACTGTGAACGCTAGGTTAGCCACTGAAGTTCGGCAAGAAATAACGATTAAATGAGAGGAGTTTTGCATTACGCACCAGGTGATTCCATGGTCGTTGGGGTTGTCGTTCAGTCCGACTGCGGTCTAAATTCTCCCAGGTTGTGCGGCACTAGTGCGGGACCGCCACAGTGTGCATGGACATACTATTAATAGATAAGGTAGTAAGTTCAACTTTGTACGTCGGCATCTCCCGTTCAGCCTTAGCCTCTAACACGGACAAGCATCCGCCTGGAAGACCCCCGGCCGGACCAAACTCGTCTTGCAACCGTCATATCATCGAGCTCGGATTTTGTGGTGGAATTCGGGACAAATTTGGCGAGTTCATATTGTTTGACATTCCTGCCGACCGCTACTCCGCTACTATATCCCAGGAAACTGAGTATAGTTGCACCAACTTCACCTGTATATCGGCTTTCTCGGAATTCCGAGTCGCGTAGGTATACCAAGCAAAAGACATGGTGTGATTGATGGTACTTTTTTTTTCGCAATGAAAACATGCGGTCTGACGCTTTCCTTCCGGGAAATCATATACTCTTCCGTTCGACTTGGCTCCAATTACTATCCGTGTGAAGATCTACCTGTGTATCTACTGCAGAACGGTGCTACAAAGTACAACCCCTGGCGAAGTGACACATTGTGGTCAGGCCGACTATTTCCCCCAAGTCAATTGACCGGCGCAATCGAGAATGCTCTGTTCGGATTGACATCCTTCAGATTTTTTTGACTCGTTTCGAGGTAAGTTTTCCCTTGAATCCCATGACTGTCTACGACTGCTGATAGAGACTTACGGTCGATGTCATTCATACTGCCCTGTCAAAATGCCCTGTTTCTTGTGCGGTCCATCCATAGTACGCTGCCCTGGGAATAAGCGGCGCTCAGTACCTGAGTCTCGATCTGATCCATGGGCATACTAGGAGCTTGATACATGGCCTTATTCTATTGTTACGCGATATCCATACCTGAGTTCCTTGTTCATCATTTCAGTCGAAGCTAAACTATGCTCCGTGTACTAGCGTGTACTCCCCATGACGCTCAACAGACAGACCCCACCAGGTACATGTATCGTGGCGGCCTTCGGATGGCTACGATGCCTTTCCACCAATTGGCTTGTCTTCGTGGTCTCTATAGTTGTAGTTGAGGGCATGCGTGAGTGGCACTTTATCTGATATCGTATGCACCATTGCCACGCTTACTTCCCTTCCTTGCTGGCATCTAATCTAAATCTAATCTATATTGAGGCCACGCATTATTCTTGATATCGTTTCTCATCCTCTATGATTTACTCCTAACTTTCTGTTCTCACCCACCCCTTCGGCACCGAATGGTACAATCAAATTGCGATTGTTTCCACCCTCTAAATGTTTACAAACGCCCCGCTCCATGGTCTACAGCGGGACCTTTGCTTAGCAAGCCGCTCTGACTTCTAAGTAGAAACCATGATCCTCTTCCATTTTCTTCCTCCGATATCTAATCTACGTGTATCTGATTAAGACTGGTCCTGACTGGCCCAGAAGATCACGGCGGCGACGGAAGACCACGGTGTCTCTATGTCTGTCACTTGAATTTCATCACAGCTCAAAGTCAGATGAGGCCGTAAGGCCGTTCCTGTGGAATTATATTTGGATAATAACATATGGTTTTCCCTTCGGACTCGGAGAATGCAGGCGACGGGCACGCACCGAGAGCCCCGAGCTGTATAGGCACGGAAGAAAGAAAGGAACGCGAAAAAACCTTGGAAGAAAGCGCTTGACAAGCTTAACTTGGCGGAGACAGGACAAGAGCTGGAGTCTCTAAGTACAATTTCATGTTTTTGGCTTTTTTGGAGGTATCGTATCACATCGTATCAGATAAATGCCATATGCATCGCTTGTGAGGCAAGTAAGTCGTAGACAGAAAGATCAGAAAGTAAAGTCGTCAAAAACGCAACGGAGGAAGAACGGAAAATTAACGCGGAAGGAGTCCAACCTCAGCCACGTCCTCCTTTGACCTCGACTTCTCTCTTGTCTCAGTCTCTCTTGAGGGAGTTACGATATCCGCGTTAGCCACTTCCTCTCTTTTTTCTTGGCGCTCGCGCCGGCGGACAGCAGCTGCAGATTCACGACCGAAGAGCTTGGATCGTCCTTCAGTGTGCTTCATGTAGATGAGAGCTACAATGGCTGCGAGCCAGTAGAAGATGTACGATAGCACCGTGCCGTCTGTGATGCAAAAAATTGTTGAATATATGAATGCAGAGAGTAATCGAGAGCAAAGGCACTTACAAGAACCGTTGTTACTCCATCCGAAGATAGCATTGAAGATGGACCATCCCTGTCCGTCGAGATTGTCCTCTGGGTTGCAACAATCCAGATGCCAGATGTTTCCTGATACAGGGAAAGAACCGGTACCATCTCCTCCGGAGTCGTCGACGTCCGCTCCGAGCAAAGTGTTGAAAGCGTTCATCTCATAGGCACCCACGGATCTGGAGAATAGACCGGCACCGATGAGGAGCAAGAAGTTGGTCATCACCACCAAGAAGACGGTAAGTGCTGAAGGAAATAATGAGTCAGTGATGAGCAGTGAGAAGAAGGCAAAGTGGACGTAACGTACTCGTACGACTGGCAAACGTATAAATCACGAAACCAATGATGAGACCACAGATCAACCCAACGATGGCAGCGATAGGAATAGAAGTGGCAGGTTGTCCCAAAGATACACCACCGACGAAAACGACGGCTTCCATACCTTCACGGAGGACCGTGATAAGTGGGAGGACGAAGAGAACCCATTTTCCAGCCTTAGTACGACCGTCAGCATCTAGGAAATTGAAACGAGTTAGGAGGATTCTCAAGAGCAGCTCAAAAGCGAGCCGACATACGGCTTTGTCCGTCAAAGGCACGCTGGAGCTTAATTCTCCATTTCGCCTTGGCGCGGTCCATCTTGAGCCTGCAGCAAAGTTATAAGTGGGTTGGCATTGAATAGTTAGAGTCCTTGTCGCTTACATGGTGAGACCCATGACGAAAATCATAATGGCTGCAATAAGTTCGAAGGTACCTTCCCAAATCTCTTCGGACTTGGACCAGAGATCAGACGCTTGCGTGAACCATACCGCAATGAATCTATAGTTACGCAATTGAACAATTGTCCACACCGATACCCAGCCAAAATGACTCACGCGGCTCCAATAGCGAGAGCGAGGAAAAGACCGATAGCTGCTCCCAGGAAAATCTGTGTGCACAGGTCAGCTGTCTCGAAACATCATCAATGCGCAGAGTACATACTTGAATTCGGAGCTTGCGAATTAGTTTTTTACTGGAGATAGCATTGACGGCTCCAAGAGGTAACTCTTCCGCGGGTATGGAATCGGAACCTTCCTTGCTACCATGATCGTCATCTGGGACAACGATCCCGACGGAAGTGAGACGAGACGGATCCTCGTGTACAATCTGTTCGACAAGACCCAAGAGGACCGAAACGATGATAGCTGCTTCAATCGTCTCACGGAAGACGATGAAGAAGATAGGCACGGAGAATAAATTTCGTGTCATCGTTAGCTGTTAACGGAGGGGATGGGGGGCGCGAAGAGGGCGAAGAGAAATCGGAATCGGAAACGCATTGCGATATAAGAGGAACAACTTTAGGTGAAGATCAGGGTACATCAAATCGAGAAAAGATATGATTCCAGAATCCGAAGGGACCGTGAGGAGGCGTGTAATCTCCGATCTGGCCATCTGATAATCTGGATAATCAGCGGACCTTATCAGATAAGATTAGCCGACTCCCCACGAGTTAATTTCTCACGATTTTTTCCATCCTGTTTCACTTAGAACTCCTCGTCGCCGCACTCAATTGGATTCTGTAACAGGCACAAGAGGCCCAAGAGCAGTACTGAGAGAAATATCGCGACAGGACCGAGACTTTTTCGCTGAAATTAGGCTCAGATCATCAGTTTTCGCCCAGTTTAACGCTGTCGAAGTCAAGTTGATCGGGATAAACGCCACATGCATGCTGGTTTACTTTTAAATTTTCACAGGTGTTGGCGCACTACATCCCCCGTCGTCTAGGTATCAGCTGGGAATCGTCCATATGCTCAAGGATGTTCAAAGCGAAAAGCCCTACCCTCAGTCTGGTTCTCGTCACGAGAATGACCCGGCAAGGAAGGGGGCATTGCGTCCTATTTTCTGATTCCCAAAAAAAGATCAAGTCATCTGCATATCCAATTACCCCCAGCCAATAGCAATCGTTTGTCTTATCAGATCATCTATCGACCCATTCCTCTCCCTGAATTATCAGATTGATCGAGACTTCTCTGGGGTTTTCATATTATCTTGCCGGTACGAGGCTTTTGCGCCTGCCACTTAAAGGTCCAGCCATCCCTTTTCCTTCTTTACGCGACCCGCCTCCGTCCTCCCCTCCAAACTCTTCGTACGACTCAAGATGCGGTCGGCCGCCCTCGCCCTCTTCGCAGCGACACTCGCTACGCCCGTCTTCGCTGGCGTACACGAAATATGGTGGAATCTCAGCTATGTAGAGAATGCCAACCCTGACGGCCTCTTTTCTCGTCGCGCCATTGGTGTCAACGGAACATGGCCGTACGTGCTTTTCTGTTCTATAATCCGTCTATCAAGCGCTGAGCCCCACTTCCCACTTCCCAATCTATAGACCACCTCCCATCGAAATTAGCACGAATGACTCCCTTCTCGTTCATGCTACCAACTCTTTGGCTGAGCCTGCGACACTTCATCACCACGGAATGTATTTCAACTCTACGTCTTGGATGGATGGTGCCCTTGGCACTTCTTCTTGGTATGTTTTCGTCTAGCCTTTCTTGTTTCTTTCTTTTATCCGGTGTCCAGTTTCCTTTCCTGCTAACGTTAGAGTCTCGACTTCTATTATTCATCCGTTGGTCGTATCCCTGTATCGGATGATCATTGACCTCAATATTTTAACAGCGGTATACCCCCTGGCGAATCATTCGATTACGTCGTACCCATCAACTCGTCCGGCCAGTGGGGGACCTATTGGATACATGCCCACAGCAATGTAAGACGACCCAGCCTCACTCCCTGTCCTTATCTGACCGTTACATACAATATCAGGGTCAATATGTCGATGGTCTCCGAGGCCCCGTCGTAATACACCCTCCAACTGAGGTGCACACATACGATGAAGAGTACACAGTCGTCATGTCAGACTGGTACCATGACGAACATTCGGTCCTGCTCAAACAGTTTATCAACATCGCAAATCCTGGTGGTGCCGAACCCGTTCCTGGTAAGACCGTGATCCTTGATTTCTGAACAATAAAGTTAACCGATTCGTTTGTTAGAATCTGCGCTTGTATATTACACTCAAAATGGCGTGAACATTCCTCCTATCTCCACGTCGTCCCCTGATTCTGTGACCGCGGCTACTGGGTTCAACGAAAATGCAACTCTCACATTCGTACCAGGAAAAACATACCGTCTCCGCGTAGTGAATGTGTCTGCATTTGCTGCATTCTACTTCTGGATCGACGGACATGATATGCGAGTCATTGAGGTCGACGGGGTACGTTAAATCTTCTCTCCTCCTCGTGTTTCTTCACGCTCATAACGTTGATTAGACTGACGTTGAAGAGTTCCCCATTGACGTTCTGAGCGTCACCGTAGCTCAGCGTTACTCCGTTCTCGTCACTGCACGAAACGACACGACATCCAACTGGGCGGTTCACGCTAACATGGACACGGACATGTTCGATACCGTTCCAGATGCGTTGAATCCCAGTAAGTAACGTCAATCTTTATCACACCTACATTTCATTGACACCTTCGGTAGATGTCACATCTTCGATCACTTACTCCAGTGATGCTACTGTGGCCAACTTCACCCTCCAGCCTCTCGACTTCTACCAAGATGTCCCTGACACTTCGATGGTCCCAATCGAAGCTATACCTGCACCTGTCGTCACCAAGACCATCGAGCTCGAGGTCGTTTTCGATACCTTGACCGATGGTACTAACCGCGCCATGTTCAACATGATTACATTCAACCCCCCTCTGGTCCCCGCTGTCTTCTCTGCTCTCAGTTTGGAGGAGAACGCTACGGTGCAGAACGCCTACGGACCCTTGAGTTTCGTTGTCGATCATTTCGATGTCGTCGATCTTGTCGTCAAGAATTCCGATGCAGGAAAACATCCTTTGTGAGTCCCGCCTTTCTTTCTGCACTGCCCTTTGTTGACATATCAGACGAATTCAGCCATTTGCACGGACATAAGCCGATGATCGTGGGCCGTTCGGAGGACTACACTTCCGATAATGTCACCCTCAACCCTCCCCTCGTCGAGGGCCAGTTGAACCCCATCCGTCGTGATACTGTACAGATCCCTTCCATGCACTCCGCTACTCTCCGTGTTGTAGCTGATAATCCCGGTGTCTGGCTCTTCCATTGTGAGCATCATCCCTTCAGTACCACGTTATCCGTCAGCTGATGTATATTGTTGCATAGGTCATATTGAGTGGCATCTTGAAGTCGGACTTGCGATTCAGCTCATTGAGGCCCCACTCATCATGCAAGAACGTAATTCGGTCCCTCAAGCACTCTACGACCAGTGTGTGGTTGATGGAAGTCCGATTTCTGGGAACGCTGCTGGACACGCATCGACGACTGACTTGTCAGGATTGCCGCTTGGACCATACCCACAGAAATTGGGATGGAATTCCAAAGGTATTGGTGCAATGTTTGGGTATGTCCACTCCATCTCGTTTTCTATCGTCCTTCTCTAATTCCGCGTTCTGTAGATGTGTCTTCACGGCGCTCCTGGGCATGATCACTGTGTCTTGGTACTCGCTAGGTGGACATATCTCTGATGAAGATATGGAGCACGAAGTGAGACAGGCGATCGAAGCTAAAGAAAAACGAGGCAAATTCTTTGGACTTATTGGGGGAAAGAAATAAACGATGAATTCTTCATCACGTTGAGCTGCCAGTGTATAGATATTATGAAAAGCGAATATGCACGATTTTGATGACGTTCTCTTTGCAAACAAACATATGAACGCGTGAACAACGCATAACGCATCATGATCTAGCTTTGGTGGTTTATGTACTTGGGTTTGATTCGAAGGCTTTTAGAGTTTTTGGTTGCGGTGGCGAGGAGGTGTCGTTTGGCCATCAATATTTCAATGCCGAGCTGCAGATACGAAGATTGATGGCAGGTTCTCAACTTTGGAGATGAGGGAATATCGTCTGTATCAGATATATAAACACCAACCTGTTTTCTGACATCTCTGTAGACCTGAGTGGTAAGTACAATTGAAGTACAAAGAATATATACTGTATGAGATGTGGAATATCGAGACTAGTGGCCAGTTACTCGATTTGTCGTTCAAGATCCGGAGTCTGTTAACATCAATCCGAAAGATCGAGCTTGAACAGACAGTAAAGTGGAGTGGGCATAGTGCACACTGGACAGCGAGACGTAAGTGCTACCGACTCCGCAATGCATCTAGTAATGATTCAATGGTCAACAGAAGACAAGAATATAAGAGATTGGAGGAATTGGATTCTTGCCTGTTGCAGAAAATGTGACCACAGATCGTCGCTGTAATGTTGTTGCACGGATCCAGGTGGCAGATCCTGCAGTGAAGCCGGTGTAGCGAAACTGGGATACAGGTCGTAGGAGGATGAATTGTGATCTCGTCTGCGTTTTCTTGAAGTTGGGCATCAATAATGTGCTGCTGCTGTGGTTCCGAAACTGGGGTTTCATGAATAGTCTTCAACGGTTTGCGATCTGGGGTATGGAAGTCAATATGAGCGGCTGCGCAAAGAAGAAAAGACCTTGTGACCCCACCAATTGTGTCATGCCGATTCCACGCTGGTGGGCGAGATGGCGATTGGGCATATTCTGACATAGGGCTGACTTCCGGTAATAATTCTGTGAGAAGATCGCCTCCAAACGGGTCAGCAACGGGGCGAATATCTTCGTGATACTCTTGTAGAGGACTTGAAGCAGAGGGACCCGGTTCAATTGGAATGGGTGCTGCCGAGTGCGAAGAAGGAAGAGACACATTCGAAGGGTCGAAGCCGAACCAAGTGGTTTCCACAGTCTCGGTTGGCGTGGAGGGGGTAGGGTACACATAAGGTAATGGAGACAGGCCAACTGGAGATGAAATTGCAGGTGATTCCCCAGAACTGCTTTTTGAGACATCGCGGTCAATTGAGTATGTGCACATGAATAGTGATTACGCACCTCGGACTCGTGTCCTTCTCAGACTGGTCTGGAGACTCAGAGTGTGTCGACAACGATAACGAAGGCCCTTGATGCAGTTGTCTCGAGATATAGGGAAGTTCATCCAACTTACGCTTCATGCGACTGCGGCTGTCTTCAACCACCACTTCGTAGAGGCCGGATAGTGAGGGCGTAGAAGACCTTGACAGCGGTTCTGACTCAAGACTGCTGGACATTGACATCTCTCTTTCTGATATTACGGACGATGTATAACCCGAGGATTTCGCGGATTTAACATGGCTGTTGATATCGAGCCGCCGAGAGAAAGGTGTCCCAACATCATCATGGACAATGAGTTCGGATGTCGAAGCGACCTTTTCTGGTTCAGGAATTGGTGCGCATTCTTCTAGTGGTTTCGATTCGAAAGGGCAAACAATCTAGAGTACCGATTAATCAGCTAAGACTATGAACGTCGAAGGGAGACGCACTATTTCTTCGTTGATATCGAGAGCCCGAGGTTTAGTAGCTGCAGACTACAGGACAATTAGACACAATGAGTGGAGGCTCAGGTGAGCTCACCAGTTCTTCAGGCTCCGACAACTTGGTCGGCTCCGCTTCTAACGTTGTGGACGGCGAATGAGATAAGACCAGATGCTGTTACAGTAAGTTTTCCGATGACATGTTGTCGATTTGTATTGGAAAAGGGCACTCAAACTCACTGCGATATACGCTTCACCGTCTTTGAACCCGACGTCACAGTCCATACATCTCTCATGCTTCGGAGAAAACCGGTAATGGATCTGAAGTGCATCTTGACTTTCGAACGGGCGATTGCAGAGTTGGCAGCAGAAGTCCGGGTGAACGAAGCGTACATGCTTTTGAAATAGGGCGTCAAGACTGCATTGTTGCCTGATTTCGAAAGACGGACTGACCTCGTCATATAACACGTCAGTCTCAAAACCATGGTTGCAATGACTACAAGTTGGATGATTTTGTGATTCCAGATAATGGTGTTCGGCTAGATCTTCGTACATCGATATTCCTCCACAAACCATACATCGGATTTTTGGGTGGGCTGTTATATGATGCTAAAATTGGGAAAGGATCAACCCCATGCCTTGTATTGTGTCTCACATAAGAAAGCGACCAACCTCTTCCTGTCGTGCATTATCGAAAAACCCAATCCCGCATCGCGCACAATTTGGGTGCAAGGGAGACTCCTTGTAGTGTCCTTCCAGAGCTTCGGTCGAATTAAATGTGCAGTAGCAGGAATGACAGATGTAAGTCGGCGGATGTCTGATGGTGTTATGCTGATGAAGGGGTTCAATCAGCTGCACTCATCTAGCAAGAGATAAAAACATACATGTTGGTACGTTTCATCGTCAGAGAATCCTTTCACGCATCGGAGACAAGTAGGATGTCTGGAAGATTCTCTGTAATGATCCTCTAGAGCCTCGGATGAATCATACGGAAGGCTGCAGGTATGACAAATCACGGCCGCGCCATGTTGGACTGCCTTGTGCTACGATAGTTGAGCGGTCTTGGCTAGATGGAACTCGAAGACCAAAACGGACCTGCTCATACGCTGCGTCGTCGAAGAACCCCTTTGAACACCAGAGACAGGTTGGATGCTTAGTAGATCCCTTGTAATGTTCCTCTAAAGCCTGTAAAGATCCATATGTGCGATTGCAAAGAGGGCAAACGATGACCTTCGGCGAGGGATGATTGATTGTGTTATGCTTTGATAGGATAAGGCTTAGTCAAATGTACTCATTAAATTACTAGGAAGGTAATGTATACCTGTCGGTATGAAGCCTCATCAGGGAACCCCTTTGCGCCTTGGATACAGGTGGGATATCTCTTATAATGATCCTCTAGAGCTTGCGTTGATTTAAATGTGCGTTTGCAAGGTGTACAAACGGATTCCACGGAATGCAGTGCCACGTTATGCTGTTTTAAATGCTGAATATGCTAGGCTTGAGCGACATAGGAAAGCGAGACATACCGCCTCATAGATGGCATCGTTTAGGAACCCCTTCGCACATAAGGTGCAGGTAGGATGTACAGTAGATGTCTTGTAGTGCTCCTCCAACGCTTCCGGAGTTTGGTGCGCACGGTTGCACTTGCGACATACATGATGTTTCTTCGTGGCTGCATGCTGATATATAGCGGCGTCAATTTAGCTCACAATAAAGAGCAACATGTAGCCATACCTGTACATATGCGCTCATGTCACGAAACATTTTGTCGCACATGCTACAATATGGATGGGATCCTTTTGGTGAATTCTTCATGTGCAGTTCGAGCAAGTCTTCCGTCCCAAAGGATTTTCCGGGACATTGTGGGCACTTCGGCATCGTGGGCTGGAAAGGAGACACATAGATTGGTGGAGCGTACAGAGGTTTTAAACCCATTGGATTCGAAACGTGTAAGCCTCGAGGACTTGAAGACTAGGCTGCCAAATGCCTCATGTACCTCTTTTGATGTCTCACTGGGCCTCGAAAAGAAGTGTTTATGACGCGAACGAAGCACTACAACGGCATGTTTGAGTTCCTGGTGTGAACCTCCAGGAAAATAAATAGGAGCGCTCACTGACAATTTGAACGGGTAGAGGCTTGGAAAGCTTTGCAGTTGATCAATGAACCTGAATATGACCGGCAATGGACGCAACGGAAGTAAAACAGACAGTATGGGCTGCGTTGAAGAGAACATAGAGGAGTACTAAAACAGCCAGTGTTCTGATGTGAAGAACACAAAGTACAAATTTAACCAAGGAACTCCCCGTAGGCTGCCATCCAGTCTAGTTTTCCACCTGTGATAAGGACACTGTCAGGCTAGGCCCTGTACGACGACAATAGATCTAGGCAGTAAGCGACCGGATACTCACCATGATATATATCCGATCGAGAGAGAGATGTAGTGTCGTCGTGGTTGTGTTCGGTGGTTTCGGGTGTTGAAGGAACACTTTCCAGCACATCTTCAGGCGGTGGACTCGACGATTGGCAAACCTAGAGTAACGGTTTATTCAGAATCATAAGACTTCGAAGTGAGAGACGTACTACTGGTTCTTCCTTGATCTCAGGGGCCCGAGATTTGGTAGGCGAAGGCTGAAATTGTCTAGTTCAAACACGACGAAGCAGATAATAATCTGGAGCTGACCTGTTCGGACTGCGACCAAGCATCGGCAGGCTGCTCCACTTCATTAGAAGAGGACGACAAGTTGGAATGCGAAGATGCCATGTGCTTTATGCGAGTTTAGAGTCAATACGTGTTGTGCCGTACGGGAAGAAACTGGACTCCGCTTACTGTAGTATACGATTCGATGTCTTTGAACCCGACGTCGCAATCTATGCATTTCTCATGCTTTGGAGACAGACGATAATGCGTATGAAGTGCATCTTGACTGTGGAATGAACGCTCGCAGAGCTGACAGCACAACTCCGGATGTACCGAGCGTACATGCTGTGAGGTAGGGCATCAAGACTGCTAGGGGACCGGCATCCACAAGGCGAACTAACCTCGCCGTAGAGTACGTCATCTTTAAAGCCCCGATTGCACTCTTTGCAAGTTGGGTGATTCCGCAGATTCAGATAATGTTGTTCCAACGAATCTACAAATACGGCTACCCCTCCGCATACCATACACTCAATTTGGGGATGGTCAATTATGAGATGCTTTGTTTGAGAGCAGATGTAAGCTCGACTGGATCGAGGTGATAGAGCGAAAGACATACCCATTCATATGTACTCTCGTCTAGAAATCCCTTCCAGCATCGGGTGCAGCTAGGATGCTCGGCGGATCTCTTGTAATGAGCCTCGAGAGCTTGGGCCGATCGAAACTTCTGATTTCGAGGACATGTGCAACACAGGTACTTGTCATGCTTATCCAGCACATGCTATAGCAGTAATTGACAGCAGCCATCGGTGTAGCTCGATAAAATGTATAGGAGAAAGGAAACAAACCTGACTGTACCCATGCACTGTTCTGAACCCCTTGTGGCACTCGTCGCAATACGGCTCAACCATGGTGTGCGAATCGGATTGCAACGCGATAGGGAAACCGCGAGGGATTTTGGAAAGGAACGCGTAATCCTTGTGGGCGAGTCTGGGTTATTTGAGATGCATCGACGGCCTCGTGTACTTCATTTCAGGGTCACTAGGCCTTGAAACGAGGTTCATATTGTTCAACTCTCAGTTTCTCGTGTGAATTCTCGATGAAGTAAGGCTCACTAAAATAAACAGAACGGTGAGCCTGAATCGAAGTTGGCAGCACACGCATGATTATCAAACAAGTAGGAGAAATGACGGGAACAAGATTACATATATGTGTTTTGAAACCAGGAGAGAACACGAGAGTGCTCAAGTAGCAACTGTTCTATGACTCCCCGTGGACGTCCATGAAAATTGACTTTTCGGCTGTATGAAGGAAATGTCAGAGGGGACAGAGAGAACGATACAGAGCGACCGGTCACTCACCTAATCGTACATTCTTTTACATTTGACAGGGAGAGAGATGCGTAGCACAATCAGCTACAAATGTATCGGGCATGCTGTTGAAATCAGTGTGACGATTCATGAGAAGTCGGAAGGAAAGGCATACCCAATAGCGTGCTCCATTGCTTGGGAATGCCTCCCCGCATCGAGGGCATTTGGGATGATCAGAGGATCTTTGGTAGTGCGCCTCTAAGGCTTCCTCCGAAAGAAACCTGCGATTTTGAGGACAGGTACGACAAACATACTTTTGGTGCTTGTCCCTCACGTGCTATACCAAATAAATGGAGAGTATAGATCAGCTTGCTAGCTTGGTGAAATTCAAGGCAGCACAAAGCAGGACGAACTCGACTGTACCCATTGACAGTTTGGAATGACTTGTGGCATTGGTTGCAATACGGGTCGAGCATCTTGTGTGACTGGTATCGAAGAGCGATAAGGTAATCCGGAATGCGTAGAGTCCTTTAAGTGCTTCCGAGGTGATCCTGGAGAGTCAGAGGCTAAGTTCTGTCAGGTGCATCGTGTACTTCGTTTGGGTCACCAGGTCGAAACGAAGTACTCATGACGTTGACGAAGCTCTGGAACGGCATGTTTTTAGTTTCTGATGTGAATCCATGAAATAGGGGTACTCACTAGAAGACTTGTAACGTTGAAACCTGTTATTCAAGTTAGTAATTCGACACGTTTGGGATGGTCGGAAGTTTTGGAGCGGTGAAAGCAAATTTAGTCATAAATAACCAAAGGAGAGAACATAAGGGCGCTATATACAGCGAGAGTTCTAATATGAAGAGACCGAAAACAGTGACACCGTTTTAAGCAAGGAAGTCCTTGTACGCATCCATCCAGGCTGATTTTCCGCCCGTTTCGATAACATCCTATGCGCATATGGTCAGCCAGATGACTCGGAAAGGAGGGAAGATAACGTACCCCATGACATGGAATGATCCTGTCAAAGTCCCACCCTGCCACGATCTTGGCGTCTCTGGTCATGGCACTGCAAGTACGTTTGAGAGAAGTCTCGTCTGAGATGTTGAGGTTGTACTCACACTTTATCGAGACCAAGGCTAGAGGCGAACTTCGAATGCAACCATGAATGAGGGCCGAACTTGCCGAGCAAGGGAATGCTCCCTGATGATTTCGATTTGGAGTACTGGAATAGTCAGTGTGAGCGGTCGACTCGATAAGATAATTGAACAGACAGATTTGACTGACTTGTTCGTTACAAGGAAGATTGAATAACAAGTCCGCTTCGATCATGGTCTTTGACTGCGTGTGGAGGAATGCTACATCCTTGTTCTGGAATCCAGAGAAATAACTGGCAGCGGGAGCGTTTGATTGATTTCGAGAGAAGCGAAGATACAAGACAGCTTACCAGGCTTTGATCTAATATGAAAACGCGTCAAGTTTTCGTGAGTAAAAATGGTATCAACAGCACTCACGTCGTCTTCGAATCCATATTTAGTATCTGGAGAGTCTACGCCCCAGACTGCATGAAGATGCACTGAGCGATTGCACTGGTGCGATTGAGCAGGACAATTTTGACTTACTGCCGTCGAATTTGAGATCTTTGTCCTCGTGTCTCTTCATCGCGTCCTCGGGTGCTATCACCTTCGCCGTTGGATAAGCCCTCTTGAACTCGCCTGGGAAGGTATCAATAAGATGCTTCATCATGACCTCCAGGTGACTTACTGAGGAAGAGGTGATGGACAGCGTCCGCTCCGATGATGTATCTGACAAAATTCGACTCTGATGTCAAGACCGCAGAATAAAGGGTAGCAGATTAGAACTCACTGAACCGGACCTAAGCTGTCCAACGTGGACTTCGTCTCTTCAGTCAAAGGAGTGGATGCTAGCACCCAAACGCCACCATTCTTCATCTTGATGGCTGTCGATCGACCTCCAACTGGGAACAATCCGTAGCGCGAAAACGGGCTGCATGACGATGGCGATGAATTCGTGAAAAACATATAACATAGGAGAGTGCGAACCGCGAAAAAGTCCAGACATCTTTGACAACCTATAGACCTTTAGAAGCTTTCAACAAGCATTGCGCCGAACAAGACTCACTTCACGAATAACGGTTTCTGATGCCATGGCGTGTCAAATGCAGTTAGTTGACTTGATTCGGATAAAAACTGAAAGGATGGTGAAAGTTGAGAGTAAGAAGAGACAGCTTATATATCGGAATCCTGAGAAACTCCTGATTTATGATAGATGTCTCGCATTGCTGGGATTGGAGCCTTCGAGGCAACCGTCATATGGAGGTCACCACGATCGCCGGGACAAGCCCGGAGCTGATCAAGGCTGTGTCACTGTGACTGATGCGTGATGTGACATAATGAATTTGGCGGTATTATTTCTCGAGGCTAAAGACGCCCATAGACGCCCACAAGACCGACACTATTAGTATCAACCAACTATCAACTTGTTTCTAGATTGAAAGCGCTGTCCGGAGGCGTTCTCCCGTACGCGTGATCTCAATCGCGTCGACACGTGAAGCAGTCCACTCCGAATGTGTCTGATTCAAGATTCGTATTCTTACAACTTTGTATATATGTAGTACAACAACATGAGTAATCCTAGCAAGTTTCAAGAAGTAAGTTGTCCTTATCGTCAATTACACCTTGAATTACAGGTCGCGAATCCTCCGGAGAGCAGCACTTGCATCACTCAAGCGCTGTGCAATAGCCTCGCATACAAAATCGAGATCCTCCCGCTGAGCTTCGTACTCTTCGATTGAAGCCTCTTGCGAAACATCAAGCCAAGACTCAACATTTTCAATCGCCTTCTGGAGGTCCATTCTGTCTATCAAGCTGAGCCTCGGGCTAAGCTTCTCGGATATTGTATCCCGAAGATTGTAGACGAATGTCTCGAGGTCTGTCTTTGCTACAATCCGGGCGGCGGTGATCTTGTCGTGAGCTAAGCGATATAAAAGCAACATTTAGCGGCTTCATTCTACAAGGAACTTCTGCATTGACCTTTCAGCTTTTCCGCCTGTTTGAGCATGCGCTGTAGATCCTGAGTTGACAGCCTGCCAAAATCGCAAACGGCAGCGAGCTCTCGTCTACGCCTTGGATCACCTGCAAGATCAAAGGCGTATACCTCGATGACTCCGCTTTGATCAATTTCGATGGATATCTGAATCTGTGCTGGAGGAGGTTGAAGGCGAGACAGGTCCAGTTTCCCAACAAGAATATTGTCTTTGACCTGTGTGCTGCGACCTTCGTATATTTTAAGAATAAGAGGGGAGCCTGGACTGGATGGTATTTGCGACAGGGCGTAACTATCTGATTTTCTCGTCGGGTATGTGGTGTTCCGCTCTATCAGTGTAGTCATGACGCCACCAGACGTTTCGAGTCTGTCCAAAGAGGTTTTTGAGTTTCTTCTCAAAGGGAGTATCATAATGCGTACCCGATAGGGAAAGGATAGATAGGCAAAAGAATATGAGATTGAAATATCTCATCCTTCGATCCCGTTAGAAAAGCGGCATGAATGGAAGCACCGTAGACTCCAGCTTCGTCGGGGTTAATGCGTCTTTGTGCTTTTTTGCCATTGAAGAAAACAGCCAATAACTCTGCAATACGAGGGATCCTAGTTGAACCACCAGCCAGGACAAAGTCGTAAACATCCTCCTTTTTTGTCTTTGAATCTGTAAGGACCGTTTCAACCAAGTCAAAGATTTTCAAGAAGGCGTCCTGGTATAGTTCCTCTAGACGAGCGCGTGAAAGGGTCGCAGAAAAATCAATACCATCGCACAAGGATTCGATATCGATATTGGCCATACTAGCGACTGAGAGGTCGTGTTTGGCTCGTTGGCACGCGCTGCGTAGACGCTGAAGTGCTCGAGGATCGGAAAACAAATCTGATAAATCACCATCAATACACCCGAACCAAATTAGATGCGGGGGATTCACCCTTTCCATATCTCCACCTGAATTCTACAGCAAAATGATTCATAAGACGGCTGTCAAGATCTTCCCCACCTAGATGCGGGTCCCCGGCTGAAGCTTTCACATCGCAAACACCGTCCTCGATTTGCATGAGTGAAACGTCGAAGGTTCCACCTCCAAGATTGAAGACGAGTATAGTTTGATTGCTTACAACATGTTGAATGATATTGTTGAGACAATACGAAGTGACAGCAGCATTGGGTTCGTCGATGAGGCGCACGATGTGCAACCCGGAAATCAGTCCTGCGTCCAGAATACCTTGACGTTGGAGGTAATTGAAACAGGCGGGAACAGTGACGACAGCATCCTTCACGGGAGCTCCTAGATGAGCTTGTGCGATTTCTTTCATATGGACCAGAAGCATGGCTAAGATCTCCTCTGGCGACTATAACAGATATTAGCGCCCCTGATACGAACCGCATAACATCGAATCGCTCACAAACAGCCTCTCTTCACCAAGATAATCGACATGGATCATTATCCTCCCACCATTGTTAGAGGTCTTGAAAGGAAAACGTTTCAGATCTGCCTGTATTTCCTGGTCATCGAAACGTCGACCAATGAGGCGCTTTGCGTTATAAATTCTGGAATTTATGAATTATTTAATCTTCCACTTGATTCTGTGAAATAGGTGCGTCACTCACGTATTCTTAGGGTTTAATGCTGCTTGAACCTTTGCAGCTTCACCGAGGGTACGACCACGATCCGAGAACGAAACATATGCGGGTGTTGTTCGGTGGCCGAGTTCATTCTCGATTATCTCAACGTGACCATTCCGCCAGTAGCCTACAGAGCTTGAAAGATAAGATAAGATATGTGATTGCTATACTGAGTCAGAGGAGTCGAGGTGACTTACCAACATGTAGTGCCCAAAGCGATTCCGATTACTGTCGATCTGACTGAAAGGTTAGACATTTGGTGCTGGTCCCTCTGAAAGAAAATTGACGCCTGCGATCTCCTGCGATTGACGAAATTAGTCCGCTCTCATATCACGACGTTGTCGATTATGTACATTGCTCGAACTTAATCTTAATTCAGAGCCAGGAGAATCCTGAGTAGACTCTAGAGAATACTATGATTGCCAAGTACTGTAAGGCTATCTAGGTCGTCGCTTTGGAATGCCAGACGCGAAGACACGTCAGTTGTAAATGATGGAATATGCATACAATATAATACATACTGCTCGGACTATGTTGAATTGTCCGACTAGATGTGCGTGATCGTTGAATCTTCAAAATCCTCCCTCCTCTCTATCCAATATTTGAACCCGTCCTCAACAGGCATCTAAGCCTCGATCCCAGCAGGCTTCTTTAGGTTTGTCACATCTGCACCGGGCAATGGCCACTGTGTAGCGAACGCTGTGACCTCAGCCTTCAATTGTTGTACCTTCACGAACCCTTCTTTCCCTGCCTCCTGTACTGTGGCCACGCGGACGAAATCCTTCAACATCTTCGTTCCAGCTTCCTTCTGCAAAAGCAGGGAGAGTTGGACGGCGCGGTGGAGGAAGTCGGCGACAATTTGCATTTGGGCTTCAGTCATGTTTCGGGAGGTGAGTGCGGATGTACCGAGACGGATACCACCTGGGACTTGGGCCGAGGCGTCGCCGGAAACAGCGTTTTCTAGGTGGAGAGATAAGCACGAGAATGATCATCATGAAAAGAAGAGAAAACGCACTGTTGATAGTGATACCCATCAAATCGCAAACCTTCTCGACTTTGCTACCAGTCAAGCCGATAGGTCTCAGATCCCAAAGGACGAGATGGTTGTCGGTTCCACCGGTTTGTAGCTTGTAGCCGTGAGAGATGAGGGATTCAGCGAGTGTGCGAGCATTCGAGATGACCTGTTTGGCGTAGAGACGGAACGAAGGCTGGGCAACCTGGAGCAGGGCGGTGGCGATACCGGCAATGGTCTATGGAAAAAAGTTCAGCAACAAAGACCTACAAAAAGATGACTCTGTGACGTACATTGTTGTGGGGACCACCTTGACACGCAGGGAAAACCGCATCGTTGACGCGTTTCTCGAGGTCTTTGGCGTTCTCGAGATCCTTTCTGAAGAAGATGAGACCAGCACGGGGACCACGGAGGGTTTTGTGAGTGGTTGTGGTGACGACGTCACAGTAGTCGAACGGGCTGTTCAACTCCTGAGCGGCGATGAGGCCACTGGTGTGGGCAATATCAGCCATGAGCCATGCACCCTCCTTCTCTGCTGTCTTCTTCAACAAGGAGTAGTCCCAATCACGGGGATAAGCTGAAGCACCACAGATAATGAGACGAGGCTTGAAGATTTTAGCCTGGTTGGCGAGGGCGGTGTAGTCAATGAGGTTGGTAGATGGGTCGAGTGCGTAGGGTAAGGATTGGAAATAGATGGAGGATGCGGTCATTTTCTTTTTGGCGGTGTAGTAACCGTGGGTCAAATGACCACCGTCTGGAAGACCAAGTCCCATGAGACGGTCCTGTGGTTGGATGAGGGCAGTAAGGGCTGCGAAGCTACAGGGGTTGTTAGTTTCATTCGTGGCGTTGACCCGAACGACTTACTTCGCGGTCTATATATAGGGATTAGCGTGTTTTAATTTGGGTGATTGTGGACTGAGAGCTCACACTGCCAGAGTAAGGCTGCACGTTGACACCCCACTTTGCGGGGTCGAGATGGAAGGCCTCCAAAGCACGTTTACGGCAAAGGATCTCCAATTCATCAATGTACTCGTTACCACCATAATACCGAGCATTGGGGAGACCCTCGGAGTATTTGTTGGTCAAGATCGAACCGTTGGCTTCCATAGTCGCACGACTGGTAAGATTCTGCGGGCAGTCAATAAATAACCAACCGATAGCGACCGATCGTAGTGTACACACCTCGGATGCAATGAGCTCAAGACCAGTGAACTGCCGCCATGTCTCCTTGTCGATGATGTTCTGGACCTCGGGGTCGATCTCTGCAAGAGGTGCGTAAAGCACTTTGTTCTACAACAGGTCGACAATATTGGTGTCAGTCAACTTTCCTCGTGGAAGCCGCGGGTACTTACAAATTCGGGGGTCGTAGATGTTGCCATTCTCCTTAATATGGGTGAGTTTTTGGGAGCGGAAGGAGTTAGGATGATGGGGGTTCGAGTGAGGGTTGATTTCGACAGCAGTCGAAACATCCTAAAGGCAAAAAAAATCGGACGGGAAAATCCGAACCTGATCGTACGCTTTTCAAATTCGAATCCCCCGGAAGCTCCCCTATAGAATTGTTCGGATTTTACAGCAAGATTCAGGGTTTTCCTAACATACTAGTCATATGCAGGTAATATGAGAGCAAATTATAGGTTGTCCGGTGCACGTTTGCTAGAATTTCTACAAGATCTGGTCGAGAGAGCATCCGGGGGCCTCCAGGAAATCGGCCGGCGGTGAGTCATTTTCGAGCAAGTATGTCGATTCTAATTTTCTGTGCCACACTGCCACTGACTCTGACCGTCTGGTTCATCCTCTACAAAGCAAGTCCGCAACTAAAGCAATGGACCTTTGAACTCGTAGTACCCAGTCTTGCGGAAGGTCGATAGTGAAATCGGCTTCTTTACCAATCTTACACTGGCAGGACCCAATCGCTCCCTGGTACTGCTTACTTTGTTGTTGACGCACTGCCAGCCTCCAAAATCAGACCCCTCCGCGGGTTTAGGCAGTACATCTATCTCCATGTCAAAGGTAGAATATTAGGAACTGGCTGATGTGACGGTGACTCGCAGTCCAGCCTGCACTAGTGCACAGTGGCTGACATGGTCAATTGTACATAACGTCGACCTACCCACCGCTCGTTTCCCCTCTTCGACCGTATACCTGGATAATATTCAAAGCAATCGCCTCCTGCGCTAGATAAAACCACTCCTCATAATAAATGTCTGTAACTCAGACGGCCGTAACGTCTTCTACCTCCACGGTATACCTTGTAGGCGCCCTGTCTCCTGCGGAATCTATAGCAATCAGCCCAGCGGTGTGTTCCCATCCTAGGTATGACCTGAACTATCTTGTCAGGTTTGCATATTACTCACCTGGAATTCTCCACAGTGCCTTGCATTCTGCATCTCGTATCAAGGACCTCACGCTCGACGATCTCGATTTTTGGATGCTGGCGGTCGCTCACACCGTCACTCGTAGCCAAGAGACGTACCCTTCGTCCGCATCCAATCTCTCCACCCGGCAACGTTCGCTCAGCGCGCCAGGGACTACAGCGACCCGTCGATTCCTCGTCTCAGAAGCACCCCCGCAGATTCCCTCACGGAATGTCAGCCACCATTGTTCAGCCTCCCGTGAAGTATCCTTCATCCCACCCTTCGAGAAACGTCGTACCATCCCTCGAGAAGTCTCGCCCATCTATCACATCCTTGACTTCTCCGTCCCTCTCGCCTGCTCCGGAAAGCGGTCGGAATTGAGTCTGAACGATGATAGCATGTATAATTGACTAGGAGTATCCATCCACAATAATCTTAATTTCTTTCTCAGTTTCTGTATCTGTTTCCCATATAATAAAATCGTATGCGTGTATTTTGTCTTCTCTCATAAGACAAATCTTCAGAGTATCAAGAGGCTGCTGGGATTCATAGTTCATAATCATCTGATCTGTAAGATTATAGCTCTACGATGCGATGAGGCCCAAGCCACGGCGTAAGATCAAAAGGATTAGTAGAGAGACTCAAAGCCACCGAGAGGCAACCATTCCTAGTCCAACCTGCAGAGAGATGCACCGGTGGTAGACCTTCATCTGCCTGAGGACTTGGATGCCTGGCCACCACAAATTAGCCAACCTCGTATGAGGATCGTACATGATACTCTTCACTTACACATGGAGTTGATGAGACTGCAACGCATCCAATCTGAACAATCTCTGAGAAGGCAATGAACACATTTCGCAAGGATAGACAGTCGGTGAATGAATCCACGGTTTAACGGGACGCGGAATTCGTTTGTGGTAATGGGATGGATCATAGAAAAAATCTCTATTTTCCTTCGGGCGTCTTACATGGTGTCTGTAATGCAAAACATGATTCAGTACGAGAAACGTTTTGAGTGACGAGTGAAGAAAAGGTGCTGACTTGGTGTAGAGATGCTTCAAGACAGTTTGGCGGTTCTCTAGATTGCCCAGATGGAAGACACAGTGAGAACAGCTCCAGGATTTGTCCTTGGAAGCAGGATCCGGTCCTTCTCGACGTTTGACGTCCGCAGCGTGGTCATCAGAGAGCACCATCCATTGCGGTGTGGGATGGGTTTCGAACCAGGGTGTGTTTGTATAATGTGAGACCTAAGTGACGAAGGGCAACCATGTCAGTACTAAGAAAGTAGTCAAGAGAAAGAGATTTTACACAGTCACGCCATGACATGGCATCCCTTCCCTTGATACACTTCCCAAACGATCCGATGGGACAGCACAGGCATGTGAGACGTGCGTCTCGTGTATCGAGGTCCAGTGGCGTAGTCGTCTTGGAGTCCAGTTCCATAGCTTCGACCAACGTGTTAATGGCTGCCGACCCGCGTGTGTTGAATTGTACCGGCATAGTCGACTGTATCTCCGACGAGGGACGGAATGACAGATGAAAACAAGGTGGATGATAACAGAATCCACGGATACAAGACATACATGCGAGTCGCATTCGGTGCAGTGAAAAACAGCGAGTTCAGGACTCGAGGACGCCTCCGTGGGGATCATAGAGAGCAATGATAGCCTAGTATCCTCGGTCCAGGTAGTAAGTAGACAAGCCATCTCTTCCAGTGTTTTGATGAAATCAGTGGTAGGTCGACGTACGCCAGACGATCTGATATCGGTCAGGAGTTGTACGAATGTGGGGAATCGAATGACCTCGTCTAATTGGGGAAGCAGCGCCATATGTCTTTTTATCAAAGTCGTTTTGTACTTTGAGCAGATCTTCTTGATCAGAATGATACGGTAAGGACGATCGGTTTTCTCTAGTCGAGCATCCCGAATCTTGATGAGCCTGGGTTCTAATATGGGACGAAGGATTCTCCAAGCTTTACATGCGGCATAACGGCAGTCACAGTCAGAGTCAGAGATCTAGCCCACATAGTATATCAATATATCGACCTACCTTCAGGTCCATTCGCTGGGAAAAATTGTTCATCTAGCTCCGACTCCCAGTATTGCAGATTACAACAATCTTCGTCGATATATCCTAGCTCTATGAATTTACTCTTGACGCTGAAAGCGAGAGCGAGAGTCAGGGACTTTGATCTGCAAATCAACTTGAACGATGATTTGCCTACTGATCTGGGATTGGATACACGCGCGATGACCAGAAAGGATAATTGTAATACACCTCTTTGCCGGACTGTTGGTTCAGATTTAGATATCAGAGTGTGACATACTGCGAGATCATGGTAGCGTGTATGAAGTACTAGTTACCTCTACCAGATTTCTTGCACTTTCCACGTGCGAAAGAAAGTATTGAAGCATGTCCTCTTGTGAAGCCGGAGTACTTAAATGCTCCACGATATCTTGGATTTCAGCTTCCAAATATATCGTGCGTCCGTAAACTAGAAAGCTGTGCGTTAGCATCCTAAATCTGATCAAGGTGAATGGAATAGAATGCTACTGGTGCTGTAACGTGCGCAATTTCACACAACGCGGGGTAAGTGCTTAAACTTTTCAGTTCCCCGGTGGCAGAACGGGCTATGTATGAGAAGGTTGTAGGCGTGGGGTCAGAGGAATCTGAATACGATAGAGGTTGAAGTTACGGATTACGGATTGCGTACCTCTTGTCTAAGCATATTGCACACGCGCGAATTTCGAGAGCCCAAGCGACGTGATGAGTTGATACATCGTGCAAACCACAAATCTGCATTGCCATCCCATCAGTATTGAGAACAGACACCGTAGAAGTGAGGAGAACTGAACCTGGCATTCTTCTCCGAGGAGGAAATCCATCACTGAAGGCTCCGAGACGCCGGGAAAATGATCAGGTAAATCCTGGCAGACATCAAAGGTTTTCCTCCACAATTTGATGTTGTGTTTGATCGAGACATCAGTAAACGACGCAGTGGCTTCGTTGTTCGTGCGAGCCTGAGAAGATCATCCGGACCGAGGAGACCAAATATCTCAAAAAGACAGAGAATAAGAAATGTAAGAAACGTTGAAGAAACGGGTAGAACGTCAAACGACGCGTATCTGTACATACTTGGAAAATCAACTCGATGGGTAGCTTCTCAAAGAAAAGGCTGGAGGAATGGGGTTTTGGTCCACCATAACGGTGGATAAGATAAGATGTGTATGCATGGCGTTGGGGATCACAGGTGGTGATTTCTGTGTCTCGGAAAGGTACCTTGGGCCAGATCATGTCGTAAAAAGACTCTGAGAGACTCTGAGATACCTATAGGTCAATACCTAGTGGTCGGGTGATCGATGGAGAGAAGTTGGAACTTTGCATCCGGACGGCGGATTCGGGGGACGCCGAGGATGGGCGTATGTTTGCGTTTCCCGTTCGAAAAAAATAACTCGCAAAGTTTTCGCAAGAGCAAGCAAGCTCTCCCTGGAACCATGTATAATGATTATAACATGAGGCTTGGAGCTTGAAGGCCCTTCTTGAGCTTGTGGGCTCGAGTGCGGTGATTATTCTCTTCTCGACTGACAAACCCCGAGTTGCATCCACAGATTATCTCACAGTGATATTTTGATCGATAGCTAGTAAGTTCTTCGTCAATCGTTCGAACGAGAATAGTAGAGAGGCCACCGACGTCGGCACACCCACCATGATCAGGATCATCCTTCTACTTCAAACGTTCAGGAGGTGAGGCTAGGAATTGAGGTTTTCATCCGACGGAACCAGCCCCCAACGGCCCCACTGATCCTGATCGTGCCAAGACCATCCCCCTCCCCGTGAACTTGGCTGTCGTCTATTGGACTCCGTCGCATACCCCGTATAAACTCTATGGTGAGTGCTGATGTGAAGAGTACATGTCCGTTTCGCTGACGAGGTCGTAACATCGTCGCTTAGTTGTTAAGCGGTGAATCCTCCGCAGTGTCTCACTGTACTGTACGACAGAATCACAAGCAGCCGAACCCTCTCTGAGGCTCTGACGTCTACGACCAGATCATAAAAGTCTAGTTGTTTCCCTGTATAGCAGTGCAATTTCGGTCACACGAGTGTATTTCAGTCTACCCAAGCCCCCTAGTAGGTCCTCCTTCCCTCTCTTCTACCGGGCCATACCTACGTTGTATTCTGTATCCGTACCGTGCCTAGAACCCCGCTGTAAGATATGTTAATGCGCAGTACAACCGCCCCAGGCCATGTGAGATATTATGTTATTGATATGAGGCTTGTGACTGCGATCGGCTGTGCACCTTCCGCTCTCTTCAGAAATCTTTCGTCGTTGTGTCCTCGCCTCGTTGTATCGTTGCTCGATTTGTTCGATATTTCTGGCCTGGCAACCGCGCCAGATACCTCCAAAGAACCCACTCACGTTCTTTTCTCCACTTTTCGCTCATATTGCCTCCCTTATGCCGCCTTCTGCAGTAAGACGTCTACGGCTTGGCCTTTCGGTCCTACTTGGATTCCTTCTTCATTGCGTGGATGTCCTGTTAAACGGAAAATCATTGCCTTTAAGGCTTTGGAGTGTCATAGGTACGCAGACTACCGTCAATATACCGGAATTCAAACTTATCGTGCTGGCAGTTGGAGCGTTCCCTCCTTTCTTTTGGACTTTCTGTTTCAAGCAAGCAAAACATATTCCTTCTGACATTAGACCACCCGTGCGTATACAATTCCCTATTGCAACCTAAGCGCTCATTCTTTTCACCCAGATAAACATACATCTACTACCCTACGCCAATTCTGTCCTACTCTCACCCTTCAGCTTGATATTCCTCTCCCTCGCGCTAGTTCCCATAGCAAGACTCGTCTATCTATACGGTGAGCCCAACTCACCTCTGAGTATCCACAAAAGCGACTGACAACCCCTCAGGTCACAATCCAGATAAAGAAGGCTACGCCAGTCGCACGGGCGCCTTCGCCGTCTCCATAGTCTGTTTCCCTATCACTCTCGGTATCCTCGACTATCTCGCAAAAGCCGAAATTGTACGTCCCACAATCCTTTCATCTCCCCTATACTGCTCACCTTGCTCTAGCGCCCATCCCTCGACCTACTCGCTTTCGTATCATATGGAGCACTCCACTTTGCATCCCCCTTCATCGCTGGCTGGTGGCTCTGGTTCTTCGGCACCCAAGGCGCTGCTTGCACTTTTGGATGGTGTCTAGGGATACAGAATCTCTGCGGTCTCATGACTCACCTCATCTTCCCCAACGCCGCACCCTGGTTGTGAGTCCCCATCCCCCTTCCCCCATTCACTCACTTCGTACTCATGCATATCTCCCCTTCCGCCCAGCTACGACCTCTACGGCCAAGACGCTGCCCAACCCGACTACACCTACCCCGGTAACCCCGCCGGCCTCACTCGCGTCGACGATATCCTCGGAACTCACATCTACAAGAACGCATTCTCAGCTTCTCCAGTCGTCTTTGGCGCTATTCCTTCACTACACGCCGCTACGTGCATCTGCATCGGTTATTTTGTAACACGATATAGTAAAGGGTATCGAGGGCTGGCATTTATGTGGATTTATTGCTCCTGGATGGTAAGTCCCCTCTCACCTGTGTATGGGTGTGTTTGCGTGTGCTGATACGGATACATTACCTTATCGCGATAGTTCTGGTCCACGATGTACCTGCACCACCATTTCGCCATCGATCTCGTTCTAGGGACTATTTATTCGACGATCGCGTTCACGATAGCTGAGCGGATTAGATTGAGAAGACTCGATCGGGAGGCGTATGCGAAGGGGCTGACTACCGGGTGGGAGAGGTTAGTGTGGGGGGCTGTTGATGGGGATGGATATGCGTATGGGGGGATAAACGGAGAGGTAGATGAGGAGGGGACGTTGGAGGACGAGGGGGAGATAGATCATGAGCCGGGGAGTATCGCGTTGGTGATGAGTGGGAGTAGCAATGGGAGTGCGAGCAGCAATGGAAGCGAGGACAGTTTAGACCATGAACAAGATAACCGGACAACGCAGTGGAAACGACCTGCGGATGAGAAGGTATGATACGATACTAGGGATTCTGGATGGATGGAGGGTCTTTTTGGGAGGGGGGAATCAATCTTATTAGTGTGTGCCCTTGGTATAAATCCTTCTTCTCCTGTGCTTTTTTTTACTTATAATATACCGAGAACCCGCGAGATCGGGACTAGTTGCACGTTTATCGCAACGTTATAAATGCTGGCGCTCGTCGTAGCTAGTAGGGAGAGAGAAGGGAGGGCAGTGACTTGAACGTTCGATTCGGCTGGCAACGTTTCTTTTATCTACATTTCGGTTTGTCCAGGTCAGGATCAACTTACGGGCGATCGTATGATTTCTGTTGCGTGCTCACTTGTTCAGCGGAGCAGGCTGTATATGTATCGGGTATATCGTTTCGCCCTTTCAAGTCCTCATGAGCCTGAAGGAGGTGAGTTATTGCCGCTTTTTCACCTAGAGAGGTAAATAACTATCGCCAGTCGGCCGTGTCTTTTGATGAACGTTCGAGTTGGTAGCTCAATCGATATTCTCAGTGGACCGGACCATATCCTTGATCTACTACCGCGGAGGATGCTTCACCCTCCAGACTCGCCTGGAAAGGATGCATACTAGCCAATACGGACGCCTTCCATATGCAGCTATCTGGTTCTTTCAAAGCTACCTTTGGTAGACTCACAACCTCAAATTCGTTCCGATATGGAGCCTCGGGCACCCTCTCTTTTGCTGAGTCGCATTGCAGTATACTAGTAGCTACAATCCAGATTGGAAGCGTGCTTGGACTGGCGGATAATTGTCCTTAGTCAGACTCGAGGCGTAGATACAGATGTGAACAATGGCGATTCCTGGCGCGCGTACGCACATGCCTCGAGGATTATTCCTTCGGTCTTCTCACCCGTCGAATTCTGCTGCTTCCAGTGCTGGGTGCAAGCTTGGTGCAAGGGGAATTCCGATTCATTTTGGTCATGTGATTCCGACGCGTCTTGACTTCGTTAAGATTGCAGCGCGTCTGATAGCTCTGTTTTTGTTCACAAGTCTTCAAAGGATAGATACAGTCCTCGACGACATCCTGAGCATTGCCCTCACTCCCCTTCACCGGTGCAACGCGGCGTCCTCGGAGGTAGGACTATGGTTCGATCATTGTCAGCCCATCGTCAGCCCCCGCCCGAACTCCAATGGTCCTGGCCAGCCGCCGATCTCAGAGGTTTGGCGTATAAAAGACCCCCCAGACCCTCTACCTGCTCTTCACCACTCTTCACCATCTACCACCACCATCACCTTCTCTTTGGGACGCCTATCGACTCGGCATATCAGCACTCGACCGACACATCGACTAATCAACCTTCAGTACTTCGAGCCTCGACACTTCAGCACCCGACCGACGTATCAGCGCACCAACATTTCGCCACTCGACACTCGACACCGACAGTTCGACATCGACAGTTCAAGACATCGGCTGATCGACCTTCAACTTCTCAAGTCTCAGCATATCGACACTCGACACATTCAACACTCGACATTCAACACTTGACATTCAGCACTCGACATTCAGCACTCGACATTCAACACTCGACACTCAACCCTCGGCATACGACACACGACGCGACACACGACACACGACAGCCAACATTCGACATCTTGACACGCGACCGGCACATCGGCTCTTCAACACTTCAGGCCTCGACATCGACAAACTCACTAACTCATCCCCATTCCACAGCCGAGCATCAAACAACGATACGACGACCCTCAACCGTACGTGTCTCACTATCTTCCTCACCCTTGATATGTTCTGATCCTCGTGTCTCCCACCTAGCCCTCGACACCCGCCATGGCTGACCGTCAGCCACCAAGCCACCCAATGGTACGGATCCCCATATCTCTTCTTCGTTCTTCACCTCCTTGACTTTGTTTTGCTTTTGGTCCGCGGGGACGGGGCCAGGGGGGCGGGGGCTGTTTTTTTTCTGTAGGCTGGCCGACGCGGATGCTAACTTTGTTTACAGGTCGGCCAACGGTGGGTACGCTGACTTCGTTTTACAGGCTGGCCGACGGTGGGGATGAAGCGCGATGAGCTGGGGAGGCGTCCGTGGAGAAAGGTAGGCAAGGGCTCTGGGGGCATGCGGGGCACGGAGCGTTGGGAGAGGCCATTACGGTGGGTCGTTTCCTATGGGCTTACCTCATTTTTCAGTCTGGCCGGCGGTGGGGATGAAGCGTGGGGATGAAGCGTGGAGAGTGGGGGAGGTTTTCGCGACGCAAGGTAGACAAGGGCTCTGGGGGATATACAAGATTCTGCGGGATTATACAATGGGTCTGGGGGATTATACAATGGGTCTGGGGGATTATACAATGGGTCTGGGGGATTATGCAATGGGTCTGGGGGATTACGCAATGGGTCTGGGGGATTATGCAAGGGCTCTGGGGGATACGCAAGGGCTCTGGGGGAACGGTTTTTTGCCCTAGTGGCTTTTTTCTCCGGGCTGGATCTAGTCGCCTTTGCGGGTTCTCTCGGATGCCTAGATTAGGTGTCTAACGAAATCAGCAAACGCGTCTACGATGCCTCCTCGGAGATATACTAGTATTATTATTGCCTTTGTAACATATGTCTTGTCTCTATCTAAATGTTTTGAATGCTCTTCCGCGAGTTGGAAAACTTGAACACTCACCAAAGGAATATAATAAAACAGTCTTGTCTACGAGCGAACGAGAATATGAATGCACCTAACTCGACCGGGTTAGATTTGAATTGACTGTTAAGGATGTGCTGAAGTGAAGTGGAGTGAAACGAGTGACATGAAAGAGGACACTGAACACGCACCAGAAGGATATCTTCAAGTACGAGGAATAAGGACCTGAAAATGTCGAGTATGCATACAGCTAACCTGACTAGGCTAGCATCGAGCTACCTGCCTCTAATTTCGGAATGGAACATACGTCACTCTGTATAATCGTGGTAGGAAAAAACATACTCGTTCATTCCGTGTGAAGGGACGATTCTACCGCGAAAGGAAAAGAGTGATAAATATAACGACAAGGGCCAGGGCAGAGAAGTCAGCGTTTTGCGGGTGTGAGAGTTGTTGTTGACTGGGAAAGACGATCTGCATACACCGCGACAACGACCAGGGCAGATCAAAAGGAGTCGGTGTCCGATCGACGGTGCTTTTGGAGTAAATACAGGTAAGTTCACATTGGTAGCCTATGGTTGTAGGGAGGTCCTGGACGGTGGACAATAAACTCGACCACATGGGGAGGGCAATTTTAATCAGCGGCACCTTGTGAGTTGCGGATGTTTTTTGGAAAACACAGACGCATCCATTGGACCTTTCAGAGTGTGTCGTGGCGTCGGTAATTTCCTTCCATAGGAACAAAAGGTGACGGCGTGAACCACGCGAATGGTCAGCGTGGTCATCTGGTGCTGGTGGTGCAAAAAAACTAGGTCATCTCGATAGCAAGGTAGGGCTTACATGTATATCTGATAAAAAATCTCGACGATCATGAAAACATCAATGAGGTCGTTCAGAGTTTCCCAATTTTTTTTAGTGAACTCTCCGCGCACTGCTGGGGTTATAGGCAACGTTAGGTGGGAAGACACGCAAACCTACCGGGGATTGCATAGTTACCTGCGAAGACCGTACCGATATAACCACGCTGGCTGCCACGGTTCCAGAAGCGGCCACAGTATCAGTAAAATTTGGTGAAACACTGTGCAGCTTAGTGCATTCCCCCCTCGACGACTAGCATTATTGACGGGTAATCCGAGACTCCCATCGTCGAACGAGCCACCCTGGATCGAACGGCAAAACAACGAATACAAGGGTCGATGTGGAGATGTTTTGGAAATAAGGCGCCTGGCACAACGCGTCGGACATCAGCGAAATTCGAAGAACCTTTCCAATTTATGCGTCGAGAACGTCTTCGATTCTTTCTTCATTGGGATTGGCTCTTCCAAGCGCTTTCATTATACCCTCCTATATGAGAAGATTCCATCAGGAACGTGGTCCGAACTGTGCAAGTCAAACTCCTTGGGCTGCAACACAACGACGGCGGCCAGCTTTCTCCAGCCGACCCAAGAACAACACTTGGCTTAAAATCCCCTCTGAATCCATCTGACTGTTTCTTTTTCTCCACCATCTCCTAGATTTCCCCAGATTTGTGGGAGAGAATGCCGTCTAAAATCCCTACGCGCGCTCGTCCGTCCGATGAGGACCCATTGACGAAAGCTCTTGCTCCTCCTCCAGACGAAACTGAGGAGGAACGCGAAGTACGATTAGAGGCAGAAAGAGAGGCGAAACGAGTGTCAGATGCTATTGACGAGGAGATAAATCGACAGCGGATAGCAGAGAAGAAGGCTCCGAAACCGGTGAGGGTGCTTCTCCTTGGTGAGTGTTGACCTTTCGTCTTCGAGCAATTTGGTGAACAAATAGGACGCGTATAGGTCAAAGCGAATCAGGTAAGTGGTCGTTATCTGCCTTTCGCGTCACCTAATCATAATGATGATATTTAGGCAAATCGACTACTTTGAAGAGTAAGTCGTGAACTTTGGCTGTACACCAGTAACCTGCTGAACGACACCTCTTCTTAGATTTCCAGTTGATAAACTCTCCAAAGGTTAGTTCTTCTTCGAGCAAACGAGACTGCTGACCAAATGTTCTTAGGCATTCCACGCTGAACGAGCATCATGGAGAGCCGTCATTCAACTCAATGTTGTGCGGTCCATACGTCTCATCCTGGATGTTATGAGCGAAGCTCAAGCACATACCTACAAGGCTTCGTCTCCTGCCTCTTTGCGCAACCCATCTCCAGACTTAGACATCCAAGACAAGCCATTGCCCCACATAGACTACCCACCACTCACTCCCGATCATCTCAAACTCAAGATGCGACTTGCCCCACTCCTTCAGGTCGAAGAAGTCCTTATCCGTCGACTTTCCCCGTCCGGTTCCCCCAACTTCGACTCGGCCCACCTAGCTCCATTGACCAATCTTCCCTACTCTGAACGTTCGAAAAATCCGACAAAAGAGGTTGCGGTCAATTCCACGACACAATGGAAAGGTGCATTCACTCGTTTCATCACCAATACAAGAAATAGTTTGGAGAGTGATCCTGCGATAGATTGGGATGACCCCGATGATCCTGGTGTTGTGCTTCATGCTTGTGCGGAGGATATGGATCGCTTATGGGGAGATACGACCGTCAGAAAGTTGCTTCGTTTGAAGCAACTGCGACTGGAGGAAATGGCTGGTTTGTAAGTATTGATTGAAGACATTGATCTGCCCTCTGATTCTTGCGCGCGTGTACAGCTTTTTGGATTCGTTGGACCGAGTGACAGGTCTCAAATATGTACCTTCCGATAGTAAGTGCTCTACTCATTTTTCAGCCGATTACTGATTGGTTCTAGATGATATCTTGCGGGCGAGGCTCAAGACTCTCGGCGTATCGGAACACCGGTTCAGGTTGAAGGCTGGTGAGCCCTCTATGTACGATCTTCAAGCTAACTTTGATTCACGTGGACTCTTCAGGGAACTCCGTAAGCCACGACTGGAGGATCTTTGATGTTGGTGGGCAGAGATCACTGGTGAGCATCATCTAGAGTCTGAGAATACATCTTTGATCACTCACAGTATTGTTCTGCAGCGAGGTATGATACAACATCGATATTCCCGTACTATCTACTTATATTTGTCTGCAAGCCGCCTGGGCACCATTCTTCGAAAGCGAGCTAGACGCCATCATTTTCCTTGCTCCTATTAATTGTTTTGATCAGGTTCGTAGTCCGCCCCGCGTTTTTCCACTCGGTTGCTTAATAAAGCCACTCTCATAGACCTTGGAAGAGGATGATTCAGTCAACCGATTGGAAGATTCCTTCTCCCTTTGGAGAGCGACTCTGAAAAACACCTTCTTACAGAATGTGAACATCGTTCTATTCCTGAACAAATGCGATATCCTCAAGGCAAAGCTCAACTCGGGGATCAAACTCGCCGATCATGTTACCTCGTTTGGCGAAAGACCCAATGATTTTGAGAGTGCATCGCGCTGTAAGTGGCTTCTGCATATCGTTACCATCTTCTTCGACTTGACGTGGTTTCTTAGATTTACAAAAGAAGTTCGGTGCGAATTGTACCTCTGCGTCCAGGAAGTTTCTACTTACGCCTTTCTTTCTCCGACGCAGCTGCTATCCATAAAGAGTATTCTCCCAAGACCCGTTCTTTCTACTCTCACTTTACTTCGGTGACGGTAGGTCAATACCACCCTGATCGGCTCTCGTGCTTATTATTGTTCTATCAGGATGTGAAATCCACGGGAAAAATACTTGCTGACAGTGCGTCCTCCGTGCATTATGTCGTGGAAATAATGATAAGCTGACGGTCTTCTATCTTCAGTATCTGACATGGTAATCAGGGATAATCTGAAGAAGAGCTCTCTCGTTTAATAATTCCCGTTACACGCATACTTTACACTCGATATACTCGTCTACATCCTGGCCTTGTTCTCGACATTTCTGTACTCTTCGAATGCTTTGTTGTAACCAGATCTATTTATTTGTGGTTTTCTGTTCTCGCCGAGGCCGTGTCTGGATATTTTCGTTCGATTATTTGCTAGGTAACACCGGTCCAGTGTTGCGTTGACTTGGTTGTCTGCAAATATGGCCTATATTCATAGCCACTGTCCTTCGGACGGCCTTGCATCACTCGGCGATCCATTAACTCATAACGCATTCTGAGCTCGCATCTAGCTCGAAAAAATCATCGATCATTCACGAGTCGTCATCTCATCAGGATCAAACTAGGAGCATTGGTAGAACTCAGCATGAGATATCTGATGTTACGATCTTCAAACAGCATTTTCAACGAAGAGGAGTCCTCGAGTCCACCGAATATATACTTATCATAGTCGAACGACTGGATCGCGATGTACTCGACCGTGCAGCAACCATTGGCCGTGTCAGTAGCTCAGCTGTTCTTGACTCGGCAGTGGGGCTGCCCATGAGAGTGAATGGTGTGACCCCACTCTTACTGAATGGCATGATGAGGGTTTTTCGACGCATGGAGAATTCGGGGAGCGTGGCCGTGTCCGGGAATAGTTCATGGGTCTTGTACCATAGTACGACGTTCACAAAGCCTGTCGTTTGGTGTGTAAGGGAACGATGCAGTATTTGAGCGCATAGGACATACGTACCAGTAAGGTTGAAAATCATGTCGGTAAGCACTGTGGCCCAAAACGGTACTTTGTGTCCTGAGAACTCTGTCAAGCGAGCCAACGCGATGGGTACGAGGAGTATAGAGTACGCGACCTGTGTTTGATCGTTAGTTGAGAGTAAGAGACTCTGTAGGATACTTACAGGATACCTAGACGGATGAGAACGGTGAGTATTCACTGAACGTACAGGTTTCTTGGAGGAAGAACAATGTAACGTACCAGACCATGATCTGAGCGACTCTTAGCATAGAGGAATCGACGAGATCTCTTGCAAACGATAACTGCCAGCTGTCACCGGAGGGGACAAATCGAAGGGACCACTTCCCATTGTTGGATATGAGGTTTCCTCGGACGCGGAGGAGGATAAAAGAGTACAATATAAAGCTGAGACCCGCTGACATAAATTCCTGTTGACATGAAGTCAGGATCGAAGGCCGACCAGTTTGAAGGTATATAGTACGTACGAAGAAATATTCGAGAAAAAACTGAGGGATTGGATATTCATCAGTTATCCAGCACCTGCGTAAGAAGGAATGGAAGATGGGGTTTGCCCGCCTACTTATTCATCAGGGTCAAGGCTGATCACATACCAAGGTCCAGATATCCCAAAATAAGGACCGTGCGATTCGGTCTGTATTGCTGTAGGGCCAATCACGACCACGATTATCACAGCTGCCCACCCGAGTACCAAGGTCAAACAAAACCCGATCCTAGTCGATGGGTATCGAAGGAAGATCAAATTGAATAGGTGTAGTGAGATCATGAAGGACCTATTTCGGAGGGAAGTCAATAGTGGCATGTTTGCAATCATTGTGATCATACCATAGCGCGGTTCCGACATTGCCTGCTTGTTTTATCCCACCTGAAATGAAGTTGTCAAATTGAGAGGTCCGTACGAAAGATTAATTGAATTACCTTGAGAGCGGCAAAATGATCCCATTTCCACGCCTCGTTCAGCGACCCACCTGAAATTCATCACGGTGCCTACAGATTGGACTGTGTTGGCGAGTAAGAGCGATAAAAGATAACCAAGGATATGCGAATTTTGCCGGGATTTGGTGCGCGGTAGCACAGTCTATGTCTTATTCAGTATGTGGCCGGAGGACAGTAATCGATATCCTACCGTGACTAAAATTGTAATGGCAAGCAAGGAAGTCATTCCTGCGATGGCAATGGCCTGTTGCAGTTTTCGTCAGTTGCAATGTCAGGAAATGGACAAAAAGACGCACTATAACGCCATCTCTCTCGAATGGTTGATATACATTGAAATCTATCGTGTCGGGCATCAGAGCCAGCTCTGTCTGCCAGAAGAAGGGGGCGGAGAAAAGTGGGGATAACGAACTCGTCCAGCGTTCGAAAGGCGAAGCTTATCATACCTATATACCCCAAGTATTGCGTCCGTTCCCATGCAACAATTTAATAGAATCGGTTACTAGTACTTGACCCAGAGGGTATGCAGCCTGTTCCTGGTGGTCGTTCCCACCAATCACACTGCGTGCATGGCCTTGCATGGCCTCTGCATAGAGGGCGTGTACAACCGAAATGAACCAACAAAGTGCGATCAGACAGATAGCACATCAAGATATCAAGTTCCCGAGAAGTTGACTCTTCTGGACTCTGGACAGGAATACATGATGGCCGCAGAGTGGACTGTAGTCACGCGTTACCCGTCACACTTGAAGACATCCTAAGTTGCATTTCTCACGGATGATTTTCCAGTTCCCCTTCAAGTTCAGCAGTGCAAGCCTGCAAGGCAACGACGAGTTATCCCTTCCAGCTTCCGATACCATAGAACCAGTCTTTTCTACAGACCAGGAGTATAGCGCAGCAACAGTAGCTCTGATGGGCCACCGTAGCGGCTCGTCGAGATCAGGACCGTGAGTTCTCGTCTATCCTTTTCCACGATCATCTTCAGTTATCGTGTCGTTTTGACGCGCTCGTACAACGCATGATCATCTTTAGTTATCTATATGCCACCCAGATGATGCCAATTTATACCTTGGAGAAGTGTAAAGCTTCGGTGAAACCCCCGACCTGTCTATCACTCTGGTACACGTCCTTGGACGGAACCGCTTGTGTGCAGGTCAAGAACGGAAAGCTGATGGGTTTTTGTTGCAGTCCTTCAAGTTGCGGAAACTTTCTCGTAACAACTCGCTGATATGACTCTGCATTTCCATCTAGATCACCTCGCTGTGCCGAAGCCACCAGGTCTAAATACAGTATGCTTTTCCATCTATCGTATAATATCTTCCTCCATCTGAAAATGGGCAGACCTGCAGCTGCAGCTTGATGTATCAAACCTGCTGAATCGTCGTGTTGATTCCACACTGCCAGATGTGAAACCTTATTCGACATCGACATCGAAGACTACCCCAAAATCAAAGACACGTTAGCATGGAACCAACAACGCGGAGATCAAACTAGAAGAGATCGCATCCGACTCGAAAAAGCCTGCGTCCTGAACTGAGCCGAGGACAGGGATTCAACTTCATTCCCTCTCAACAAGACAGTCTTTGCGCATTGCTCATAGGTGCTCGTCTAACGCCTAACGGCTTGAAATCACTACATATACAACATTGCAAAACTTCAGGAGAGCGGACCTCTTGAGGTCTTGTCCATGAACGAGGTCCATGGACCGTTCCCTCATCAGGCGGCGACTTTCCTTTTTTTTGAAATTACTCTTTTTCTTCCGTGGACAACTCAACATATTCCTAAAATACGTCTCATTGACGTTTATAGTGGTGGGCTTATCTAAAATGCGAACGTGCCTAAACCGACTTCTCTGAACTTGCTTGATACCCCATTATTCACGACCTCATGGCTGTAAAACCATCCGAAGCTCACCCTTCCTCGTCCGTACCACGATATCGAGAACGCGCACCTCCTGACGTCTCTGTCGATCTCGACGCGTTTGAGTCAGGTAAATATGCATCTTGTAGCTTCCAGACTTTCACTGCATTCAATGCTCACAAGAGGGGACTTCTTGCAAGATGTGGACGAGCAAGGCGACGACGACACGCTCGAGCTACGCCAGGCGACGCTTTTAGACAGGAATCACTCGTCGATGTCGATGGCATCTTCCCAGGTGCGTGTGTGACTATCCGGAAATGTTCTGCCACCACCACCGTTTTGCGAAACGACGACGCGTGAACGCGACGGTCGCGTGCAAAGTTACTTGACATAGGCGCTGATCAATATGTATCTTCTAGATGTCCGGATGCTCAGATATTGATGAAATAATTCGTCAAGCACCATTGTGTGAGTGACATTCCCCGTGATCTCTATCTCTTCGAAAGCCTGACTTCCATTCATTCGCCAGTCGGAACACAAGGCGGCTCGTCGACCCCCGAAAGTGTTCCTTCGTCGGTCACTCCGTCTGTCTCGAGTCTTGGAAAACGCAAAGCATCCGAGCTCTCTGGATCTAGTCTGGCAAGCTCCTCTAGACTGCCTAAATTGTCCAAGACCGACTCCGCTATGGAAGACGACCACTGTAAAGCCAAAGTAATCAAGACCGAAACCGAAGCTGACGCGTCCAGGGAAGATGACAGGCCAGAGACTGACGATAATGACCCTAAAGCCGAAAAGCCCTTTCTCATAGTGAGTGATGATCATGCTTTCCTCGTTCAAGTGCATGACCCAAAAGTATGTAGAGTCATCATCTTGGTCTCGAACAGTGCTTCGACGCGAGAAAGCTACCATACGGCGTGCGATTCGAGATACATCGTCTTTTCACTAAATGTGGTCTCAAATTTGCCGACATCTTGATGGAAGATCTCGACAAGTTACGCCAGATGGGCCCAAACGCTCGCGCTGCTCCACTAACAGGTTCTATCCTGCTCGATCGAGGCCAGGCAACAAAACAAGATCATAATACTCAATCCGAGCTTGCAGTAGCGCAGATGATGCTAATCGACGAAACCGTCAAGAGCGCTTTTGCAAAAGAGATTTCGGCTAGAGTATGGCGCCTTGTTTATTTATCGAGTCCTGAATACTGATTAGATTGTTGCAGTCGCCTTGGCAGGAGCTTGATACAGAGGAAGAGATGCTGGAGAAGGACCCGTTCTCAGGTCTTGGATTCAGCAAGCTGATGCCTGGTTGGTATGGCGGCAAGATCCAATTTCGAGCTACGTTGAGCGAGATCACTCCGGGACAAAAAAACTCGAAATTCAAAATTACCTTGGAACCTGCGGAGCTCGGTCCTTCCTGTCGTTTCACGAGGAGATTCGGTTCCAAGAACTTCCTTCGAATCAAGATCCCGAAACACCTTCTACACAAGAGGCAAAACAAGTTGAACGAGTTCTTCAAGAAACCGTTCGTTCTTGGGATCGACGTACTTCGGGTCTATTGCATCAAAGATACCAACGTGTTTTTGGTGAAGACGAACGAAGTCTACTACAATGGTGCGATACGTCCATCACCTAAATCTGGGACTGGCATGTCTGTGGACCGTTTCAGGGATTGGCACAACAATTTGAATTTGAATTGTCATCAGGTGTGTACTATTCGCTTCAAGGTTCGTATCGGATCATCTTACATGTCTACCTAGCCTATGAATAAATTTTGTTCGCGAACGTCTTTGGGGCTTTCGAATTCTGTTCCTGCTCTGAAGCTTCCTATAGATCGTATTTGCTATATAGAAGACATAGGCTTGTTTTCCTCTTATCGAAATACGATTCGCTTGCTCACTCGCCATACTTTTAGTCTCTGCATCAGGATCTGAAATGACGGATGGATGTGGATGGATCAATAAAGCGGGCCTGCGACAAATCCATCATCAATTCCAGTGGAGCACTTGGCCCACTGCTATTCAATGCCGTGTTGCAGGAGCCAAAGTGGGTCGCAAGTATTTTGAGCTTTCCTCGTTACTATTCACTTATTCAGCGCCGTTGACAGGGTCTTCTGCTCCAACATCCTGACGACGACGACGACGAAGCTCGCATATGGCTGAGGCCCTCACAAATCAAAATAAAGTATCCGGATGACGAGGAACCAGACCCCGCTATGTGTATCGTCGATCTTCTGCGTTCCGCCCATTTGAAAAGCCCTTGCAGACTTTCCGTCGAGACAATCATCAACCTTGCTGATAATGGGGTCCCTAGCTCTGCGTTTGTCTCCTTGATACGCGAAGGACTCAAGGCCGTTGTCACACCCCTTCTAGCTTGGGAAGGGCCAGACGCTATGAATGCTTTGCGTGTTACGGTTGCACGTATGGGAGGCATCATGTCCGCTCGTCAAGCTCGTCAGATGCCAGGAGAGGCTCGTGTAAACGGCTACGGAGATCGTGATTCCGAAGAGGTGGAAAACGAAGATGAGGATGGGCTCGAGAGTATCGACGACGCTCTCAAACAAAAATCTGCGGCCTGGTGGGGAGATCGAATCAGTGGACAGCCCTCATCGATCGAGGAGACTGTCGTCAGTTTACTTGATTCGGGGTTCACTCCCCAGAATTGTGCTGTTCTTCGGGATAAGCTTCAGAAGTTGATGAAGGGTTATGTCAAGAACTATGTTCGCGCGTATAGAATTGAGGTGCCGATGTCGGCGACAGCTTTCATCGTTCCGGGTGAGATTTCCGTTTCCCTGAGAGTATGTTTCGTTCCATTGATATGGCCCCAATGTAGATGCGTCCGGCCTTCTTGAGCCGGGAGAAATTTATTTCAAGAGCTCTCAGCGATGCTTCAAAACGCCCGATGGACTAGACACGGACTTATTGTTGGGCGACGCCTTGGTAAGTATATCTTTAGATAGATCCGATTTGTGGCAAGTCCTGATGGCCGCGCATTAGATCACTCGCCATCCATGTAAACTGCCAACAGATGTACAAAAGGTACGACGACCTGTTCTACGATGTTCTGTACATACTTACAGGCGTATTATGCACAGTGGACAGCAGTCGACAGACCTGAATTCCGTCACTTCACAGACGTGATCATCATGTCTACGAAAGGACCGCGACGTGCAGCTGACTACTTGGCAGGAGGTAGGTATCCGCAATTGATGAGGCTTTCGGGTCAAATAATGATCATAATGGTGATCTTCTCATAGGTGATTACGACGGCGATAAATGTCTTGTCGTATCTCAGCCAGAGCTTGTTGAGCCCTTCAATAACGCGCCTCTTGAATTCTCCGAAGAACCCAAAGGCATCCACGAAAACTTCCTGAAAGAAAACGAGAACGTCTCGGATTTCCTCGAACGTATTAGAGCGATGACATCTATCGAGAAGATCCATGCTTACCAAAATGTGGTCCTCAATCCCCTCCGTGATACATCGGTCGTCGGACAGTACTCCACATTTCACGAACATGCTCTGTATACGTTGGGACTAAGGCATCCGGATACCATCCGACTTGCGTTCTTGTGAGTTCAAGCAATTCTGGTCATGGCTTGACGTTATTTCTCACCTCAATTCTCATGTAGGTTCTGCATGATCCTGGATGGGGCAAAGACTGGTCTGAAGATCCGACCTGATATTTTGAGTGCTGATATCAAGAAATGGAACAAGAGGCCCCCGAAATGGAAAGAAAGCGATGAGGACAAGGAAAAGGTGGGGAACGGGAGGGCTAACCAGAACCAGAACAATCTCGAACGGCCGTCCAACCTTCCTCGATTTATTATGGACACCATTTACGAGCAATCCAAGAAGGAAGGCGATCGCATCATAGGGCAGATCGAGGCGACATTCAAAACGACTGAATCTGCAAACCCAGTGGATCCACACCTGACTGCACCATGGCTAGCTCAGAAGGCGCTTGCACAACGTTGGAAGACGGAGATGAAGAGTGACCGAAAGGAACTAGATCTCAAGAGGATCGCAGATCATGTCCACGAGATATACGAAGAGCACGCTTCCCAAGTCAAAATCAAAGGGAGCACTAAGGGGACGAAGGGCGGTTCTGCGTTTACGAATCTTCCCATACAAGATCGTCAGGACACTATCCGTGCGCTGTCTAGGAAATTCGTATCGATGCCACCTCCAGACGAACTCATGATGCTTGGCCCTGAAATCGCTTCGACCAAGGCCTCGTACGCGTATTTGTACGGTTCCGAGAGGGCGAGCCAAAAATGGTGTCGGTTTCCTTGGGATGTTGCTCTTCGCGAGCTGTGCGCCATCAAGGCAGCGGCGCTGGGGACTACGAAAACAGTCCCGGAGGATATCTACGAGGCGTTTTATATGAAAGATCGTTCCTCCCGTCATTAATCCTCCCGCTCACCGCCCTATAATCTCTTTCTGTCTAGATCTCCGATCTCATATTTCCACATCTATACCTTGATCTCATTTTTGGATAAACATCTTGTATACTCTAGTGTATTTACCATCACATTAACACCACTGCATGCCTGTGTAGCAATATATCTGACAGCGACTGATGTGCTCAACGAGCACCACAATTGTACAATAGAAAATGATACAATATTATTGTCAGTGGCAGGATTTAGATACTGGGTATGGAAGTATCCTGTGCACTGAGAAGAGCATCCAATTCCTTGACGCGTTTCTCCCACTGATCGACCTCAGCAAGTCGACTCTCCAACGTCGAAATCTCCCTGCCAATCTCCATCCGTTCCTCCGCTGTGCCCACACGAGATAGAGTCCAACTGCCTGAGCCGTCTCCTGCTAATGTGAGGAGTTGGGTATGATACTTCATCAAGGAAGGTCTAAAAATATCACGAGAATGAATGACTAAATATTTTGAACGATGTAATCGACTAACCGCAGAGAGATAGTAATAAGTGTTATCCCGAGTGATTTCGCATGTTCGTACATCCGTCCTTCGACGTCGCTTGATACCGCGCTCGTACATTCTAATAATGAAATCATCAGTCCACACGACAGATGATAATCGATAAAAGAGTTCTAGAACACACCGTCTAAAATTGCGAACTTGGGTTTATGGTAGAACACACGAGCCATGCCCATCTAGACAGGTACGCCACATGACATGAACGGAATAAGATTAGTATCAACGACTCTCTCTCAAGAACCAGATGATGAATTGACACACCCTTTGCTTCTCTCCGCCACTTAACACATCCCTCCACTCCTTCCTCGTCTTCCACCCACCCTCCCGCTCTGGCAAATACGCCAAGAACACCATGTCCAGGATAGACATCAAATCCTCCACCGTCTTCCCGGACTCCAAAAAATCGGAATACGAATGTGGGTATATAACCTGGTCGAGCAGACTTCCAGTCACCATATACGCTCTTTGAGGGACAACAAAGATGTTTTGACGGCTGGGGCGCTTCACGCCACCTGGCCGAGCGGCCCATAATCCTGCCAAGACCCGTGCCACAGCCGTCTTACCAACACCATTCGATCCAGTGATCATTAGATGATCACCTTCCTGTAATATCAGCGATAAATCCTTCACCAGCGTGGTTCCCGTCCTCACGGATTCCCCTTCTTCCTGCTCCCGGATGATAATAGGAATACCAACATCGACGTGCGATAGTTCGATCACATTATCATCATCCGCCATCTCATCTTCCTCTTGATTATGAGGTAAAGGAGGGAGGTTATGCAATGTCGAAAGAAGGGTATACAATCTCGTCGTCAACCCTGCTAATTCCAATAAATCTTTGTAGGCGTACATTAGTCTGCCACCGGCGTCTGCGAGGGACAATAAGAGACGGCGGTTTGAGATGTAGGCTGGAGCGGATGGCAACTGGTCAGTTGACAACGAGATGAATAGAATAAGGGAGTAGCTGACTCTCAGTACGACCAGCGACAGCATCATCTACAGGTAGCAGAGAGGTAGTGGTCGGGGCGGTATCAGTAGTTTGTATACCCAAGGACCGTTTTGTTCTAGTGAACAATAATGGAACTGCTATGAGTCCATAACCTGCAGCAGACCAGAGGTATTTGATGACGTAGTCTTCAGTCCATTCGTATGCGATGCGGATCTATCATGACAATAGGAAAGTAAGTAGAGATAATGCCACTGCCGAAGCCCGAGGGTACCTACCTTGTAAATGGAATTGACATGTTTGATCAACCTCATATACGCTCTGGTAAGGATATCTCTTTCCCTCGCACCACCATCGTAGAACCTGGGACGAAACCAAGACTATCAGTATAGATATGTCAATATGAAGGTTAAAGCAACCCACGCAATCTCCTCAGCCTCCCTCCCAATCCGGCCCATCCCCGCCCGATACTCCCCTTCCAGTCTCGCTTCCACGGCGGCGAGTCTACCAAAGGCGGGTGTCACAGCACGAAGAATGCCCACCGTGATGTAGTAATTCCCAAAGAGGAGGAGGGTGCCGCGGAGGCCTAGGGAGCGAGAGAGTTGGGATGTGAAGAGGAGGATGTCGAGGGTTGGTTTGAGGAGGTTTCCGCTGCAACAGTACGGTGAGTAGTCTATTGATGGGTGTGGAAAGAGAAAATTGGAAGACTTACTATAGTCGTGCGAGTGAATCTGACCATGCCTCGACGTCTGCGGTAAGGTATTGATCTGCGCCTTCAAGACCTGAGCGGTAATATCTGAGGTCAGGGAAAGAGGAGAGGTAGAGGTCGTGTGTGTATCGCGTGAGTCGTGTGCGTAGGTTTAGAGCCAGTGTAGACTGCAGGTGTCGAATCTGGGAATGTGTATTGATTGGCAACTTATTGTATACTCCACGCACTGGTAGGTACGCACCATTGAATTCGTATATGTACTTGGAATAGCGAGAAGAAACCAAAGACCGAGTCCTTTGAGGAAACCTTTACCATCTGCACGAACGAGATCGCGGACAATACGCCCGTCTAGTCTCGCGACGGCGACGCTGAGGACGGTTCTCGAGACTAGGAAGAAGGAGTGAAGGAGAACAAGAAGAGTCTCTCTAGAGCGAATCGAAGGAAATGAGATTCGGAATAAGATCGCGCGAAGTTGACGGAGGAAGGCGATGTCGATGTTTGGTTTCGATTTAGAGGAGTTTGGAAGAGGGGGAAAGTAAGGTGTGTCTGAGGCAAATTTGTTCTTGGAGGTTAGGTGAATTGGGACCTGCTTGAGGTCAGACTTCAATCAAGGAAAGGAATGATAGACCGGATACACGCCTTTGAAACTCTGTCTCGATAAGGAACGAGAAGGGTTTTGGTGCCATCTGGTTCTTTGATGTAGAGCTGCTGCAAGACGTCTGAGAGTTCGTCGGGCGTAAGACGTTTTCCTTTGGAGACTAGGTTGAGTTGAGAAAGGATCCCTTCTGGAATTGAGATCAATTTAGACCGTAAGAGTATGATTGTAGCGAGAAGGAAGGTGATTTGGGTGCGATTTGTGACGAAACGATTTTGCATGGCTGCCAGCGGTTACCCACCCTGATTTTCCTAGTACTTCGGCGCCCTCTTTGACGGAGGTGGTCTTCTTACTGGTTGTCTCGTTGATGAATGGTAAAGTTATGAATGGTGTCCACAAGTCAAGCAGGACGAAGCAAAGACTTGGATGGAGTTTCGACAAGCATGTGAATAAATTATGTAAATCAAATTACGCGCTTGATCGATCGGTCCCCGGATTTCGTTTCTTCCAACATCTATCTTGCTGGATAGCGATACTATCACCTCCCGTTGCGATTGTACGTCCGCGAGCATAAGCGGTCGTGGTCTCTGATACGTCCTGAATCTGGTCATAATTTCTCAAGATCTTTCACAAGATGAGGACCTGAAAAATCCCCACTTGATCCCCACTGTTCCCCAGTGTTCTCGTATTGAACGACCGTTTCGAATAAAGGAAGATGCTTGATTTAATGGATGGATTGAGGATCTGTGTAAACGAGGATAGCTCGAATATCCGATGAGCGAGAAAAAAACAATCGAGATCGCCCCGAGCGTCAACATTCTTTGGTGTCCCAAAATAGGAATTGTCTTTCCCGATATAGAAGGTAAGATCGGCGTTCACTCGAATCGACTGGCTCACAAAAAAAAAACTCGAAGTGGTTTCACACAAGCCGCAAGCGTTCCAAGCAGTCGTGAATTCATAAAGGCAAGCAGACAATTATGAGAATAATGAATGATGATACAGCAGTACACAGCGAGTGAGTAAGAGGAAAAATAACGTCAATGGGCGTGAACAATAACAACCAGGAAGAGAGGACAGACAGGCAGATAAGGTACCACGGCGGCGCACAAGTAAGCATAAAGGACGTAGCACAGAGGGGAGATGCGCCTATTCCTCCATCGCATCATCATCGTCCTCTTCCACGACCTCCTTACTCTTCTTCGCGCGAGACGCGGGTTTGGCTCTCTTTGAAGCTGGCTTCGCAGTGCTTGCAGGCCGTTTGCGCTTCTTGGAACCGCTGCTGTCTTGGGAATCCTCTTCAGCGTCCTTGGCGTCGTTGTCAGCCTCGTCAGCCTCTTCGTCCTATAGAAGGTGGGAAACAATCAGAGAAATGCAGGAACGAAAGATAGGATGAACCACGAACCTTCTTGGACACCCTCTTCTTAGGTGGTGCCCTCGGCTTTTTCTCTACGGGGGCCTTCTCTTTCTTTTCGGCAGCAGCTTTCTTGGGAGCAGCCTTCTTCTTGGGCTTCTCCTCTTCTGGTTCATCATCATCATCATCCGCATCCGGCCCAACAGCGTTGATTTCCTTTGTGAAGTCTTCGCCAGACTCTTCGTCCTCAGCCTCGTCCTAGAGTAAGGAAGCATTAGTGAGGAATAACTCATAGCATACATCGCGAGCGCGAGATGATGCGACGTACCTTTTTCTTCGATACACGTTTCTTGGGAGGAGCCTTCTCCTTCTTCTCGGCGGCGGCTTTCTTGGGAGGTGCACGTTTTTTCTTAGGCTTTTCTTCCTCATCTTCGTCATCGTCCTCGACGATGGCGGCTTTCTGTGGGAGATGGAACAGTGATCAGGAAAGACCAGGACGACGGAGGGAGAGGGAGGTGAGGAACGGACCTTGGCTGCACGAGATGCACGAGCGGGAGGTTTCTTGGCGGGCTCTTCGTCATCGTCAGCCTTCTGTGATTTGACGGTCAGTCACCATGAAGAAGTGGTCAGACGGAAGAAAGAACGAACCTTGGCTTTGGCCGCCCGTTTCTTTGGTTTTTCTTCTGCGTCTTGATCCGCATCCGCGGCATCTCCGTCATCTCCGTCGGCCTTCTGGGAAGTCATTCAGTATTTGATGGTGGGATATTACAGCAAGATGAAGGAACAAACCTTGGACTTGGCCACCCTTTTCTTCGTTGGTTTCTCCTCATCAGCGTCCTTTTCTTCGTCCTTCTCCGCCTTTTTCTTTGGAGCAGCTCTCTTTTTCGGTTTCTCCTCCTCGTCCCCGTCAGCATCCTCCGCCTTCTTCTTAGGCGCAGCTCTTTTCTTCTTCGGCTCTTCGTCGTCTTCCCCAGCAGCGCCACCAGGTTTCCTAGCAGTCTCTGGTATATCCTCATCAGCCACCTTCCCATCTATCCAAGCCTGGTTGACTTTCTCCTGATCCTCAGGCGTGAGATCTTCGTATCCATCAAGTTCAGAAGCTTCGTTGAACATGGCTTTCATGCCTGTGATGACCTTTGGTGTCGTACAACCCCAATGTCTCCAAGCACTAGATGCCACTCCATTAGAGACGCGTCGATTTTCATAAACGGAGGAGATGGATACGCACAAAGAGGTGTTGCCTCTGAAATCAACTATGCTACCGACTCGAAGTTCACCTTTAGCGATCTTGTTACCTGACGAGAGATGACGAGGAGAGTGATTAGGGCCAGATAATACCGTGGCATCGCGCCAAAAGACAAAAGATCATACCGGCGCATGGTTTTGGGCCTGAGGTGAATTGAGATAATCAGATTTAGATTTTAGATAGCACTTCAATTGTACACACCTTTACAACCAGCTCGAGCAGAAGAAGCGTATTCGAGACGATATCCACTTTTTTTGTCGGACATTTTTGTATCGTGGGTGGGATGTGGGAGGAAAGAAAGAAGAGATGAGAGAGAAAGTGAAAGACGCGACTTTCAAAAGTTGAACTTTGTGAATAATTGGACAACTTCAGCTTGAAAGTCCGCTCTGATATGGCACGGACCCAAGACCATCCACCAGCCTGCCCTTGACCACTAGGGCCAACATGGCGATATTCTTTTGTATCCAGACATTGATCTGAGACATCTGCGAGCATATTTACCCAGGCGAGTTTTTGTAATATCTATGGAAATCAACTCAAAAATGCTAAAAAAAATGCCCAGTAATGAATCATGATACGAGCGACTCCGAGTGCAGTTTGGAAGTTATCTACAAGATCTGAACCAGCGCAGGTCTGGGTGAACTGAAGTTTGACTGAAGTGCATTGATTCTGCAGGGTCTACTTTCTTTGCAAGCACTCGATTAGACTCGATTATCATGTTGCCCAGCTTTCCTCGCATGTTTTCCAGCCGTCTTGCTGTGTCCGCAGGTATTGAGACTTCGTATAGCCTCAATTGTTGGCTGCGCGAGGCTTCCTGGCGTTTACATGGTCCCTTGTGAGTTTAGCTTCTCGTCGTCTGCTTGTTTTATCTCATGTTGTTGTTCTTGGTCGCAATGCCGAGCAGAACAAAAGCGCCTACCAAGCTGCCGCCTCGTGTCGCCTTGTATTCAACCTCAACCATAATGTTCACGAGGACAGCCTTACTCCTTGGGAACTGAGAATTACATGCCACATCATGCGCCCATCGTGAACGCCGTGCGATATTTTGCAAGCCTCGAGCTTTCTGAGAGGGTTCTAGCGCGAATCATAATCACCTTCCTTTGAACCTCCGTCTTCACATCGAATCATGGCAGTCTTCTCAGCGCTGTATATCAGTGTCTATTCTAATTATGTTTGACACAAGACTCCGATCTCCGTATACCACTTCTCCGTGCTCACACAGTACATGGGTCTGACACGTTCCTGATACAGCCATTCTTGGTGCGCTGATTGTTAGCAAAGAAAAGTCTGCTGATCAAGAACCGGCATGGAACAATACTTCCCTCTGCTGTAGGTTCGAAAATGTGGTGCAGTGCCAACTATACCGAAGTTGGGCCATACCTGGTGAGTGATAATTCTTTCTTATTGTGGGTGTAGCGTGCTTTAAAAGAGAGATTCGTTCTACAGAGTCAATTTGCTAGTCTAGCATCATGGCTACTCATGGCGATGATCGTACTGGATTCAAGCAGTCTTTCAGCGGGAACACGTTGCAGAACGAGGAGCTGCGAAGCCACCGCGATGCAGAGTCCTTCCTTCAAGGTACGTCCCATCCATTCTCTGTTTTGAGAGACTGGCGTGATGCTCACCATTCACTCAATTCAGATCGTGGCCGAAGGCTTCACGCAGATAGTCATCCAGATGCTACAAAGGGTCGTCGTGTAAATGATACGACGGTAGGTCGTAAACACTTGTGATCGTGATTCCTACTTCACAGTTATATTACAGGCGGTCAACACGGATGTGAGGGCTCAAGACGGCGCAACGGATAGGTTTGGAGGTAAGGCGCGACAACCCCGAGTCAACGGTGCCAACCAAGACACAGAGTCAGGTATGAACATTTCCATCTTCACTTCGTCTCAAGCTACGGTGCCAGATTCACCAAACCATAACCCAAAGATATCTCTTCGCATATGAGATGCGCTAGATGTTCAAGGTCCGCACGCGAATCTCATATGTACGCATGCCTACGGTGGCATGTGTTGTGTCATCGATGCGTAGCCCAGCCAGTCAAAGACATGGGCGACACAATATCTCCTTCCCGTATGAAGTGTCCTCAGTGTACCGTTCTTCAAAATACTCTGGGTGTTACTCTGAGGAATACTCATAACGGACCATACTGTTCAAGTGGTATTTTGCATGTACGATTCTTCATTGATATCGAGACTGAACGCATCCGAATCCAAACCGATGGTTTAACAGCGTCCTCGAGCCGAAGAGAAAGCATCACGAGTTCGTGATAGGACACAAGGACAAGGTGTGTTGAATTTATATTCATCGTCGGAAAGGCTTACTACGACACGCACAGGTAACCCGGAACCTTCGGGCGGTCTCGAAGCCAGATATCTGACCCATCACCCAACATGCGGGATATGCTTTGAACAATTTCGAAACATATGTTCGCCTATTGCTGCTACCCTAGCTGGCAATTCCTCCACTGGATTATCTTATGGACTCCGTCTCCCTTGTCCAAAGACACACGGTTATTGTCTTGATTGCATCACCAAACATATTCATAGTAAGCTGGATCCTGAAGGGCGAGGTGTTGACGACACCAACGGTACGGTGTTCCCCATTCCGTGCCCAGAGTGCCCACCTGCGGACTGGAGGCAAGGCATCCAAGATGATACTGCTCGAAGGATTTTGGACGAGCGGTCTATGGTCTTATGGGTAATTGCATCGCCCTTTGTGTCTCTCGAGTTTACTGATACGCTGGATAATATAGCATCATCGAAAACTTATCGACTCCATGCCACGCTTATACTGCGCTAATCCCAAATGCTCTATCCTGGTTCAACCGCCTGACGATCCCAGCGAACCGCTAGCTGAATGCCCGATCTGCCATCATATGATGTGCGTCCCCTGTCGAGTTGAGTGGCATCAGAGTGAGTTCTATACTCTTGAGTGTATTGTGCTCTAAATCATTTGTAAAACTCCCATCTAGATATGACCTGCGCACAGTTTCAAGTGCGTTGCTTCCGTTTTCCGGGCTTACACTAAGCTCATCCGTCGGTATTCCAGGCCCTTCCGCTTGATGAGCGCTCTCCTGAAGATAGGCAGCTATTGGAAATGGCCAAGGTCTGTGTTATCTTTCCAGATGTCCTTTCTGAGTACTGACTCTACACTTATGCATAGGCAAACAACTGGCGCCGTTGTCCCAACTGTTCGGTGCGTCTCGTCTCATGAAAATTGTGACACTCATTGATGCTGTACCTTTTAGATTGTTGTGGAACGCACTGAGGGTTGCAACCATATGACGTGCAAATGTGGGGCACATTTCTGTATCCGATGCGGTTGTACGTACCACTCTTCCTGTTCAATGGTCCCAAAAGTTCACGAATATTTTTCAGCGTTTGCTAACCCGCTTGGGAGATGTTTGCGCAATCCGCCGTGCCAACTCTTCGATGATGACATTGTGGACGAGCAGGAACGCATAAGGCCGAGGGCCTTAGCAGTCCCCCGTAGGCCGAGGGCTCCTGGCCCACACCTAAGAGGTGATGTGGCACCACGGGATTTTGCGCACCTGCAGAACTTCCAGCACTATGAAGGCATCCCTCAGCCTGAGGTCAACTATCGCGTTCAGGTTACCGATGCGGAGATCTTAATAAATATGGACATTGATTTTTGATTTTATGGAAGGTCTCAAACATATGAGTTCACTATGTACTTACATTATTATGTATATCATCATGCCATTACTGTCGCTTTTCTGAATACATACTCTGAACGACCTAACAGCTTCATCTTTGCATAAACTGACGCGTCTTGAGAATGTCGCGTGGGTCACATCAAGGCCACATGCCGGTTGTGTCTATTTGGATCACACGGCTTTGACATCGTGACATCGTGACGTGTCGTGTCTGTGACTCGTTCAATCAATTTCGAAATCTCAATTGTACTTAATCCCGACTCGTATCTTCTTCGTCTGAGCAACACGCTCTTGTACTCACAAACGCCATATGGCCCCCACTAACATCATCCTCAACTTAAGAAAATTTGACCAAATGCCGTGTCTTCGAAGTTTGATCCCGTACTTATTAGTACTAGGAAAACCGCCTCAATCATAGAAGCTGTGGAGGAAGATCGGTAAGCATGTTGCAATTAACCCATTAGTCTAGATATGTCCCTTACAATATGGTCTTTCCAGTGTATCTAGTTGCCCTTGCCCTGGGCATCGGGTCTCCAAAGCCGAAGTTCAACATCAATCCCCACACCGTTCAAAGCTCCGATCTCCGTATTGCTTCTTCGCATCTCCGTTCTTCCTACACGTGGATATCAGTTGCGTTCTAAGACACTAACGAGTGAAGAAGGGGCTGTTGATTAGGAAAGGTGCAAGGTACCGTGAATAACGAGAGTTTCTAAAATGTGGTAAACAGATAAACCCATATCCAGACGCTGCAAAGAAGTCAAGAAGCTCAAAAAGTGAGGCAAGGTGATGTGGCTATGAGTGAGAGGAAACTTCCGCGTGGGTGCGGCGCTGCTTCGTGAGCAACTTTTAAAAGGCCTTAAGTTTGAGATCGCACCTTGCCAACACGATCTCTCTGGCCCAACTTACTTACTCACTATGTTCAGTCGCAACAGGTTTACCCCCTTACACGACTTCCACACTGGAGAATCTGTATACGCTCGCCCCCCTACATCTTACAGTCGAGAAATGCAACTCGCGCTTGATGCAGAGTTCGCGAAGAGGCTTCAGTGCAATCTTGACTTCGGGATAGAAATCGATCAGCATGTGGATGCTAAGAGGTAAACAATAATTCATGACACTGTCGTCTATGCACTCACACAAAGATCTATTGTCTTTTGAAGCCTCCTAGGAAGCAGAGTACCCAACGAAATCCTGGTGAGTCACATACCGACGCCTTGAACCTTCTGACAACAAAGGTCTCACAACAGGGAGAGCGCCGACACAATGATCATAGGACAGAGTGGAGAGACAAGGCCAAGACCCGAGCTTTTGATGACACCAATGTGCGAGGTACGCGATCTCTTCTTTTCGTTCAATTATTGTGGTTCACAAATGGAATATCTCACAGCTTCGTCAAATTTTTCGGGGTCTCCTCAAGCTATGAATTCTACTCTAACCTGTGGGATCTGTTTTGAACCGTTTCGAATGGCTCGCTCACCTATCAAAGCTTCCAAATATGGTGATCCTTCATGTGCAATACCGTATGGAATTCGTCTCCCTTGTCCTAAATGGCATGGTTATTGTCTCGATTGCATCGCCAACTATATTAAGAGCAAATTGGATCCTCAAGGTAACGGTCAAGGAAAAGCCAACGGAGGGGTCTTTCCCATCGGATGCCCAGAGTGCACGCGCGCAGACTGGGTCGATGGGATTCAAGATGGTACCGCGCGGAAGATATTGGATCAGAAGTGTATGGACCTTTGGGTGAGTCGCAAGATATCCTAGAGCTCAAGGCTGTGGACTCACGCGACCACGCAGTATCATCAAAAGCTGCTTGACGCCACTCCACGGCTATACTGTCCTAATTCTAGATGTTCTGCTCTGATAGAAGCACATCCCAATGAACATCTCGCACATGCAACATGCCCGGCTTGCCACCAAGCAATCTGTGTCTCCTGTCGAGTTGTGTGGCATCAGAGTACGTCCCCCTGACGTGGTGAACTTCCTCGATGAATGCTTACAGTTATATGATCCCCGTTCTCAGATCTAACTTGCGCAGAATTTCAGGTGTGTCGAATCAGATGTTGTCAACAGCCGAAGGCAATCCTCAATAATGTCTATCTGATATACAGGCCCTCCCCCCTGACGAACGTTCCCCCGACGACCTATCATTCTTAAAATTAGTTATAGTATGGCATCTTCAGATCGACCGCTATATCACATCTGTCTTATAACTCATTCTATAGGCAAAGAACTGGCGTCGTTGCCCTGGCTGCCATGTGAGTAAAGTCGAATATACAACTGTTAAGAGACGTCATACTTACCGTGATGCTCAGGCCGTCGTGGAACGTACTCAAGGTTGCAATCATATCGCCTGCACTTGTGGGGCACACTTTTGTTTCAAATGCGGCTGTGCGTTCTTCTTGCATCAAGAGGATCATGATATTCACTCCTTTGATAGCGCATGCTACCCCTACTGGAACATGCCTGAAGAATCCACCATGCAATTCCCTCGAGGTAGGCCAAATGGTGGAAGACATGGAACGGGTGCGAAGACGGGCAGAAATTCCGCGGCCTGTCATCAACCAACCTGCATTCCCCAGCCGTGGCATAGTCGTCCCACCACGATTACATCCGGCTCTGGCTCCGCCCTCGGCTCTGACTCGCTCGTACTTGCCTACATTCAATCTAAATACACGTCCCACGCTCCCTCATCTTGATGCCAACTGGCAACAGTGGCAGCCGCCTGCCTTCTGGCCCAACAACTATGCGCAACCTTGGACCTACGGTGCATACTATCCACAACCCACGTACCTTTGGTCTCCTTTCCAGACTTTGTACCAGTATCAAGCTAGGGCTCCATACTATGCTTCCTATGCTCCGTATGCTTCTAATTTTAGGTGAACAGTGCTATGCGTCCTCACCATCTATTATGTGCATGAGCGGGTAGACGTTTTATTGGTGAGTGATCTTGGTCATGTCGAATCGTATTTTGCTCATGCATGCCCAGATAAATATTCTATGATATTCATTATGCATATGTATATGAAATGCTCAAATATATGCCATGCTATGTTATCGTTGGGTTGACGCTAAGCGTGTACGCGTACGGTCACCTGATCAAACTATCCCATTAAGGCAATGTGCGTATGGATCCGAGCGATTTTCGCCAGGGTCTCTCGTCTTCCTTCATGAGTCTCATCATGTTGAGCACACATTCGGATGCTCTTCAAGGATTGCTGATTATGCCTTCGACGCAAAGGATATGGTTGGTCTTCCCGGAGATACGCCCGACAGCCGCATGACAATCGAGTGCGTAACTTCCCTATGCTGTCTCGAATTTGCCATCAGCATTACAGCTTTCCATTCAGGTCAGGACTCTCCACTGATCAGTACTCAGTGCTAATGACTCGTCATGATTTACTAACAAGCTCGTAAGCAACTGCAGTAGATTTTAGGCTGTTGAGCTTACTAACTTTTGTTATTCCAGACTGCGCGGAGCCACTGCAAGTTGCAGTTGAAGTCTGGTTGCAGTGACTCCAAGACGCCCCCATTGGTCCCACCGACATGCTGACGGTCAAGTGAAAGATTTCTCACTACCCTGTGGAAGCCGACGGATTCCGTATTTCCTGCAATATATTCTGGATCCGTTGAAACCACCAGCGCTCGGCGCTCCGACGTCTGGAATATGTATGAATGCACTATGAGCCCTGCCGTTTACCGGCCGCGGTAACGGGAGTGGCGTTACTCTTTGCCAGACCCGTCCTTCTCTCAAGACCGACTTACATTTGGCACTACCACTCTAGCCTCTTCCAGGGAGGCCCACTTGCTCCGTCCCGTTAGAGCATTTGCAACTAGGGTAAGGGTTGGCGTGGCATGACAGTGTCAGACCAGTTTCGGCCATGGTGTTTCATCGTTGACCGTGGCGAATGTCGGCAAGCTCGACATTGACACACTATTTCTGGTCTCATTGCTCAAGTCTAACGTTACAATCGACTCAGTCGAATTGATCTCCTCCCTTTGCCAGTGCCGTGGGGCATACGCGTTCAATCCGAGTACATTACTCAGTAATGAACGGAGGCTTACAACATCTTCCATTCAAATATGCAGTAGCGTAAGGCTTTGGAGGGCGCATCAAATCCTTGAGTTGACTGGAAGACAGGTTGTGCATATGTTAGTGTTCGATCCTCAACAGAAGGTCCGCCAACGCCGAGAGTGCAACTCCGTGAGCCTCGTTCCATGGTGAACGGTAGCCTCGGGACGATGCCACGGTGAGTATCTAAACCGATCATTTACCCGGCGTTCAAGTTACTCATACATCGAGATCAATGGAGGTGGACGGAGGCTGTGCGTCTTTGCATCAATATTTGAATAATCATGTGCGTGCTACTGTAGAAACATGTTCTGTGCGCTTGGTTAGACCGGGTGCAATCGACGATCTTCTTCTGAAGCTGCTGCCAGCGAATGATCCAAAGCGTCGAATACTGCTAGGTGAAGAATTTGATGATTGGAAAGTATATATGAGGGGCGGTTTCGGGTTTCCGAGGCCAACGGGACCATGATATTAATCCGCTGAAGGGAACTGTTAGTCTCCTAAACTAGATGTCATCAGCAGAGACCATACTGGAGTCTCAGTGGCTGTCATGATCAAGTATCATGTTAGTCTCTCAAAAGCGCGAGGTTGTGATCAGAGCACAAGGTGTATGTTTGCATAAAAATACACGAACTGATGTCGCTGACAAGCGCGTGAGCGAGTTCACAGGGCAAATAAGACACGGACGCAAAACGTCACAACGCTGTCAGTATAATAGGTATAGGGCGCACATGGTACTTTACACTCCGGCGCTGTTCGTAGTTGTGGATCGTGATGAAGACATTCCCTTGTTCGGCCTAAGCTCGGGCTTCCCCTGACATCGAAGCCAGCAAGTATGCTGCGGTGATGGGAGAGAAAATGGAACCTGGACAAGAGCCAGGAGGACAACTTGCGTCCAAATACATTGATCGGGATATCGTATCCGTTTCACACGGAGCAAAGATGGGGGAGTCGTAGGGAGTTGAGGGACAAAAGATCAGTGAGTGATAGAGTATACTCTCGACGACACGACCGCAGCAGGTGTGTTCTTTGAGTGCAGCAGTCAGAGTCAAAGTGGGTGCTTTGCAGAACGCGCCGGGCAACCATGTATTGTTTTCCGAAGTCGTCGGTAATTAACACCTCGAGAAAAGTTGGCATCATGAAAGGCACGTACCGGTACCTCCGAAACTGAGTATGGAATAGGGATGTGATTATGACCCCGTCAATGTGCAAACGTTGTATTTGATGACTATGGATCCAAGTTTGACAGAACACCGAAGACAGCACCTATAGGAGATTGTCCGCAAAGCATCGGAAACAGAAAGCACTGTTGTATGGGCCAGGTGCTTATTCACAAAGGGCTAGAGAAAAGCCCGTGATGAGGTGAATGGTATATGGTGATGGCCATCGTGTTTATCATGATGACTTTCGTCGAAACGATAAGATTCAGCAAAGAGACGCCTTCGAGCCCGGAGGTCCTCCCGAACACAAATGAAAACAGGAAGCACTGGTATAGTGGTGGTCCGTAGTAGTCCGGAAGTGCTCAATATCCGTTTAGGTTCTGTAGTGTTCAAAGCTATGCCGTTCCGCAAAAAGTTGTGCAAAGCCACTTCGAAGTTGCTAGCAAACCGCAACATACGAACTGTCGACCAGGTTATCCGTCAAGTCCGGAGCTATGCTTTCTAGGAGCGCCTTATAGACGACCGACTGCGAGAATAGAGCCGTATGAGCTGTACATTTTATCTCTGAGGGCACCCGGAGATGGTGGAGGAGACCCCTCGGAGGCAAGTGGGCGATGACCGAAGTAGAGAAGCTCGAAAGTAGCAACCATCTAAGTGGTAAATCGCAAAGATGATGGTGGTTGATGGAAGAGTGACGGTTGAGTGTTTCGTCGGACGACCGTTTGCGGTCGTACCACCACTTACCCGAAGACCTGCAGATGCACAGGAATTGACAGCCTCGAAAGCTCGACATCAGGATCGCAGGAACTAGTCTGAACTTAGCTTGTTTATTTTTATCCCCTCGCAGGTTAATTGGAGACCGAAAAAGTGCCTCAACTTACCCGACGAAGGTGGAGGTCGAAGACTTCGGAGCAGATCAACAATGTGCTACCTACCCTGTGGACCTTCAAATAACCGATGTCTTTTTCATCTAACGCATCCCTTAAAGTGCCTCAAAGTCTCTTCCTTCTATCGTCCCAACAACCTTCTCCAACATGAGCGCTATCACTACCAGTCCATGGGCTTCGCTTCCTACAGAGATGAAACTCGCTGTGGTCGATATCCTTGACATCGATGATGTAAAGGTTCTTTCGAAAGTCGACCAAGGCAGCTATGCATTGTGTGTGCCAGCGATATTCAGAGTAGGTTCACAGAAAAAGATTTCTTGGATAGGAAACTGACCTGATCCTTATCAGACCGTCAAACTCGATACTTACCACGCTCTAAAAGGCTTTCTCCAGAACGTTCCCAACGGATATTATCGTTATATTCAAGACTTGAACATATGCACCCAGTGCGCCGACGATCACGATGGCATCCATTCACGAACTGCCAGCGTGACCACTTTACTCAGTGCCTGCCTCGGTCTTGAGAAACTCACTTTGCGATTGGCTGGGTCTCTGGACAAGGCAGTCCTCCCATATTTCTCCCATCTCACGAACTTGAAGCAACTCTCCGTCAGTAATTGGGGCGAAGAGGAGAAAATGCCCATGTAAGTCCCGATGTCATTCAAAATCATAACTTATTTTTCTGACCTCCTTGCAGAAGCGAAAGATTGGTGGTCTACATGGCTGCTTCTATTCCAGGGCTTGAGCAATTATCGTTGGATCGAATTTCACGATCGCAAATGCACGCTCCAGAACTCGTTGGCGTATACCCTTATATACCCCTAGTCGCAGGCGACTCAGATATACCCGCTCACCCCGTTCTGGGCTCAGACCTATGCCTTCCATCTCTCCTCCGTATACCCTCCCTTCGAAAGCTCATCATCCGCGACACCCATCTCGGCGACCGAAGATGGGCAACGACACCCGTAGCGTGCCACCTCGAAGTGCTCGATCTGGGCAGCTGTTACCACGAAAACGAGGACTTCAACCGAGTATGCACCGAGCGTATCATGGCAGCCGTCGGGCCCACTGTCGATGAATTCTCCCTCACTACCGCAGTCTCCGACACCATGTTTGCCAAACCTTCCGTCACCCCTCTCCAGCGCCTTCGCAAACTCCACATCACTCCATTCTTCCCTGTCGACAGCGTAGTTGACACCATCACTACATTGGCTGGATCTCCCATCGAAAGACTATCGATGCAGTGCTACGAAGATGACGTCGTAGACGTGTGCAGTGCCCTGGAAGAGTTCCTCAGTCTCCGTGTCGAGCGTGGTCCCGAGTTCTACAAAAAGCTCACACGAATCGATGTTTCCGTCGCTGCGAACATTGATGCGGACTCATCATCGGAAGATAGCTCAGAGCGAGTAGAGGCGGCCAAGAGGTTGCAGGAGTTCTGCAGGGATTTACGCCTGGCAAGCGAGTTCGGGGGCGCTCCTGTCCCTGTGCCGTTTGCTGCTGAGGTTGGCAGTTGCGGTCGGCGTCTTAGCATCAGTGCTGTGTGTCCCGACGACAAGAAGCCGGTTGCGTAGCTTTGAGACGTGGTGGGAGCTAGTAGGACTAGGTTAGATTGCTGGTGGATCCGCACTCTAATGGATATTTCTTAACATCTTGGAGATATGAGCTCTGCATGAGAGGTTTATGACTACGAATGACAGCAAATGACTGCAATTATCGGGAACCGAAGTCAAGGTTGTGCAACCTCTGCATGCCACCTTGTTCTATCTCTCGGAGAGGGAGATATTTGAGGTCAAATTTACAATATCAGCATAGTTAATACAGGCATTGAGGGGAGCCTAAAAGTACAGAGCGTCAAGGTATTGTCATGAATGAGTCATGGCGCATCTGAGCGCGGGGGTATGTCCTCCATTGGGATTTCTTCGATATCTGCGCCCGTCACATTCGTAACTGCTCAAAACGATCAACGTCGAATGCAAAGCAAGTATATAGACCAGGACAGAACTCACCTGTGTCTTGTATTCGATTGGATGAACTTCCGGCAGTTCCAAATTTCATATCAGGATTTGTGGAAAAATAAGAACGCGATGTTTCGAAAGTGGAAGGGAGGTGTGGAGTGGTGCCGAGTTTTCTGAGGTTTAGAAGGACGTGCGATCCCTGACAGGGAACTCCTCGGTCAAAAACGAGACATAAAAGAAGACAGGATGGGACTCACGGCAAAAGACATGATTGACAATGCCCAGCTGGAGATTAGGTTTGCGTACATGGATGTACTTGAGATTGAAAGATCAACGGACTTACGCGTAGCATGTTCCTGCGAATGGAGTATCAAGTTGATACATCAAAGTGTTCACGAGGAAGATTCCTGTGATCGTGTAGGAGTCGGTTTACGAGTTTGCTATCGGACTGCGTTATACGAGCAGACGCACCAAATATCAGAGCAAACGCCCATGTACCATCTCTGACGATGACAAAGAGGATAGTCTGCTCGCCTATGCCTCGATGTACGACACGGAAGAATTGGATCAAAGTGAGGATGAACAATATGCTCTCAAAGGCTAATGACGAGATCCTAGCAAGCAAGTATGGATTCAGCAGGGAGAAGGGGACAGTATGGGAACGATATGATGCATACCAACAAGCCATAAAGATAGAGGGAGCGGTAATAGTCAAACATTGTGCCGTAAACTCGAATTCCGGGATGGTTTTGGCGATCGACATCAACATAGAGGCGACCTCCGCAAGAAATAAGACGGACAGAATGCAAAGGATGGTCCTATTTCTGCTGTATAGGGCATAAACTAGGATAATCGTCAATATAATATCGTGATCTCGACAGGATGCGACATACCACGAATTACGAGTACAAGTTCTACAGCTAAGATAGTGGCTTCTATTACGGACGCCTCGAATATGATCCAAGCTCTGCAGCCGTTCTTGGAGAAGTGGACATTAGTTGAATTACTGGTGATTATCGTCACCAAAGCTCTGGGAATTCAGGATCGTCAGTACGATATGATTGGCAGCAGTATCGTTTTGAGCAGGCTTACATTTGAGCCAAAAGTGGGACGTGTCTGATGAAAATGTACATGTATTTTATCCAAGTGTTCGGGCCTCTATGAAATGAGATATAAGCCTAGGGCAATGTAGTTGAGAAAGACAAGATGTTACGGACTGCCAGATATATTCGACTTCATCCGAAAAGTTGATGACTAGAGGGGCTGAGCTGGGGTGGTAATTTTCATGCTTTTGAGGCTGACTTACGAGTATCCCAGAGTAAAAACACCGTCGCAGAGACTGTGAAGAATTAGTTTGATACCAAATCTCAAGAAAAGAAATACAGACCTCCTGCCCGACTGTTGGATTGCGATATCTTGAGAAGCGCGTACGGGCTTAGGGAACGCGAAAGGATCTGCAATGCATGGCTAGGGCTCGTCAGCAAAAAGGCCATTCTTAGGGCCCAAAGGCCAAGAAAGTAGAGATGGGACGTGGTCAAAGGTACAACTGCATGAGTATATACGAAAAGAGACTTGCGCACTGTATGCGATCACGATCTGAGACACCATCGCCGAGGCGTTCTATTCATTAGTTAGGTTTAGAAGGTGTGTACAAGTCGGGGATTGACTGGGGCTTAAGAGGATATATGGCATCCCATCACGCACGCATTGACCAACAAAGTCATACATACCTCGCACTACCCACGTCCATCTACTAGTAGCACGAGAATCCGTGGCGATTGGCTGGAACTGAGAATGGGTTTGCAGATGCCGTCCCGAGGTGATCGGGGTATCAGACTGTGTTCACGTAAGTTATTGGAGTTACGGGGGATACATCAAGGACCCAGAGTATGACTAGAAGCCACAAATCCGCAGGCGCTCATTGGAGACCTGAGGATCTGGGCGTTATACCAGGCGTTAATGAAGAATATAAAAGGTCTCTCGCTCGTTCGTCGGGGAATTGACCCTCATGAATTGAGGATGAGAAATCTGTGCATACTTACCGGACAGGCTCATGAACAGTTCGGGTTGGGACTGAGTGAGCTAATGATCCTGGATAGATAGATGCATAATTAGTTGCGGACAGACCGTCAAATCAATCGCCATAGATGAAGGACTGACAAAATGTGAAACACGAAACGATGGCGCTGGCGCGTATCTTGCCTCTCTAAGAAGTAGTTCTAGAGTGTTACGACCATCTAAGAGGATAGAAAATAGACAAGAGGATCGTCGAGAGCAAGTTTGAGATCAAATCCGGGATGACCGGTGGGAATATCGAAATCAAGCCGAACTTCGGCTTGGCTCAAGCGCTCAACTTTTCTTCTCGACAACCACTCGCGGATTGACGAACATTTGACGGTCAACCTCCTCAGGTCGCGTCTCGGATTCTGTCATCGTCTATGTAAAGATATCTCAAGAACTGCAGCCATACTCGTGCCAGAACTGTGCCCTATACTTACTCGTCGAAAATTTGTCGAAAACCACCGTGTTTGATCGAGCTCAAATTTGATTGTGGTGTTGCTTGTATATGTGGCTCCCCTGCCCTCTATGAGTGTTACATGCTCACTTTGCTGACTATAGATTGATTGTTAGACGGGTAGGCCTTCTATATGCACACCCAGCATGTCGCTCATCTCCGATTCTGTATCGCTATTGGCATCCGAATATCCAGTTGTGACCCCTCTGTACGAGCTCAGACACTCGAGCATATGCCCTGCGACTAGAAGCATTCCTATGGATCTCATTCCAATCATCTCTCCTGCTTCCCTGACGGCGGATAGCCCAGACCCAGAGTGGTGTGATTTACCCCCGTCCCTGGATGACTATCGTGCTCCACTGACTTCGACCATGATAATGGACGCGAAGGGTAGAGAGCTACGCAAGACTGTGGTAGAAATGCATCTGTATAAACTCGAGTGAACTAGACATCATTAGAAGTAGAAAAGTACTGAATTTTGGTCTGTTGCAACAACGTAGGTTCGCGGTGTTGAACATTATTTCCAGAAGGCAAATGTATGATTGACTTGCAGTGAGAAAGACTCGTATCGTGTCTGCACCTTTCCGGATGGTGGGACGACAGTTAGTATGTATTTAGATCTCGAGAGACGCGAGAGACGCGACGCGTATAAGTCACGCGTCAGTACCCCTCGCCAGGCTAATCTGTATTTCACATTCTTCCTTCGAAGTTCGAAGGACTATCACGTATCTTGACTCTTGACCAACATCTTCGATAGGACAACCAGATGGCTACCTCTGCCGATGTCCTCAGCGAGCTCTTGATATCCCAACTCTTAGAAGAAGATTTACTCTTGCTCTCATCGGCCAAGGAAGCGGAAAAACTGCAGCTTGATCAAGTTATCGCTATCTCTGCGCGTTCCAAAGGCCGTATCCCCAAGTTTTCTAACTTGACCTCGTCCTCTATACCCCCATCAGACGGCGATATCGCATTCCAGATCTATGCAGCAGATGCGCGTGTCAGTAGTGATGCCGCGTATGCTCAGTCTCTTCAACTCAGTGCAGGGGCCAACATTGCCGATCTACAATATGCGCAGACGGTCGCTGCTGCTGAGAAAAAACTCATGCTTGACGCAGAATTTGCAAGACGGTTGCAGGCTGTCGACGAACAAGGTATGGATGTTGACCGAACCATGGATGCGGACAGGTAAATCAGCGGTTTTCTATCGCAACACCTGGCTGTACGCTCATCTCACACCACCATAGGTTGCTAGGAAAGAATGCTGTTGAGGATATCATGGTGAGTATTCGTCGCTGCTTTTGATTCCACTACCCCTATAAATATTCATCTCAGGCTTTTGATCCGAACGACAAAGGGAAAGGGAAACATAACATCAAAAATGAAGATGTGGATCCTATCCTGGGTAAAGGCAAGGCTAGGCAAATTGATGGAGCTAGGAAGCGTATGCGTTTGGATGGCAATGGCAATGAGATCGGAGGTATGCAACCATTCTTCGAAGAATTGTTCAGTCCTCACATAAACTCTGTGTTCAAACAGTCAAGACTGATATCAAGACCGAAATCAAACTCGAGCCTAAACTCGAGCCCATGGATGTTGACCTCGGACCTGAGTCGTCCCATATATATCCTACTTGCGGAATCTGTCTCGAACCCTTCCAAATCACCCATTCCCCCCTCGTCGCTTCTCAATCCGCCAACTCCTCTAATCGACTGCCTTTTGGACTTCGTCTACCGTGTCCCCACTCGCACGCGTATTGCATTTCCTGTCTTTCGTCTTACATCAAGAGTAAACTAGATCCCGAGGGAGACGGTCAAGGCAAACCAGCGCGAGTCGTATTCCCCATCAGGTGCCCCGAATGTTCCCTCACCGATTGGGTTGAAGGAATTACAGATGCTGTCGCTGAGAAGATTTTGGATGAAAAGTTTATGGTGTTATGGGTAAGTCGCGTCGCGTGTCTCAGACTCCTAATTTGAAGCCTTGCGAAGTTTTGACCAATTCTCACTTACACCGCGATTGTTGGCAGTATCATCAAAAAATACTCGATTCTACTCCTCGTCTATACTGCCCCAACCCGAAATGCTCCGCTATGGTGGAGGCTCACGAAGACGCTGATCAACCACAGGCTCTATGTCCTTCGTGTAATAAATCGATGTGTATTCCTTGTAGAGTTCAGTGGCATATCAGTAAGCATCTGCATACTATGCCGAATCCCTCGCTTCCAATCTGATTACATTTTAGATCTAAGCTGCGAGGAATTCCAGGTATGTCCGAATTTCACTTTATCTGTCGAGTGAGTAGAGTCGTCAAGTGGTTTTGCTGACAATATCCTCTCTCGTTCCAGGCACTTCCTATTGACGAGCGTTCTCCAGAGGACAGGTTGCTTCTCGAATTAGCTAAGGTTTGTCCAATGTCATTGAGTCAAATGTCCCGACTTCAAAGATCTCGTCTTTTCTTAGGCAAAGAAATGGCGTCGGTGCCCCAACTGCTCTGTGAGTCACATAACTGACTTAATACTACCATTGACACATACGCTGACGCGTACCCGCCTGTAGGTCATCGTGGAACTCACCATCGGTTGTAACCACATAACGTGTCCCTGTGGAACACATTTCTGTTTCAAATGTGGTTGTACGTTCAAAGTTCCCATTCTCATTCTCATTCTGCTATTATTTTGGAGTCTGGACGTGTCTATAACTGATACGTCGCGAACATATAGCTCGCTGCACGCCCAAGGGAAAATGTTTGCGCAATCCGCCATGTGAGCTGTGGGATGAAGATATGTTATTGCGGGAGGAGGAACGTCAGCGGGAGAGGGCGGGGGCGGTGGTGGCTGTTAGACAGCCCATCGTGCATCATGCTGGATTAGCCTTCGTAGCTCCTCAAAATCTGAATCACGCTCCCCCGCCGTATGTCCAGCATCATCACTACCAGCCCCAGCCTGCTATGGACCTCGAGTGGATGGATGACCCCGGTACGTATTCAAGGTTGTGTCTATACTATCATAACTTTCTTACTTCTCGTTTTCGTTTCTCTGCTAGACATTATATGCGGCCGACACTGGTTCACAACAGACATGATACGAAACCTCACATGCGGTTATTGTAATCTCCCTCTCAACTCGTTGGCTGACCTCCGATACCATCTCGCGCATGTACGAAGACATCCGGTATATGCGTGTTGTGGGAGGTTCTTCAGACGGGTGGAAGATTTTGATAGGCATGTTGACACGTTTGCGACGAGGTTTGGGGGGGATCATGTCAGACAGGTTAGGACTGATTGATTTGTGAGTGGCAGTGTTGAGCTTGGGGTGGGGAATAAGCGAGTCAAGCAGGTTGTAAAGTTGTAAAATGGACTTCTGTATTTGTAGGTAATTTGATCCACGCGATGTCGGCAGTCTTTTCGTCGTAGGACCTTAAGCTGTCCCTGTCCCTATCAAGTCAACATACGGAGTGACTACTGACTTGCTAGATCTTCATTTACTTCAACGTCAACGGTGATCAGTGTACGTTTGGAAACCTCTCTTACTAGACTGTCAAACAGGGTACCACGATAGTAATACCTTGTAAGTCCTGTATTGCTCATATCCCAATGTATCGGTTTTTCATCCTCCTTAATCCAGATAAGTCGCTTGAGACACGGTTTCCGAGCACTCAAGTTCGCGACTGTCGTCCAAGGAGATCCTCATTTGGGTCAAATTATTTCCCTTCCGCCGGACAAAGCAGATCCGACTGGATTACCTGGCATTGTTTTCATTGATTTTACGTTTGCAGAAGTTCTTTCAGGAGATGAGGGAGGGGCTCCGACGACTGATGAGTGGTATTCGTATCGTATCGGTCTCTGGGGTCTAGGAATAGACGAGGAGATAGTGGATAGATATTGGGTACCTCAGATCGAACCCGAGTGGTAAATTCACTTTTTTCGAAGAGAGTCTACACGTTTTGTCTCCATGTACATTTCGATTGGCCTTGCAACGATTGTTAGTAGAGAAAAGTGTCTGCATTCGAAAGACGCGACGCGTCTGGTCACGTGCTCGGAAAGTTGCCTCCAATTTTTTCGAAACTTCGTGACAAACGCGACTTGATCAGTCTCCGTGCTCTAGAGATCTAGCTACCATGCACCTGGATATATACGTCTCTCCAGAGGAATATCTAGATGTTCACGTTTCCTTGAAGGATAGCCCCTTCGCTGTCTACGAGACAGAAAGCACAAGCACCTATGATGTCCTGGATACGGAATTTCGTTATGCATGCATTGAACCTCCTTCATTGTCTCTTTTCAAGAATGCGCTTCGGAAGAAACGGTACGACCTGCTGAAGTTGGATTTTGAGCCAGGCGGATCTCTAGCGAGGTACTATCTCGTGCCATAGACCTTCATACCTTGACTATACTCACTAGAATGACTCTTCAGAAACATCATTGTCTCAAAGTATGTCACACCAGTGATGCGCGTAGTCCGAGAATACTTTGGCTACAAAGATGACTTGCGGGCCCGCATCGATTATCTAGTCAACACGTCTCCTAGAGGTACGGCATCATGACATCAATGTTGTTTCTATTGACCGTCGGACACATCTCTTGTTCATTTTGTAGAAATCTGGCAGGCAGTGACATTTGGCATCAATCTCACTACTTCAACGACCCAACATCACGACTGGATCTCGTTCAATGATGAAGCACCGCCAGATTGGACGGCGCATATAAAGAGCTTCTGCGTAGCAATTTTCGTCGTACGCTTCCATTTTTTTCTCATGTTTTAATAATTTGAATCTGCTCCAGAAACCAGGCACGATCAATGCTGAAGACTTTCAGTACAAAACGTCTGCTGAGGTGCATCGGAGACCTGTCGCTCAAAGCTTATTGTCGGAGGTACGCAAGCAATGCATCGAGTATCGATGTAGCTGGGGCATCATTACCGACGGCGTCGTGTCTGTGCTATACAACCAAGATAGCTCGACCCCAAGACCTTCCATGGCTCTTGCGGAACATCTACCCTCCACAGAGTATACTGTCAGAATGGCCTTAGCATACGTGATTTGGATTGAAAGCAGGTCATTGAGGCTCTGCACTCTTCGTCATAACCCGGCTTTCCGAGCGTGTCTAGGAGCGGAATTTCCTCCTACACCTTCAGATCTAACGAATGCCCTGGAGAATGTAGATAAAGATGCTCAACATCTCGAGGACTTTGACGTTTACACGCTGCAGCGTAGCGCAGTGGTTTGGAAGAGGTTTCTTAGTTGGAAACGGGGGGTCCGGATGAATGCCCTGAAGACACCATTGGTGGTCGGTGATTTTCTCGAGGTGGATCGTGACGCGTTTTTGCGTCTTCATTTGCCTTGGAGAGGCTCGTATCCGAGTCTCGCAGTCTCTAGGGAGACCCAGAGGATCATCGATTTACAAGGCCGCCGGCCTCGAGATATCACCATCGATTCTCTTCTCGGCGGAAGCTCCGTCTCCTTCAAGATCAGAAGTATCTTACAAAGTGGTCCGGATCACTGGTCTCAGGTTCTCACTGGACGACTCTCTGAGACATCCCCGGTCGTCTGCCTCAAACTTTTCGATGGTCGACTTTTCCGTATGCCTGATGTTCCAGACTTTGAGAGGAAACCTGCCTTCTTACGATTCCTCGACTTCAACCGCGTGTCCGACATGATAGCCTCGGAAGAGAGTGTTTATGATCGGTGTCGTCATTTGCAGGGATTGTTGCTTCCTCACTCGTACGGCTTTCATGAAGTATAACATCTTACTCCAAACTTTGTTTTCTTTACTCATTGACTGACGTTGAACGTAGTTCACTCTACCGGGCGGATGGCACTGTTTTGGCCACCTGATGGAGTACATTCCCGGCACTCGCATCCTCGAAGAAGATGTCAAGGCCCTCTCGCCAGAGAAGTTGGGAGCATTTGTACGCTATCACTGACGACCATCATCTTAAAATGAGCCCATACTGATTCGTCTTGGCGCAGATAACTCGACTGAGACATGGTTTCCGAGCACTCAAGTTCGCGACTGTCGTTCAAGGAGATCCTCACTTAGGCCAATTAATTTGTCTACCGCCGAACAAAGCAGATCCGACTGGATTACCTGGGATTGTCTTCATTGATTTTGCCTTTGCAGAAGTTCTGTCAGGAGATCTTGGCGGAGCTCCGGTGACTAAGGAGTGGAATGCGTATTATGTCGAGTTGTGGAGCCTGGGAATAGATATCAAGATCGTAGATAAATACTGGGTACCTCAGTTGGAGCCCGAATGGTAGGATTGATTCTTGGGTGTCAATTATTGAACTACTTAGTTGATCTTGATCGTTAATCTTCCGCGTATACGGATGCTTGGTTACTTTCTGTGTCGCAAGTTGAAAAGACGCGACGCGTCTTGTCACGTGGACGGAAGTCGGCTCCAATTTTTCGAAATTTCGTGACGGAGAATATGACCTCGGTCCAGAATGCCATCTCTCCCGAGAGATACCTCGACCTATACGTTCCTTCAAATGCGATTCCCTTGTCTGTCTATGAAATGGATAACACCACCACCCATGACCTCTTGAACACGGTGTTCAATTTTGCCTTTGAGCGTCCTACTTCGCTGTCTTTTTTCAAGGATGCCCTTCGTAAGAAGCGGTACGACCTTCTGGACGTGGGCATCGAGCTTAGGGAACTCTCAAGAAGGTACGTGAACTATGTAGTCTGCTCTATACCAGAAAACAATACTGAATTGGCGATATTCAGAAATAGCATCGTCCCGACTCACGTCGAACCAGTAATGCGTGTGGCCCGAGAATACTTTGGCTACCAAGATGATATACGGGCCCGCCTAGATTATATTCTTAAAACCTCCCCGAGAAGTACGCCGCCGTGACATCACTATTAGTTCAGCGAACGTCTAACTCATTTGGTTCAGAAACATGGCAGGCAGTGATATTCGGTATCAATCTCAGCGCTTCAAAGACCCAGCATTATGATTGGGTATCGTTCGAAGATAGATCACCGCCAAATTGGACGGCACATCGAAAGAGTCTCTGTGTGGCACTCTTTGTGGTACGTGCTTTTTCTATCCGCATGTCCCTATCTTGACGATGCTCTAGAAACCAGGTACAATTAATGCTGCCGACTTTCAGTATGAGTCTTCTGCCGAGAGGCACCGAAGACCAGTGGCTCGAAGTTTATTGTCGGAGGTACGAAAGCATTGCATTGACTACAATTGTAGGTGGGGTGTCATTACCGATGGAATCGTATCTGTGCTGTACAAGCAAAACAGCTTGACTCCCGACCCATCAATGGCTCTCGCAAAATGTCTGCCCTCCGCAACGTGTAGTGTCAGAATGGCACTAGCATACGTGATCTGGATTGAAAGCTGGGAGTTGCAGCTCTGCACTCTTCATCAAGACGCAGCCTTCCGATCGTTTCTAGGAGCGGAATTTCCCCCTACCCCGTCAAGTCTCACGAGCGCCCTGGAGTGCGTAGATGAAGATGCTCAACGATTTGAGGACTTCGACGTGTATACCATGCAGCGTAGCCCGATAGTGTGGAAGAGGTTTCTTGATTGGAAACGAGGGGTCCGGATGTCTGCCCAGAATGCGCCGTTGATGCTCAGTGATACTCTCGACGTGATTCCTGGCGCCTTCTTGCGTCGTCATTTGCCTTGGAGAGGCTCATATCCGGTGCTCCAAGTTCCTAGGGAGACTCATGAGACCATAGGTCTACAAGGACACCGGCCTCGAGACAGCGTCATTGATTCTCTTCTGGGCGAAAGCTCCGTCTCCTTCGAAATTACAGGGATTTTACAAAGTGGTCCTAATCACTGGGCCCAGGTCTTTGTCGGACGACTCTCAGAGACGTCTCCGATCGTCTGTTTAAAACTTCTCGACGATCGACTGTTCCGTATGCCTACTGCTCCAGACTTTGAGAGGCAACCTGCCTTCCTGCGACTTCTCGATCTGAATCGCGCGTCTGATATGATGGCTTCGGAAGAGAGTGTCTACGATCGGTGTCGCCACTTGCAGGGATTGTTGCTTCCTCACTCTTACGGTTTCCACGAAGTAAGTCATAGATTCATTCGAGGTCAGGTTATTGATCTTATTAATCGGCATCGAGCGCAGTTCGTTCTCCCGGATGGTTGGCGCTGTTACGGTCACCTTATGGAGTACATCCCCGGGACCCGCATACTCGAAGAAGATATGATGGCACTTACGCCCGAGAAGCAGGGAGCATTTGTACGCTGACGATCCTCATGAAAATATGAACTCAGGCTAATCAATATTGGTGACAGATCACTCGTTTGAGACACGGGTTTAGAGCGTTCAAATTCGCGACTGTCGTTCAAGGTGATCCTCACCTGGGTCAACTGATTCGTCTACCACCAGACGAAGCAGATCCGACTGGATTGCCCGGGATCGTGTTCATCGATTTCACGTTCGCAGAAGTTCTATCAGGAGACCTTGGCGGGGCTCCGGTGACTAACGAGTGGTATGCATTTCGTCTGGGTCTTTGGAGTTTAGGAATAGAAGACGATGTTGTAAACAAATACTGGGTACCGCCGATGGAGCCTGAGTGGTAGATTTGCTCTTTTCAATCTCATTGATTTGTATTAGCAAGTCCATCTGGATTGGACTCAAGAAGAACTTGCTCGTAACTTCTCACGTCAGTTGCAAACTCAGCAGATGCGACGCGTCTGGTCATGTGGTGTCTCGAACATAGATATTATAGCAAGGATGATCATGACGGTATGGTCAGCCTACATCGAGTCCCGTACGATGCGTACCGTAACATCAGATACACATGGGTACCGAGATTATACTGGAATTATGAGGACTATAAACTATTACTAGCATTAGTGTCGATGTCAATGGTACGAGTGATGAGTATGGACTCACCAAAGGTTATTACATATGGGTGTTCGCTACAGTTTGTAACCGTTTATTTGGGCAGACATTCAGACCGCCAGTGCCTCCTGCGTCGGACAGGACTGTCCGTCAGATGTAGAATACGATATCGTGAGATGCATTATGCTGCATGAACTGTTAACATTAGAGACTGCCAGCGTGAAGACGACTCACTTTGATTACTATGATGGAGATGGCTGCCAATAGAATACAGTTATATCCTCTCATCACCGTTCAGCAGCTTCAACTTCCTCGCCGAGCTTCGCGAAGAATGCATCTTCGTCACTCATGCTTAACTCTAACGAGAGGCCCTCCTCTCCCTCTTCAGTAGAATCTGGCGTCCAACTCCTCAACTTCCGTCCATTCCACCACAGTCCCGGCCTCCCATCCCCATCCCCACTCAGCGACCTCTCCCACCTCACTTCCATCTCCCCTCGCAGGAGACCACGAGCGCCGCCCAATGCAGGATTCCATATAGCTGTGCCGATCCGGGTTACTTCCTCACCTTCCACTTTTTCCTCTCCCTGCAGAGACGGTGGAGGGATATGCAATAGAAAGAACGGAACAGGTGAAGATTGCGCACGCAGTAGTGTCGCCTTCGTGAACGGTGATTCTGAGATGAAAAGGGCTACGAGGGGAAATTTGTCTATTCTGGGTGGCGTTTTTTGCAGGACATTGTTTTCGGCGGAGGAAGAGGAGGTTGACGGTGACGGTGATGTGTGGGTATCATAGGATATATATCGATGCAAGACTCCTTCCAGTTCACGAATATAATTAGGGCCCGCCTTTTTCTTTTCTGCTTTGCATTGGCAGATGACACGGAATCGACGACGACGTCGTTCTACTTCCCCGTGCGATGTGGATGGGAGCCACCACCATCCCAAAAGATCAATCCCTCCGTCGTCTCTTCCGCCCACCCTTCGGAGCGACATGGAGAGATACTCTTGTGCGATCTTGAGTGCCCGTTTTTCGAATGCGGTTCCTCTATATAGCGTGGTGTTTACGTTCGTAGGGACCGTAGATGTAGTGAGGTCTCGTACAATGCTCTCTATTTTATGCACATTAGAGCCTGAGAGTATACGCGAGCGGAGCATTGGTCAACCTTGCGAGATAGAGAGAAGGAAACAACTTGAAAGTCGCGATCGCCCAAAAAATATTTATGAACGCGACGTGCAATCTGTCCGGCGCCTCGACCGGTCCTAAAGGACAAAAATGATGCTCAAGTCGATGTGTAGTATGGGATATCTCTCTGAGTACTAATATCCTATCGCTTCTTCTTCACCTCCACGAACAAAACCCTCTGTTTCACTATCAATCCCCAAGAAAATAAAGTCAGTAACGCCCTCAACAACCATCCGAGTAGAGAGAAAACATGAAGTGGCAACCTCAAATTAGCCTCTGAACCATACGCAAAGGAAACCAAAGATACGAGGTTTCAAAGACCCACCTTTAGGATCATACTTGACAGCAGCGAGCTTGGGGCCTACCCTTGGCCGCATCGTCGTGTAGAAGAACCCCGTTTGGGCCGTAGAGAGGAGGCGTACGATGATGGTTCTGGTGTCGGAATTGGTGAGTTTTACGTTTGATTCATGGTAATGTCACGGTGCGGTGCGATCCAGATTAAATAGTTATGCTTACTTTGCTTTGGCCTTGGGCGCCATCGTTTGGGAGAATGGAGGACGAAGGAGAGCGGAAGACCTCGTCGGAGCTCGGGTGCAGTTCCAAAAATAAAAAGATCAATTGTATTCGGCTCAGGTGGCCACAGTACTGAGCGCTGAGCGCTGAGCGCTGAGCAGTAAGTATGTAATCTCCAGGTACTGTTCGATGTCTAGTGTAGATGATAGACCATTATCTTAGTCGTCATCAACCATCTAACGATCCGAATTCCTAAGCTTTTCGCCATGTTTGAAGCCACTTCCTCTTCTTCCCTGCCAATCTTTTGCTTACTTAAAAAATTTTAGGTGCCGCTGCCAGGGGTTCCACAACTGTGATGAATTAGTGAGGTGTAAGGCAAAGCACTGAGAGCGGAGAGTATCCACGAACCTTGATTTTTCATGATCTTGCGGATATCATCCATGGAAGGGCAGACCATATGCCGGTGATCGTCCAGTGAACTGCGAAGTATACCAGGCAAATCAGTGTCCCATTCGCAAGGTCCCCGTACGTCTTCAGGAAAATCAGGCCTCGAACATATACAATCTACAACCTCGTTTGCGTTGAGACGCTTCGTCGGATCAATATCCTAGCAGTTCTGCATTAGACTCCACATGCCGTCGTCCAGACCACGCTGTAAAGATATCGAAACTACAGGTCTCGACGGTCGTTTTCCTCTCCCAAGAGCTCCGTAGACAGCAGCATCCAATTTGATTTCGTAGAACGGGATATTTCCGGAAAATGTCTGCCAACAAATGTCGTCGTGATTTCGAGGTCTCTATACTTTATCTAGAAAATGCCGCACCTCATAGCACACGCAAGCAAAAGCATAAATATCACTTGATCTCGTATTCGGAACCGGTCGCTCATCGTCGATACCTTGCAATCCGCACCCCATGAGCTCGGGCGCTTGCCACCTCATAGTGCCTCCCGATCGAGCAGCTGTCGATAGAGACGTCCATTTTAGTGCTTCGGAATCAGCAGCAGAGGCCAAGCCAAAGTCAGCGAGACAGGCAACACCGGCCTGAGTAACGAGAATATTGGCCTACAAGACAAGGTTTTAAGTACAAGCAGACATGCATGACTTGTAAGACAGCAGACTCCTTTCAAATCTCCGTGGATTACAAGCGGTTTGAGTCCATGCAAATATTGGAGTCCATGGGCAACATCCGACGTCTACTTTACTATGAGAATGCTCGTTTTCGATACTAGTAGTAGAGTCACTCACCAAAAACACCCTATTGGCATCCGGTTTCTCCTCCAAATATTGCACCACTGTGCCGTTCTCCATCCAAGGAGATACGAAACAGACTTGAGAGTTGCATTTGTCTAGGTAATATACGCCCCAGAAGGGTAGTACATTTTTATGCGACAGTTGCCCCCAGATCGCCACTTCACGGGCAAATTGCTAGATATTCGAGTGTCAGAAAGACTTTTATCGAAGCAGGCAGTGTATAGCGCACCCGTAAAATACACTCGACATCAGTCTTTTTGTAGACTTTGAGAACCTTTATCGCAATGTCCTGACCTCTGAGGATGCCCTTCCATACATCCCCGAAACTGCCGCTAGCGTGTGCATGTGGCCCCAGTCGTTGAATACCTGGGTAGCTGTCAGTATCAGCTTCATGACATAGATATCAGATGCTGTATACCTCGTAGAACAAGACATCGAGGATAGCACCCAGATTTTGCGCATAATCGAAGCAATGCGTCCAAAATCGTGCGTTCCAATTGCGTATCTACTTTAGCACAGTCTAGCAGCTGAAACGGAGTCATAAGTGATAGTAGTCAAAAGAAGGAGATATCTGGGAATACCGTTTGTAGAAGGTCAAGTAATGCTTTCGCGTCGTTGCCTCTTCTACACAGAATTGCTTTATAGAGACGATGATCACTGAATATGAGGGCCAGTGCTTCAAAGAGGCGGGTAAAGTCGAATTGAACGACCTGATACAACTGTGATACAAGATGTGATTGCTGGCTGGCGGTCTCTGGAGACTGAAAAAAATGTCAGTAGTAGGAACGAAGACGTAGTTCAAAATGATACTACGGACAAATTTTAACTTCCGTAGGGTGTTCCAGAGAGACCGATTCATATCCAGGTAATTCTGAATAGAGACAAGAGGATCATAGTGTTCCCACTGATTCATGCTATCCAGAAATCTTGGATAAAATCTAAGAGAGGCAATAAGAATATCTGCTTTTATGTAGAGAGATAAAATGTACATCATATTTTCAGGAGAAGATTTTATATGGCGCAATGCAAAGGCGGCAAGACCCTATAGATTTCCAACTATTCAGTAGGTACACTTCCAATCGCCGTAACATGAACGTACCCGATTGAGTGCGCATTCAGATTCAGCATAATCAAGACGCAACTCCTTGAAGTCTATATCCAGGATATACGGAACATCCCTCCAGCGATATAACAGACAAAGGAGGGTAAAACTGGGTTCGTAGCCGCTGGAAAAAGATCCTTTCCCGATCGGCACGTCACAAGAAATTACCTTCTCTAGTGCGGATTGCAGGACGTCCGTCCAAGCTATCAGGTTGTCCTGCCAGGAATCTCGCACGTGAACACGGTCAATCATACGGATACGATCTTGGACTTTGGAGATTCCGCGAACCGTAGAGGCGACGATGGCAAAAGAAGAATAGAAAGGCGCAATATGGATTTCTTCGGAGATAGCCAAAATCTGGTGGAACCAATGTCCAAGTCGACGTTAGAAGTTTTCGGGTACCGAGTAGTACGACTGACCGTCTCCAGACATTCTCTCATGATGGTAGAGTAAGTTTGAAGGGAATTCGATGCTCTCGAGTTCGTTTCAGACACTATGAAAAAATTGCGCATGCCTGTCTCATCAAAACCATGGAAGATTATGGAGGATGGAGGGCTAGGACTAAATGGTGGAAGAGTAAGATCCAAATCAGAGGAGTCTATTGCGAGACCGAAGAGCCCATCTAGATGAACGCGTAAGACTTCTGGGCAGATTGAATATTTGAAGAACCACTACCTTTGGCTTCGAAGGTTACAGGATTGGCATTTGAGTTTACGAGGGAGCCTCGAGCAAATTCCATGGTCTTCGCCAAACTAAGGGAGACCATAGAATCAATACAAGAAAAGAGGAGTATGAGCGAGATGTACGACTTACTTCTTCGGCAATTTCGATAGTAAGTGACATTCAAATCCACCATCGAAGCATTGTGTGCATGCATCGTTATCGAAGATAAGACGTTCACAGTTGACCTAACGACCATAATCATTTCGGGTGAGTAACACTTTAGAGTCCACATCCAGACTGATAACCTGCCTCGAGCTCTTTACGGACACAGACGCCTCTACAAATATCGTCAATCAACCGACAAAAGGAAATATTTGTAGGTCAATTACAATTCAAGTTCAACAAGTTCTGGTGAGCTTGATGAAGGGTCATGAGTTATCTGAAGATGGGCGGTTAGAGTGTCCCAGCGCTAGTCACGACCATGACATGAGAAGCCGCACGTTTTCCATCCAAGCGGATGAACGTCCGAGGTGAATATTAGATCGAGACCACGAGGGAGCTTCCACGAGGGAGTTTGAAGTTGACAGCTCTATATGCTAGAACAGCGCCGGGCGCCTGTCGACAAGATTGCCGCCCTCAAGAGGTCGACCTGGGGTTCCTGTGCTAAGCTGTATCCTCGTGGTTTCCATTGGAAAAATTATAAGCGCGAGGCCCGAAAGTCTACATCTATTGGAAAGTGTCCTGGTTCTCTCTATTTTGAGACGAAGGATCATCCTCGATATCTGAAACCAACAGAATCGAAGTTCAGTATTCGAAAGAATCGACGACGTTACAAGGGAAATACGAAGAATGGGGAAAAGGGTCGGAGGAAAAGATTCACCGTCAAAGCGCTCAAGATGTAGACTTGAGAACCAATATCCTTGAGTAGATGCGCAAGTGCCGAGGTACCAAGGTTTCGACGAAGACTTCCGAGCGAACGATTCAGATGAAGAAGGGACACAACTGGAAAAGATCGGCATTGAGGCTTCAATTAGAATATGTTCCGTCCAGAACGACAGTGGTAAAAATATCGCTCTATGTGTAGTACCATCTTCAAGGTTCCAGCCAAATGGTACCATGATCTCGTGTAATGAGCGCATATGCGTGGAACCAAAATGGTCTCCGCGATAAACGACTCGTTATCTGAGCGAGATACTGAGTACGGCGATAAGTGGATGGCGAGGATCGTGAGCCAAGTAATGGAAGCAAGTTGATCAATCAACGAAAAATAACTGCAACGAAACGAACGGCGAATAGGCGGTGAGTAGACTGGACAGACCGTCGCAAGCACAGTAACCGGGAAGAAGGTATGGAAATGAAGTGAGAGCATAAAGGCAGTGATACTCGGATTCATCCCAGTACACCTAAGTAGCTGTCTGTTCGCTACGAATCCTGTGACAAAGTGCAGGATGGTAGATCACGCAGAAAGGAGGTCATTCGGAACTTGATCAGAACCAACAGCTAGGATCGCTGGGCGTCCACACACAAGATACGAGTGTAAGCAGCGAAAGTCGTTGTAAGCGGGAGATATGCCCGAATGTCGAGATTCTATGACAGTGTAAATGACGAGGAAGCTCGGGTATATAGGCTGCGGAATACGCGCTGTGCCAGTGGCCAGAATATTCGATAATCGCCCCAGGATCTCGAATTGGGGCAACTTTGGGGTATATTGTCTTGGAATTGGATACGAGAACGTATATTATAGACCATCCTTGGGACTGCCAGAGGCCCAGAGTGTTGCCAGAGTGGAATGTCCTGGGATTGTCGTGGATGGGGACGATCAAGTGATAGCGCGTGGGAATAATGATGTTACCCCAACAATTTTTTTGGCCCCTGTCACCAGTGAGGGCGAGCTCGCTGTGTCTGGCGACGAGCAACGACATATCGAACGACGGCCAGCTATCGTGTTCGCCAAGAGCCTATAGTCGTTAGTGGGGTGACTGAAGAAAAGTGGGGAGATCTTGAGTAAGAAACGCTGCGAAACATCATTATTCCCAACGGCGGCCCCCAACCCCAAACTTTTTTATTTGAGCATAAAAGTCGCGTACTTTCCAAACAATTTCTCCATCCTTCTTCTTCCTTCCCTCCATCATCATGTCGTCCGTCTACGACACACGCGATGTCCCCCCCACCATCACCCCTCCGATGACGCCAAAGGTCCCACAAGTCAAAAAAGAGCTCACCGATGCAGACATCCCAGACAACTATGTTACTCACATCATGAAAACGACGAAACCTCTGCCTCCCATTACATGGCGTACACTCGCACAAGACCTAAACTTCCTCAATATTGCCATCCTCGGCATCACACCGACCATCGGCATCATTGGTGCTTTTTACACACCTCTGCGATGGCAGACGTTCCTCTTTGCGTTCCTCTACTACTTCTGGACTGGACTCGGTGCGTAGTTTTACTTGCAGAGTATGATACCCTCTCATCTCCTTGCGCTTCAGGTATCACCGCAGGGTACCATCGTTTCTGGGCTCATCGTTCGTATAACGCGACCAAGCCTCTGCAATACTTCCTTGCAATGGCTGGAGCTGGAGCAGTTGAAGGTTCCATCAAATGGTGGTCCAGAGGTCATCGTGCCCACCACAGATACACCGACACCGACCTTGACCCATACAACGCCAACAAGGGTTTCTACTGGTCCCATATCGGTTGGATGCTTGTCAAGCCTCGCAGAAAGCCCGGGGCCGCAGATGTCAGTGATCTTTCCCGGGACGCCGTTGTCAGATGGCAGCACAGGTGGTACCTGCAGCTCATCCTCGTCTGTGGATTCATCATCCCCACCATCGTTCCGTGGTTGCTCTGGAACGACCCTTGGGGTGGATACGTCTACGCCGGTGTCATTCGTCTTGTCATCGTCCATCACGTACGTTCCATTCTCTATCGTTGTCATCCTTCAAACTCATTTGCGTGCAGTCTACTTTCTGTGTCAACTCCCTTGCTCATTGGATCGGAGAAACACCCTTCGACGACAAGCACACTCCCAAGGACCACATGCTTACCGCGTTCGTCACCATTGGTGAAGGATACCACAACTTCCATCATCAATTCCCTATGGATTACCGTAACGCCATCAAATGGTATCAATACGATCCTACCAAGTGGTTCATCTGGACTTGCAAGCAACTCGGACTCGCATCGCATCTCAAGGTATGCCTCGATATCCCTACAAACATGGTCGCATTCTAACGCATCGTCATCTAGGTATTCCCCGACAATGAAGTCCGCAAGGGACAACTCACGATGGTGCTAAAACGTCTAAGAGAAACACAAGAGCGTCTTGCTTGGCCATCAGACAGCAATGACCTTCCCGTCATCAGCTGGGATAGCTGTACGTTCTTCCATTCCACAATTCAGTTTTCTCATCCTAAAAATATATATTTTCTTCTTTAGTCCAAGAACAAGCTACGAAACGCCCTCTCATCCTTATCTCCGGATTCATTCACGACGTCTCTACATTCATCGACGAACATCCCGGTGGTCGTCACTTCATCACCCGGAGTATCGGGAAAGACGCTACGACGGCTTTCTTCGGTGGGGTTTATGATCATTCTAACGCTGCTCACGTGAGTATATTTCTCTCCCTTTCGTCTTGCTCCTCCACGATCTCACCTTCCTTGTTCACAGAATCTCCTCGCCATGAAACGCGTAGGAGTCCTATCAGGCGGTGTACCCCATATCACAGACGATAAACTCATTCCACCATCACAACGACTCAAAATCGCGCGGTATTCCGAGATCAATGCTTCGAGTACCGATGGAGAGGGTATGCTTGGTTAAAAGCCGGAGTAGTTTCCTTCCGTCGACGTCGCGTTTTAGTTTTGTGTTCTTTTTGTTTTCTGTTTTATTAGACGATGGCAGTGGGTAGTGGGCAGCGGTACATCTACGATCAGAGTCCTCCCTTCCGAGCCGCTCTGCCCTCCTTACCTGTCGACTTCGAAGGTTGTTACAAACTTTTCTTGCTACATACATATCCATATCTACCTCCCACCTACACACATCCCCCACGTACGACATTGTTATGCTTGATGATGAGGAAATGAAGAATCGATGGTTATATCAGACAATAATCGAGTTTGAGCTGATTGACTCATGCTTTCTGCATATCCTTTAGCTCCAGATATCGTCGAGGTAGCACCTGAAATTCTCAACAGCTCTGGTAAAAGGTCAGTTGACGCGATGACAGAAGAGGATCCAGTTCTAGTTGCACAGAAAAGGGCCAGAATAAGCTTGGATTCGGAGTCGACATGAAAGAGCGCGACATTTATAGACAATCTATTCGTTTCCAGACGTATACGAAAACAAATTCAACCTTTGACGAACTTCGATAGGAACGCAAAGATCATGTGATAGGGACGCGTACGACGCGTTCGAACGTAAAAATAGAGCATCGAACGTGCATAACAAAAATGCCTCCGTCAAATAATAGGCGTAAAAATTCGAAAATAGATTGACATACCTGTTGGACAGGGGAAAGGGCGGCAAAGATACAGGAGTATCCGAAGAAACCGAGCCGCTGTGAATGTCTAAAAATAATATTAATGGAGGGGACTGATATTGAGGACAGGGGAAAAGTTAGTTTCACACAGGATAGTAGTGAGAAAACAACACATCATATTGAGTATTATTAGAAGGAGCATAATAGAGTATGATTATGTGAGTACTAAACAGTGTCCAATATCCGAATAAGTCCAAGATGTCCAGAAGAGAACAAATCAGGCGCTGCTGCTAGAGGAGCTAGAAGAGGCGCTCGAAGAACGCGACGCGCTGGAAGACGACGAAGCCCTGGAGGATGACGAGGACGAAGACGAAGCGGGTCCGTTGAAAGACGAGCTGTAGTTGAACTTGCCGGAGGCAGGGGTAGTCGCCTGACGGTTGGGGTCGTTCTCCCATGTAATAGAGCCGTCAGATCCCTTACGAATGAACTTGAACTGGAAAGTCGTGCTCGCGGGGAGGGACAGAGTCTTGCTCCATGTCGGGTAGTTGGCTGACGAGAGAAGGATCTGGACATGAAAAGAATGGATGAGCCACTGATGATTCGAAGAAGAGATGGATGATACTTACGGCGTTGTTGGGGTTCCAATTTCCTAGAGCAGAGATACTTCCAACAAGGTAGATGTTCTCGCCGTAGTAAGTGGTCGCGGTTTCAGAGAATGTAGCAGAGACTGTGCCAGTAGCTGAAGGTTGTGCTGAGGAGGAGCTGGAAGACCTGGAGGCGCTGGAAGAGCTGACGGAAGAGCTGGACGACCTCGAAGCACTGGAGCTGGAGGATCTCGATGCAGATGCAGAGGATGACGAGGAAGAGGTCGCTGGTCCGTTGAACGATGAGCTGTAGGTGAATTTTCCGGAAGCAGGAGTGGTAGCCTGACGGTTGGGGTCGTTTTCCCATGTAATTGAACCGTCAGGTGCCTTGCGGAAGAACTTGAACTGGAAGGTAGTCTTAGCGGGCAGCGTAGTGTTGACGGACCAGACGGGGTATTTAGCCGAAGAGAGAAGAAGCTATATCATTGAAGAAGGACACGTGAGACGGCTAAAATATTGGTGGAGAAGACCGGATGCCTACAGCGTTGTTTGTGTTCCAGTTTCCTAGAGCAGAGATGCTACCAACGAGGTAGATGTTCTCGCCGAAGTAAGTTGTCGCTTGCTCTGAAAAGGTTGCAGAGACAGTGCCGCTAGCAGAGGGCTGGGCCGACGAGGAGCTGGAAGAGCTTGACGCACGGGACGAAGAGCTGGAGCTGGCGGAGCTCGACGAACGAGATGAGGAGCTGGATGAGCTCGACGAACGGGACGAGCTGGAGCTGGAGCTGGAGCTGGAGCTGGAGGAGGAGCGTTGACCATTGAATGTTGAGACGCTGTTCTCAGAGCCAGAAGAACCGGTCGTGTAGGAGCGGTTAGGATCGACTTCCCAGATGATCTGTTTCACCACGAACGTCAGGAGTGTGCAGAGATATATGAAATGATTTAGACGTACGCTACCGTCAGACTCCTTGCGGATGAACTTGTACTGGAATGTGGTGCTGGCAGGTAGGTCGATAGTGACGTCCCACTTAGGGTAGTTGGCAGGGTTCAAAGCAACGGCAGCTGAGGGCGACCAGTTACCGAGGGCAGGGATGCTACCGACGATGAAGATGTTCTATAATCAAAATCACGATGAGTTCTTCTTGAATGAGATGAGATGGTTTGAAAGGAAGACTGACCTCTCCATACGAAGTGGTGGCTGTATCTGTGAAATGAACAGACACCGTCGCTCTACGCTCGAGGGCGGCGAACGGGGAGGCCACAACCGAGGACACAAGAAGGGAGGCAAGTGCAAAGACTGACTTCATGTTTGTGAGGTGGTGGTGTAAAAATAGCGACAATAACGTTAGACTTTTATACTCGAGAATGATGTTCGGGATGTCTCAGGACGGGAAGCTGAATTCGTTGCTTCCGCGATAAATCATGAAGATCCCCGAAATGCATAGGAGAAATTCCTCCTAATTTTGCGGGATATCAGGAGAATGACTCTATTTTTGCGTCAAGTTCCGGGCCTTACTGAGCATCGTCTTGATTTATGCATCGGTAAGTGATGTTGTGTCGATGTGTCGAATTCGTCCAAGTAAGCGGATTAAGCCTGGTGGTCCCGAGTGTACGTGTACTCAGTGAAATCAAGAGCGCTGAGCTCTTCAACATCGAAGTTCCGTAGGCTGGACGATACAAATTGAGCACAAAACGAAAGTAGCGCAAAAGCAGGAAGAGGTCGAGCCGCCGGCTCATGTGCATCGATGGACCACGGTCGAAAAGTTACAAGTTAGGGGGAGGACCGTTGACTGTGACGGTCTTGTGACCCACCCAAATTGAACACTGGCGTGACTAACGCGTGACAGTCAACTTCTGCATTTCGAATTCAAGTCGTTCACGTTCGACCATTAGCACGATGGTCGAATTATGGCTGCAAGTATATGTCAATCTTATATTGTCTTCTGCCTGACATGTACAGGGTGTTTCCGTGCATATATTGAACAGATAATCCATCCAGTGAATCGGTGGGAGATTTTGCCACAGAGTTGCCACCGTCACGGTCGACCGAGGGAAGTTATCTGTCGACATCCCGATTGCAACCCCCACATCGAAATCACACGTTTGCCCTCGAAGCATCTCTTCAGATAGCACTATTCCATTCTACTGGCCTACTATATCACAATGGGAAGCTTCACATCCAAGAAATTCAACCCCGAGACTGGAATACCCGATCTTACTGGAAAAGTCATCATCGTGACTGGAGGAAAGTGAGTCGTTTGCTACCGTGGCTTTCCCACCACTATGGGTTGGCATACATCAATATATTTCTTTTCGCAGTACGGGCATAGGTTATGATACGATTCGACACCTAGCTCGCCGCGGTGCGAAGGTGTATATGGCTGCGCGGAACGAATCGAAAGCGACGGGGGCTATCAAGCAACTTGAGACGGAAGGATTGGGGAAGGGAGAAGTCGTGTGGTTGAAGTTGGATTTGAGCGATCCACGCGATGCGAAGAAGTCGGCTGAGGAGTTTTTGCAGAGGGAGAAGAGGTTGGATGTTTTGAGTGAGTTGATCTTTGTGATGTTAGACTATATGCCGCTGATCCGATTTCTCAACGTTGGTAGTTAATAACGCAGCGGTGTCAGTCTAATGAGACAATCCCAGAGGATCACGCTCATATTGGTATACGCAGGTTAATGGCGCCCTACAAGAAGAGTTCTGATGGTATGTGGTGACTATGTTTCATCTCAACAAACATCTCATGACATTCGTGGATCTGCATAGGTGTCTCGGAGATTGTTGTTGTCAAGTCCGTCCAAGTCCAAATTTACCTCCATGAGAGAGCCTTTCTAACATCGCGCTTCCTTCTAGTCACATTAGTCCATTCGTGTTTACTCGCACTCTTCTCCCTCTACTTTCTGAGACGGCAAAGCAACCCAATTCCGATGTTCGGATTGTCAATGTGCGCTTTCATCTGCTACATAGTCATGGTTGTGATTGTCATTTTTCTAATTATATTGTAGGTGGCCTCTAATGCGCATCGGTTTACTCCATCGGGTGTGCGCTTCCGGAACCTGGAGGACTTGAACGTCGAATACAAAGGTATCTTGCCCGTGTTCAAGCGATACAGCAAGTACATGTCCTTTTTTGGCGTATCCTCACACTTACACATGCAACAGGTCATTCTAAACTTGCCAATATTCTCTGGACCAAGGAACTACAGAAGCACCTGGATTCAGAAGGAATCTCTGTCACAACTATAAGCCTCCATCCAGGTCCTGCCGACTCTTTTTCGCGGAGATTCCCGTTCCCCCGATTCTGGGGCTTCGTTGTTGGTCTTTTCTTCCCGTCGACAGAGGTGGCTGCTTATACGTCTGTATTTGCGGCCGCCTCTCCAATTGTTGCTGCAGATCGGGAAAAGTACAAAGGGAAGTATTTGACTCCGGTAGGGAAGTTGACGGAACCCTCTGATGTGGCCAAGCGTCCAGAGTTGGCAGAGGAGTTGTGGGTTACAACGGAGGATTTCTTGAAGGGGATTGGTTTGTAAATGGTCCATCACTGCTACGTCCCGTCTATTGTTATTGATGCTGTTCAATTTGTTGTCCTGTGGCTCGGACTATATATACCAAGTGCTGCGATACCTCCCTATACATACCTCCTCCTGTACTTGCTTGAAAGCTACCTGCTTGATTCCCCTCATTTTCGTACCCAATTTCGAATTTAGTATTTAGTTGGCCGCCGCCGGACGGAGCCGAAGAAGACTCGACGCGACACGACAACAAAAAACCAAACACCCATTTAATCGCGCGAGATTGTTGAAGACGCCTCTTGGCACTCAACCACCATCTTCAACATCGAGCTCAACATCGAGCTCATCATTCTAGACGATGGACTCGCATCAACATCCTCCAGAAGCTCTTCTCAAAGTGGCTCGAGAGACGTTAGGTGTCTCTCAGGCCTTTCCCGTGAGTTTACAACGCGTCGTGTCATGTCGTTCCCCTGAATGATCTTCTTTTCTCAGGCCAACAATATCTCAAAAGCATACCTCGATGAACTCAAAACGCATCTTATGCTATACCCAGATGACACCAACGTAAGTCACGTTAAACAGCGCTCTTGATGCGATCTAATGTTCTAACTATAACTCCTATAGTTCCGCGTGACTCTGCAACCTGGTCAAGGCCGTAAGTTTTTTACGTCTCTATCCAATTCTTCTCTGCGTGCTGATGTTCTGCGTGTAAAGTTGGAAAAGTCACCTGCCTCGAGAAGGGGTGTGGCATGATCGAAATCCCATTAGTGACGCGCGTCAAGGTCTCGGATGGTGGCAAAAGAGACGGGCTTGGTTCTCTTTCCGCATATAGGGTATGTCTATTGCTATATCCTTACCTTTGTCGCGTACAGTGACTGACTATCACCGTGTAGCACCATATATCCGGGCATCCTACCCACGAAGCAAACCGCCACGCACGTGTGAAAGCGCAGAAAAATGGAAATCCAACTGCAGTATGTTCAAGTCTTTGTCACATTCTATCCCGTATTCAGCTCTTTCTTTACCCTTAGTCGCCATCCTTGTCACTGTCTTCGAGTCTGTCTGTCAAGATAGAATCGAAAGGCAGTCTACTCCAACGCCTCGACGCTAGTTCTCCATTCGGCTCTCCACGTCCTGCCACCCCTGTCGCATCTACTAGCAAACCTAATCCACGGTTATCTCTCGGCTCCACGCCAGCTTCGCGTCGTGTCTCGAGTCTCGTCCGCATTCCTGTCAAGCCTGAACCTATAGATTCTTCGATTCCCCTCAAACGTACTTCGGATGTTTTCTCTCCCAATGTCAAGGATGAGGAAACCTTTAATCCTTTTGGATCTGCTAAAAAGGCCAAGCTCGATACCCCGAAAAAACCTCTCTCGCAACTCAACCGTAATACCGATTCTGCCGCCGCTGGCCCTTCGAACTCGACTGCCATAGAAGATACTCGCACCAGGATTCGTGACTTGCAGGTCAGAATCTCCGACAAGACCGATGTTATTGATCGTATTCGGCGCAAGAAGAAGAAAACCAAAGCAGATCTTACGAGAATGGACAATCTCTCCCGTGAACTCATTCAATTGAAGAAATTGAAGGATGAATACAACGCCACCATTCCTTCCATGTCTCCAATCAAAAGGACCTTATCTCGTCTGCCTGCCATCGCCGCTCCGAAAGCCGAAACTCCTGCTCTCACTGTCGCTCAAATAATGAATGACCGCAGGCCGGCCACTCAACCCGTCGCTTCAGGTTCGAGGTTCCCCGGTCATTTCATTTTGGACGACGAATTCGACGACGACGACGACTCGGATATGGACGTGGATATGAATAACCCTGTCCTCCAGCGTGTCCTGAACAACATACCCGCTATTGCCCCACTTCCTGGGGCGGAAAACTACGACTCCAATGGTGATTACCACGGCAGGGGGAGGGACATGTTCCGTGGACCACAGGCCAAGGCAGATGATATCGACAAGTTCTTATTGGACGCAGGTAATGCAGAGGCGTTCGATGGGAATGCTAGTATCGATAAAGCTTTGGAAGTGTATGTCTTTCTGTCCGTTCTGCCTCCTATATGCCGTCTCTTACTTATATATGGTATGACAGCTTGGGTTTGAAAGCCCAATACGAGCTCTTACCAGGAATGGAGATCGCTTTGATGCCCCATCAGACTATTGGGGTAGCTTGGATGTTGGAGAAGGAGCGAAGCAATAGTAAGGGTGGTTGTTTAGCGGACGACATGGGACTTGGCAAGGTTTGTGGTCTTCCATTCTACGATACATCATGAACACCATCTTATGATTCGAACATACAGACTGTTCAGATGTATGCCTCAAGAAGTCCTTCTTCTCGTCATCTTTGCATTGATCATTTTCATTGTAGGATTGCTACCATGGTCAAGAATCAGTCCACCGACCCTATGTGCAAGACTAACCTGATCATCGCCCCCACCGCTCTTCTCGGTAGGTTTTTCTTTCTGATTATATGCGTCTTTCCAATGCGGAAACTCATGTCTTTCCGCTTAGACCAATGGAAGATGGAGATTGAAGTGAAGACGAACAATGGTTTCAAATGTCTTATCTACCATGGTAGCTCGAAGCCTCGCAGGAAGCAGGATATATTGAAGTACGATGTAAGTATTGTGTCGCCGTCTTTCCGTGGTGTTCCATCGTTGACTCGGATATCTATCACTTTCAGATCGTCCTTACTACCTACACTGTACGTTTCTTGTCGCTTTTCGTGGCGCGCTTTCTGACACATTTTTTTCTGTAGACTATGGCCCTCGAATGGCCCGATTTTGAAATGGAGCAGAAGAAGAAAGAGAAAGCTAGACGCAAGAAGCAGCCTGTCGACGATTTTATAGAAGCCGACTCAGATTCGGAACTCAAAGGGAAATCAAAGAAGAAGAAAGCTAGAGATGGTTCGTGTCTCTTTGTCTGCGATACATATGAAATGGAGCCTGATAAACCAACTTTACAGTGGGGTTATTGTTCCAGATCGACTTTTTCCGTATCATTTTAGATGAGGCTCAGGCTATTCGTGAGTTATATATGAATGATCGTGTGATCTCGTACTGACGTTTTCTTGACCTATATAGGTAACAAACGTACTAGTAAGTATACATTTTCGTGATGACACCACCAAACACCGTTTCTCACCGTCTTCTTTATAACAGGGTGGTCTCGCTCTGTTACCGAACTTCGTTCGGTCTATCGTTGGTGCCTTACTGGGTTTGTCATATCGTCAAGACGCATATATTCAGACTACTAATGTCCATGTTCTTTCTACAGAACACCAATCGTCAATGGTCTACTGGATGCGTATGGCTACTTCCGTTTCCTCAAAGTCCGACCGTGGTACGACTTTACGGAATTCCAGGGTCATATCGGAAGTCTAGAGAAGAAGCAACGTCAGTTCTCTTTACTTGGTCTATCGTTATCAAGTTACTAAATAATATGGTCCTCATAGCTGAAGTCGCTGTGGTTCGTCTCCAGGCTATCTTCGCATCGATCCTTCTGCGAAGGATGAAAGATACAGAACTCGATGGCAAGCGACTCATTGAACTTCCTCCCAAAGAAGTTTCTGTACGATCGTCTTCATCTACTCTTAGAATATTATTTTCTGATATTTGTGACTTATAGCTTCGCAAACTTCAGTTCTCGCAGGAAGAGAGGGATGTCTACCAGATGGTGCGTATGCTCTCGAGACGAAAATATCGATGCTGAGATTGTGCCTAATCAGGTGGAGGCCCGCACTCAAGCTACTTTCAACCGTTATCTGAGGGCTGGCACTGTCTTGAAGTTCGTATACAGTGCTCTACCGACATATTGAAATGCAACTAACGGTCCACGTCCAGGAACTATTCTCAGGTCCTCGTTCTCTTGCTTCGCCTACGCCAAGTGTGTTCCCACCCATGCCTCATCCAAGAAGATGGAGGCGCTTTTATTGCTGCAGACGAATTTGATGATGAATCGGCCAAACCAGAGAACCGTGAGGAATTGTCTCGAGCAAGACGTTTACTTGGGCCCGACTTCGTAGTCAAAGTCAAAGAGAACTTCAAGAATGCGGCTTTGGCTCGAATGGCGGCCGAGAAGGAGGTACGCAGGTTCAGCCATTGCTCGAAGTAAAGATCATTGACAAGTTTCATTTGCAGTCTGTCGACGCTACTATCGAGGATTTGGAATGTCCTATCTGCTTTGACGTGTTCACCGATGCTGTTGTCACCCCTTGCGTACATGTTTTCTGCCGTGAATGCATTGGTGAGTATATTCCGTGTGTCTGGCGGTCATAAAGAGTTCTCGCTAATTTTTCAACTACCTCAGTCAATGTGCTCAATCTGCCTCGTGGCGAGGACGGCAACGAACCTACTCAGTACAAGGCGGACGAGAGACCTTGTGAGCATGTTATGATACAATCATAGTGGTGCACTTTTCTCATCAAATTTATAGGCCCCTCCTGTCGCTCTGCTATCTGCGTTGAGAAACTGTTCAAAGGTGAAGCCTTCGAACCTACTGCCAAGGATCTTCTATCCGACGAGGAAAGGGCAATGATGGAAGACTCCGATGATCCCGACATGAACGACATCTTTAGCAGCTCGAAAGCGAAAGGCAAGGGCAAAGCCAAAGCCAAAAAGTCCAGAGCCAAACGTGCTGTTCGTCGTCGCGTTCTCGCCTCGGACGATATCATTGGTTCCGAGGACGAATCTGAGGACGACAACGAAGATGACGATATGAGTGATTTCATTGTTGAGAGCGATGAGGATGAGGAGGAGAAGGATGCTGCGCGCAAGTTGAAGAAGCGGATGGGGAAGAAGAGGGCGGTCATTCTTTCGGATGATGAGGCAGAGGCAGAGGACGAAATTGAGGACTCTCCGGAGGAAAAGGAAATCATCTTCGGCGAGCGAAAGAAGCTTCCGAAAGAGCAGATCAAGTTGATGCCTCGTTTCTTACCCTCGACCAAGATGAAGGTAATCATTTATTTTCATACCCGTTAGACCGTCGCTGACGCTTGAGCTCATGTAGTACATGATGGAACATTTGCGTAAACTAGCCGTAGAACGGCCCGACGAGAAGGTATGTTTACAAGTAGCCAAATCCTCTTCTTCCGAGACTGACTCCAATACTAGACTTTGATCGTGTCCCAGTGGACTACGTGTCTACAACTCGTTTCGGATTATCTCACGGAGGCTGGAGTTCTGCATGTCAAGTTCGTATCTCATTTCTGCGATGACTAGCCGTCTTATTTACGGTGTTTTCCAGGTATCAAGGTGACATGACCCGCAGCAAACGTGACCAAGCTGTCCGTGTCTTCATGTCGAAGGACAAGGCGCGCGTCATGCTCATGTCCCTCAAGTGTGGTGGTCAGTGCTTCAAACTCTTCCTGTCCCTATTGTCACTGAAAGCGAGCGACCTCCATTCCAGGTGTCGGACTCAACTTGACACGAGCAAATAACGTCATATCTTTGGACCTTGGCTGGTCTCAGGCCATCGAAGCTCAATCGTTCGATCGTGTGCACAGGTTAGGACAATTGAGACCTGTGGAAGTCCAACGTCTTGTGATTTCTGATACGGTGGAAGATCGTGTTTTGGCTATGCAGGAGCGAAAGGTGTGTTGATACTACCGCCGCATTGCGATGTATATCACTTCTCGGTATCTGATCCTTTCTTTTTTCTTTTTCAGCAAAACCTCGCAGATGGTAGTCTCGGCGAAGGAAGTGGCAAGAAAATCGGCAGTGAGTTTCTTTTCGCATTCGCGCCCCGGGCTAAGATCGATACTGACGATTGTCTGTCACGTAGAAATGAGCGTAAAGGAGCTTGCCAGCCTCTTCGGGCTCGACCATAGAGGCCGTCTTCTTGCTGGTGCTTAGAGTGCGTTATCCTTCCGGACTGTTACATAGATTCTCGTCGAAATTCCCTCTCTATAGCTAGTTTTGTTTTCTGTTTTCTGTTGTACCATCGTGATCGTGATCGTGATACTGTATTCCCTTCCTTCCTTCTTCCTTCCTGCCTTCCTTCCTTCCGTCCAGGTTCATATACCTTATTCATTCCCCGTATAAAGTATTTTTTTACGATACCAACCGTTTTTATATTCTTAGAGCTTTATTCTATTCCTACATTAGTCACGGTATACTACACTTGCACAATTGCAAGGCGCGGTTCAAGCTTGCAATGACAATTGAATCATTGAATCATTGAAATTATATTACACCCTGTACACTGTTTACTACAAAGCGTGTTCTGTCTTGGAAATATACCAACGACACAATACGATATGAACTTCAGAAAACCGGAAAAAACTTGGAAACGAACAATATTCTGACTCTGAGATAGACAACGAGGTTGTGGACCAAAACCATTCTCATATCCACCCTACATCCCCTCAATAACCCTCCTAACCTCCTCCGCCCTCCCCACAAAAGCCCGCAACTCCCTCTCCCCATCCTCCCTAAACTTCTCGTACCCCAATTTCGATTGGTGGCGGATCCAGTCGCCGACGGTCATGGATAGTTCGGCGGGGGTTAGGTTGGTGGGGGTGTGGGGGTGCAGGGAGAGGGGGGGAGGGAGAGGGGGGGTGTGTAGGCGGGTGGGGTGTTTGTCTTTTCGACAGAAGGAGGAGCGGGGGCGGGGGCGGGAGAAATGGGACCGGGGTCGATCCGGGTGTTCTTATTCTTGTGTTCGCGTTTATTCCCATTCCCATTCGCAGCTGGTGTCGAAGGCCGGCTCCTTAACGCGTCGGCGTGCATCACGATCACGTCCTTCTCGACTTCGGCCATCTCATCCTCCTCCTCCTCCTCCTCCGTAGTGGGTGGTGGTGGTGGGGGTTTGACGATTTCGACGAGGATCTTGTTCTTCTTGGGGTTCTTTGCTTTTGCGGGTTTTGGGTTCGGTAGAGTCTGCGGGACGGGCGCTGCCGCTGGTTCCTCAGAAGTGGGTGCGATTGGATTCTTGTCTTTCGCGTCTTTTGCGTTCTTGTCTTTAGCATTGTGGTGTTTCGCGTCTTCCTCGTCGGACGAGATCTCGACGACGTTCACTTTGGCTTTGGCTCCCGCTCCCTTCTTCGCTTTGGCCTTCGTCCCTGAGCCACTTGCATCCACGTCTTTCTGTTCTTGTTGAGCGATGACGGTTGGTTTGGTTTGGGATTGGGATTGGGATTGGGATTGGGATATTATCGGCAGCGACGCCTTCGCCTTCGCCTTCGAAACCGTCCTCTCAACTGGGACCGGTACCGCCTCATCTTCGTCCCCATCCTCCTCAAACACGAGTGGCTCTTTCACCTTCCTCGTTCTCGTAGCCTTGGACTTAGATACCTTCCTCTCAGCCGCTGGAGGTGGGACCTCAAAGACCTCTTCGGTTTCGGTTTCAGTTTCAGGGATGAGCTTCCCTTTCGCTTTCGGTTTCCTCGTCGTCGTCGACTTGGACAATACTTTCCTCTCTCCAACCTCATCGAATTCGACGCTCTCAACCTTTGCCCGCGACCTCGATCTGGGAATCACAGAAGACAAAGGCGAAGGAGGAGGTGATCCGACTTCATCTTCGTCTTCATCTTCATTTACATCTAAATCCACATCCAAAGTCTTCTTAGACCTCGTGATCGTTTTCGGAGTCTTAGTAGACGTAGAAATAGCGCGTCCCTTCGTCTTTGGCTTTGCAGGTGTCTTCCCCTTCTCTTTCTCTTTCGATACGGGAATGGGTTTGAGTTGGCGGGTGATCGTCGCGTCCTCGTCATCCCCCTCGTCCTCATCTTCGTCCTCCTCCTCGTCCTGGTCTTTGGTGGGTATGAAAGCGTCGCTATACTCCACCTCCGCCTCCGCCTCCGACTGGGACTCCAACTTCGCCTGCGCTGCGTTACCTCTGGTAGTCCTACGAGCTTGCGTGGTAGAGTCGGTATCGTAGTCAGAAGGAGTTGCTTTCTTTCCTTTCCCTCTAGCCTTGGGTTTTGATTTCGTAGGTGCAGGTGCTGGTGCGGGTTCCTCGTTTTCGCCTTCCTCGTCGATGGTGGGTCTAGGAGCAGTAGAGTCGGTATCGTAATCCCCAGAACCAGGAGGCGCCGTCGTTTTCTTCCCTTTAGCCTTAGCCTTGGTCTTGGGCTTCGCTTTCGTGGGCGCAGATACTTCCTCGATGTCGATTTCGTCCTCCTCGTCGATGCTCTCAACAGCCCTTGCGATACTCTTGTTCCTCCCACCTTTAGCTTTGACCGTGGTCTTAGCCGTCGCCTTAGCCTTCGGTTTCGATTTCGTGGGCACGGGCGCGGGCGCGGGTGCGGGTGCAGATACTTCCTCCTCATCGTCTTCCTCCTCGATACTCTCCACCGCTTCGAACGCTCTTGCAATTGCGATACTTCTGCTCCTGCTCCCACTGCCCTTTTTAGCACCAGCATTGGCGGTGGGTTTCTTCTTTGGAATTGGTTCTTCCTCATCATCCTCCTCGGTGGTATCCCTCACCACCGCAGGTCTACCCCTCTCCTTCTCCTTCTTCGCAGCAGCTCCCTTCCCCCTCCTCCCACCCGCACCAGCCTCGTCCTCTGATCCTCGGACACTGTGACTGCTGACTACTCTGGTGGATCGTCTGAACGCCTCGTCCTCTGATCCCCTGGCATTGATGCTACTGCTGATTACCCGAGTGGATCGTCTGAATGTTGCTGGTTCTGGTTCCGGTTCCGGTGGTTCTTGTTGTAGCTCTAAATCCTGCATCGGTTTCGATTTGGAGTTGGATTTGGTGGATTTAGCTCGCGTCTTGGTCTTTGCAGGAAGTTCTACGACCTCGTCGTCGCTTTCATCACCATCGACGTCTTCGCTCTCCGTCGTCGTCGTCGGGAGGGGTGCAGCGCGCCCACGGCTCGCCAAAGACTTTGTCCTAGAAGATTTAGATGGAGGTTTCGACGTAGCCCTCGAATTCGAAGGCGGCCTACTCTGTACCCTCGAAGGTGCCCTCGAAGCCGGTTTACTCCCCGCCGGCACCACCGCCGGCGCTGGTACCACCGCTGGCGCATCGGTATCGGTGAAGAAAGGACACGGGTTTCCCGACTTGACTTGTCGTTTGTGATGTTCTTCGCTGTTGGGATGGAGGTGTGTGGTTTTGAGTAAGGTAGGTAGATAGATAGGTAGATAGATACACAGATAGAAGGGGGGGGATGGGGGGGGGAGGGAGGGTGGCGTGGAGGGGGGGGGAGGGAAGTGAGGAAATGAGGGAAGTGAGGAAAAGAGGTGAAGCACGTACACAGGGTCATCATCAGCATCCCACCCATCGAGGGATATCCCGCAATAGAGGCATGCAGCGAGGTCGTCTCCGATGTGTTGTGGGATGTATACGAAGCCTGCTTTTGCGAGCTGGCGTATACCGTGGAGGTTAGATTGCGGAGTGAAGGAAGGGGGATTAGAGAAAGGAAAGTGAAGGAAGGAGGATTGGAGAACCAAGGAAAGGGAAGGGGGATTAGATCACGAAGGAAAGGCAGATTAGATCACAAAGTAAAGCAGAGAACATAATCTGGGAAACTCGACTCACGTTCTTGGATGTAGCTCTATGGTCCTTGACGCCATCATGCGGCCACCCCGTAAACGTCTCCAACCGCGATTTCTCCATCGCTTTAGACGTCGGCACGCGATTTTTATCTTTGAATACATAACTGCTCTCCATCAGCCCCAACACAAAAAACATACAAAGTTGAGAACGCGTTTACCTCCCACTCTCACTCATATCCCCCATCAACCCACATCTAACGCTCGCCCACGCACACGTCTTGCGACATTTTTCCCAATGTACCGTGAAGGGATCGTCGTCTTCCCTCCACTCGCTGATCTCTTTACCGCACATGTAGCATTTAACGTTATCCCGCTCGTCGTAGGATGGGTTGAAGTAGAAACCTGCTTCTGCGAGGGAGGTGGGAGTTGCTTTGTAGGATGGGGGGTGGGGCCATTTGAGTTTGAGGGTGGGGGTGGTGGTTGTGGTGGTGGAGGGGGGTTTCTTTATTCGGATGGGGTGTGTGAAGGAGGTGAGGCGGGTTTCGAGGACTTGCATGGTGGGAGGAGGGGAGGTGTGAGTTGAGCCGAGGAGTGTAACGAGCCGAGAAGTGTATCGAGCCGAGTTGGAGTTGAGCCGACGAGTGTGTCGAGCCGAGCCGAGGATGAGCCGACTCGGAGGTGAGTTGAGCCGAGTAACAGCCGGGCCGACCGAACCGCTTGCTTCCTCTGCGCGCTATCAGTTGCGTTGCTCTTCTTCCTTAGACACCATGAAGATCCTTGCACTTAGTACTTATCCCACTGCCAGCTCTTATTCTCGTTCTCGCATCGTCACTTAAACTGGTACAGGTCGTCGCTGGCCCCACGGTTAACGTTCAAACCGTCCTAGCCTTAGGCCTGTCGAATGAAGACACAATACTTAGCGACCATCGAGGGATTTGAGGCACTCCTCGCAATAAATTCACGATGATATCGATCCTGTCCATGTAATTATAACGCGTCTCCTCGACTCTGGAAATGAATACACTCAGACGCGTCGCTGTCAGTCCTTGAGCTTGACGCGGACGAGCCAAGACTCTTGCACATCATGCACATGGGTACGCACGATATTTCGAAGCAATGGATGTCCGTGACCGAGGGGGATAAACTACGCCTACGCCTACGCAAGAATTCGAAGGGTGTTGGAACTTGGGTTCATTGATCTGACGGATTTTATTTTCAGGATTTGGATTTGGATTTGGATGGGAGTGCCACGCTGGCGTTGATGCATGATGAGTATATAGCTCAGACTGAGACTATACCCCCGATAGTACTAGTGAGTCGGCCCTAGGCCTATCGTCGAACTTGAGCTTGAGCTTGAACTCGGGGACTCGGGGACTCAAGTTGAAGTTGAAGTTAATGAATTATTTCTACCGTGACACTGACAGTTTACCGGTACCCAGAGCTCACTGGCAAGTATCAAGTATCAATCAATCGAAAGTAAATGAAAGTAAATGAAATGACGTTATAAGTTATACCCCACTTGAACCTTTGAACGTACCCTCATAACAATAACATAACATGCATGGAAGATGCCTTGACCGTCTTGAAGCTTGACGTCCTATAGCTACTTCAATCGCTATCATATCATATCATAAAAGCGACTATATATGGAGCTCAGATCTCAGATCTCAGAGCTCTCATTGGATATACTGTATCTGCAATTGCAAGTTTTAGATGTATGTCGGTCGAAAGCTGCAAAATCGTACCGAGTCGTGATTTTGCGCTGCAAAAATCGTACTGAGTCCGAGTCCGAGTCGTGATTGATGACTTGGATCGAATGCTTTTGCACAACTTGTGCCAAACTTGTGCCAAACTTGTGCCGCCAAAATTGACTACTCGTTGTTTGAATGAGTTCGTGAAACCAAACAACCGCCGACGTTGAACGTTCACCTCAGGTGGTACTGTATAATTCAATTCCGTATCCGTATTGACAAGAGTGACGGACGCGTCAGCGTCAAGTCTATATTTTGATCTGATCTAAAATGATAATGATTGTTCTCGTCCTTCCCGATCCTTAGTAAGATATAGCATAGCGGCACTTCATCCGAATCTCGCGACCAGCCCATCATAAATAACGAAAATCAGCGCAGAGCTCGGTATACTCCTCAAAACCGTAATCCCACACCCGGCGTAGAGTCCTCGAATACCTTGGACGCTGTATAGCGCACGGAATGTTGATAGGAAGGTTGGTTTTGTGTTTCCAGGAAGGTTTGGGTTGGGTATCTGGAGTGGCGAGGGAGACGTTGGTATTGGTATTGGTATTGGTGGTTTCAAGTTCAAAGGAGGAGGTTTCGCGTGTGAGTTTGAGTTGGTAGGTAGTGGTGGTGGTGATGGTGGTAGTGGCGAGGATAGTTCTTCAGCGGTTTGCATCGTACTTTTCACTGTATCAGCAGGGAAGAGGATGAGATTGAACGATGCGCCTGCACATGCGCCTGCGATGGCTGATTCGTATGGGAGAGGTGATGGTTTTGGTAATGGTTTCCCTTCGGAACGCGATATTGGGTGTGTACTTCCGACCCTTCGGGAGACTAACCACGACGCAACGAATTCTTTGGTTCCAAGCCATGCGGCGGTTCCTCCTGTTTCGCGTATGAGAGTTCCGGTTTGGCCGAGCCAGAGACCGCGGAATCCGGTGTTTTGGATGGTGGTTCGGAGGAGGGTTATGGGGCCTGGGAGGGGGGGTCGCGAGGAGGGTGAAGGAGAAGAGGTGGGGGGAGGGGACACGAGCATTTGGACTTGCATTTTGCATTTGATTAGTTCGATTGGTGTTCTATGCGGGTGAGGTTATGTTATGTTTGGTTCGGAAATGGAGAAAGACATGGGAGATAAGAGAGGCATGCGCACAGTATGAAACTAGTGATAGCACCGGCACCTGCACCTGCTAGTGCTAATTGGCCTAGGGATAGAGGGGATTGGGATTGGTATGATGTACCCGTAGTCCATCGGATGAGATTTTGAAGTTCGGTATATGAGAGAAATATCGATGCGTTTTCGGCCATAGCTCCGACGATGGGAGCCGGGAGGCCCTGTCAAGCACAAGCAAAGGATGAGAGGGATGTATATGTATGTATGTATGTATGTATGTCTTCGATGGATGGAAGGACTCACTCTATAAAGACCTCTAACGCCTTCATTCTTCCATGTCTTGACTAGACAATCAACTGGCCCGGTAAACCGATACCTCGTGGATTCCGCGGGTTGGAGGACTTGGGATTGAAGACGGACTTTGGTTAGGTCGAATGGGTGTTCGAAGATTTTCGAAGCTATCCCTGCGATCTGCACAAACACAAAACCCAGAAGTGAGTGATCATAGTAAATTTGAATTAGGAACTCGGTAGCTAGGGTTTTTTGAATGCACGTACAGATCCGAAAGTGATCTCTTTGAATGCTCGGACGGTTGGCGAGGATGGACCCGGCTGGGTTGTTTCTACATTGGTGTCCATGTTGTCTAGTGGTAACGGTAATGGTAATGAAGGGGTATATCGGGCTCTAGCACATTATTGCGGAGAGAGAGAGAGAGAGAAAGAGGCAGTGGTCCGGTACAGCAGATGCTGTTGAGAAGATCCTCCGACTCCGAAAAGTGAAAGAGCCTCGAGGGTGCACCGCCACCGAGTCACCGACGGCTCGATCGCGGAGCCTTCATCCTTACTTGGAACATCTCTAAAAATTCAAAAATCACTCAACACGAGGACTTGCCATCATCAATGCGTCTCAGCGCTTGCGGTCATCCTGGGGAATAATTCGCCTGCATGGCCATATGCATCGAGGCGTGTATTATTATCTATCTACGGGCTCATCTGACCGGAGTTGAGAATTTACCCCACTTGAACCATAACCACCACTGCTAGTTGTACAACAACCTTGTACTACATACCTTTGATACCCAACTTGCGACGAAATGCGAGTAGTATATACCCTCTTACTATTAGCCTTGACGTTGGCAGCCAAGGGCTACGACCTGGTGCGGGATTACTCCGGATCTGACTTCTTCAACGGTTGGGATTTCTATGGATCCTGGGATAATCTTACCCTCGGTGCGTCTCGTCGTTGATCGTGGTGAGATTTGCATTGCATGGAACGCTGAGAGGTTGTATAGGTGATGTGTGGTGGTTGGACGAAGCAGACGCGACGAACCAACACCTGGCTTATATCAATAACGCCGGGAATGCGATCATCAAGGTGGACAATACCTCTGATGTTGCGTTCAATCAGAAGCGTAACACGGTAAGTAGTGCTGGTGGTGTACTACCCAACCCCCCTCTGAGTTATCAAAATCAACGAATTATGCTCTCAGGTCCGAATCACCACACAGCAAGCGTACGACGTCGGCTCTCTGTGGTGCGTCTTCCTTTTACGTTCATTGAAGCCAACTCCGCCTAATTGTGAGCATGCGCATGCGCATGCGCCGCAGGATTATTGACGCTGTGCATCTTCCATACGGTTGTTCCGTGCGTGGTGCTGTGGTGCTGTTTTTGCTGTTGGACGGCTCACTTATGATCGTGGACAGGTGTGGCCAGCGTTTTGGACGAAAGGACAAGTATGTGCTATTGTAATGTATTGCGTACTCAGAGAACTGAAATGAGCTGGCAGACATGGCCAGATGATGGCGAGATCGACATCATTGAAGCTATCAATGTTATGCCGAATAATCAAATGGCGCTTCATACCCTCCCGGGCTGCACCCATAGCCTCGATACGCCGAATCAGGTGAGTTGGCGTATATTGTTTTGTTTCAGTGGTCACTAATTCAATCAATAGTCAGGTCATTCTGTACTATCAGACTGTTCCACTGGCTCAGGATGTGTCGTCTCTGAACTCCACCCAAACTCGTACGAGAGTGGCTTTGCAGCAGCAGGCGGTGGTGTTTGGGCGACGCAGTTTGATGTTGCCGGAGTATTGTACGTGTTCACATCTCTACCCGTACTCTATACCATGCAAACTCATGGTGTATTGCGTACAGTATCTGGTTTTGGAGTGTATGTCTCCCTCATCCCATTCCCCATCCTACACAGCAGCTAACGCTTGTTCCGTCGCCTAGCGTCCCAACGTTCCTGCCTCAATAACGGCCGCCACAGTCAATTCGTCCACTTCAGGCTCCAGCATCGTCGACTTGTCCCAGTGGGGCCCTCCGTCCGCCAGCTACACGTCAGACACATGCAATATTACAAAATACTTCACACCGCAAAATTTAGTGTTGGATATCACGCTTTGCGGAGATTGGTACGCATGATCTGAACTATCACTTTACTAATTACTCAAGTTTTCGACAGGGCGGGAGTTCCGTCGATATACGGACCTGCTTGTGGATCGGCTGGATCTACGGGTCTCTGCGTAAGCCCCATCCTAGAAACCATGTTTCCTACAAATTGAACCGTCAAATTTATTATTCCAGTACAACGACAACGTCGTAGGTCCAGGGTCCCCGAAATACGATAATGCCTACTTTGAAATCTCGTATGTCCGGGCGTATACTACGGTTGCTGCTAATGTCGGCACGCCTACTCAGGCGCCGACGAGTGGAGCTCCGCTCCCTGGAGCTATTGCCACTACTACGCCGGTGACGGGTGCGGCGAATGGGGGTGTCGGTAGTAATGACTCGGATACTTCGTCGTCGTCTAGTTCGGCGAGTGTCAGTCAAAGTGCGAGTGTCAGTCCTAGTACTGGGTCGATTGGTACTAGTAACACTAATGGAGCTCTGGGTGGCGCTGGCTATGCGCGATGGGGAGTGGTTCTAGTTGGGTTTGGAGTTGGGTGGGCGTTGGTGTCGGGATGCTAATTTTTTTCTTATCTGGCTTTAGACTGTGAGGATGATTGGGACTTGTTGGGCGTTTCTATTGACGATTTATTGACGGTTCATACTGATGGTTCTTTGTAATTTTCTCGCTTATTTCGTGGACTTGTGTTTTGCTTATTCCATTCTTTTCTTGTCCACCAGTATTGGTTGTTGTCTGTATATTCTGTCTTTTATCGGATTGTAATAGAAATGATCATTTGGTGTATTCGTCTCTACCATTCTACTATGTTTCGTTGCATGATATAGATATCGAAGTCCTCGCAACGTTATGCAACAATTTTGAGACATCTAAAGTCACCGAAGGAGGAATATTTTCGAAGTGATTCGACACCCCCAAGAGCGGCCTGAATGATCCGCCAGGGTTGAGAACACAAAGGCCACAGCGGTGCCCAGCGTTCCAGATAAGGCATGCAAGAGCCATCCTGACGCTATATCCAGTAGATAGGATCTCTACGCAGACCCCAGATGGATCTGGGTCGAGAGTTGCTTGTTCGTAGAAGATCGAAGCCACTTCGTCTGTGATGACACCAGTATTGCATTCGCATTCAATGCATTGTCTCAGAAGTTCTGCTAACCAGCAATGAGCGATCGGTCTTGTTCCTTTGCGGCCTTTGTAGTTGTTCCAGTATTCGAATTCACCAACGTCGATCAAACCCGGCTTTTGGAATACACGAAAGCATGAGTCCATAGAAGACTACAAAAGTCATCGTGTCTTACGTACCACAAAAATTGCGACGCAGAAGCATTTCTTCTGTGTAGACTAATCGAACGGCTGGCGGTTTTCGTTCGGGTCTGTTTTGAATGATTTATGGAATGAAACCCAGTCGAAAGTCTGAGCCCTACGATGGGTGAGATGGATGCAAAACCTGACGACTGTCCGCCTACGGAGATTCTTGAGCGGAATATAAAATATGTAACGTCATCCGGGCATACTGTGGATTGGCGAATGCACAGTATAACCGAAAGACGGCGTGTCCAGATACCGTTACAGCAGGTATTGACGGGTCACCTGTACAACAGGGTCTAGGTATTTCTTATCCAAAGGGTCTCTGTAGATAGTTCCTTGATTCATTTTCCTAGATAGATTTAGAGGGGCGCACCTTTTCCGAAGTTGCACAATTGCGCATGCTGACCCAACCAGCTCGTACCTTCTTGACCTGATAGCTTTTTCAAATGCACTCGACCAAGGCTGTGGAGAGAACACGTCGAATTCAGGCTTGAGCAACTCCTCTGTAGCTGTTTGCTGATCAAGGTTGACGATAGCATTGCCAGTGACAGTTATATTGCCTTGGTCGAGTTGGATAGGAATGGGAACTTGCAAGTACCTCCTAGGAGAAAAAGGTTACGCCATGAAAGATGTCAAGACTCGTCAAACCTCGTTGACGATGATTCCGAGCCAGAGTGTCGTGTCTAGGTGAATGATAGTACGAAAACAACACTAGTGGACATGCCCCACACATGGTATCCTTGCCGGCTACAAGCAAGGCTGAGTCTGATGAAGAAAATCTGCCTGGGCGTGTGTTGTCACGCCACTTCTACGCGTCTTCCCCGGAAACGTCCCCAAACTCCTTGCATCCAACCTTCATGTCTCTACTCGTCCGAGCAGCAAAATCCACGCGTATCAACCCCTTATTTACCTCAAATTCCACTCATCTCCCTGTATTCACTCTTCATCCATCCGTTGGGGCCTTCCGGACATACGCCAAAAAAGTATCGAAATCGAAAAACGGCAAAGACTCACGGAAATCCCAACCGGCACCTTCCCAAGATGACATATTTGCACCCAGCACCTCCAAATTGTCACCCATCTCCACCTCCTCCCTTGTTCCCGGCTCCAAGCAAAAACTGACCTCGGAATCGGCGATGGCAGAGTATGCGAAAGCTGAAGAAAAAATGACCCATGCTGTTGAGTGGTTCCGGAAGGAATGTGCTGCGATTGAGACTAGAGCTAGTGGGAGGGTTACTCCTACTGTGTTGGCTCCCGTGAGGGTGTTTTTACCTGGGAATCCTGAAACTGGGCTCAAGTTGGAGGAAGTGGCGACTGTGGGTGTCAGAGATGGGTCCATGTTGTTAATTACGCTCTTTGAAGAAGATGTGAGTGAGAAACCTTTCTTCGAATGAAAGGGATTGCCGTGTCGTGCTTTTACACTCTGGCTTATTTGTGCTCTTAGTAGAACATCAAATTCGTCGAGACAGCACTCTACTCTGCTAAAATTCCAGGTATCGTACCGCAAAGGCAGGATCATAGGACTATCAAGATCCCCATTCCAAAGTAAGCACTCTACCGATTGGTCTTCTTACTCTATGCCTTGCGTATCTCGTGTTGCGCATTCAGTGTTCACTCTACGCGTATCCTGATTCTCTTCTTGTTTATCTCTCATTCAGGCCCACTGTAGACGCACGAGCGGCACTCTACACGACAGCCCACCGTCAAGCTGAAGACACCCGTATACAAATCCGTAAACAACACGCTGCAAGCGTCAAGCGGGGTAAATGGGAAAAACGTAGTATCGAATTGGAAGAGGTGCGTCTTATTTCTTCATTTGTTTCTGAAGTTTTGGATCTTGGATCTTGTACTTCTGTCTCGTTATCTTGTTCATATCGATGTATGTCTGATATCGATTACTAACGTCTCCAACGTTCATCACAGTTCCAGAAACTTACGGACCGCTTCATAGCTGAGATCGACAAAAGTCTCGCACAGCTCAAAAAAGCTACTGGAGCCAAGTAACTTTGTCTTCCAGGAGCTCGTCGGGAGATCTATTGGGTACATTTAGATCTAAATTTTATTGATACTAATAAACGCTGGAATTGGACTTGAATTTCGTGCATCTGCCTTAGGATGGGGCGGGAATGCCTCCTGTTATCCATCGGTATGCAAGTCTGAGAGGAAGTCGAGCGATACTATCCAGAATCTCAAGCTCAAAGACTGGACGATACACTATTGCTATCAGGACGTTTCAGGGCAAGGATTAGAGAATAAGGAATGTGATCATGATGTTGCGGTATGTATGTATGCATGCATGTATGTACAATATTGAATGAAATGCTCTGTAGAGAAAGGCAAAAAGGTAGAAGAAAACGGGTAGGCCATGATGCCGTCGCGTCGAAGAGAACAACAACAAAAATTAAAACAGCAGAGACCCTCCCCCCGAGCTACCAATTCCATTCATCATCTCCGTCCCCGTCCCCGTCCTCGCTCTCTTGTTTATTATCATTAAGTTTAGTATAACTATTATCCTTGTGTACGTTCGATCGCGAAGTGGCGGTAGTAGGCGTATCGGGAGTCATAACCGCCGTGGCCATATGCATATGCATCTGGTCGTTGTCGTCATCATCAAGGAGGGAGGGAGTCGAGGTTGATGATGGAGTCGAAATCGAACGGAAGGGCGCTGGTGGTGTTGATGTAGAGATTGGAGATGAATGGAAAGTAGACGACGAAGTGGAATGAAAGGCAGAAGATGAAGTAGAAGGCGGAGATAGTGCCGAGACGATGGATTGAGACACGTCTGAGAGGAGGAGTGAGGCGCGTTTTTGGTTTTTTGTGAATCTGTCGTTTCGAAGCAGAAGGTGAGAGAAAATGAGGAAGGAGCGTAAGGAGCGTAATAAGCAGGACGTACGTAGAAGTCCTCTGCAACTCCTCCCATTTCTTACCGACGCTCCCAACCCATGATGAAGGTGCGACTAAGGATCCGAGGCCGGGGATGGGGGTAGTGGGGGTTTTGGCTCCGTTTACGCTTGGTGTTCTGGACTTTACTTTCTCCTTCTCCTTGTCTCTCTCCGAACACTCATCACCAACCCCCCGATCCTCTCTATCTTCCGACACAGAAACATCTCGTGACTTTCGTCGATGCAATTTCGCACTCCCCATTCCCATTCCCATCGCCTGCGTCTGTTGTATCTGCATCTGTTGTTGATGCATATGCATGAACGCGGGGTTGGGACTCATGGTAGGCGTCGCTCCTGTGTCGTGGACCATGAGGACTTGGATGTTCTCTTCCTCCTCAGTTTCTTGCTCGTCCTTCTTCTTGTCCTGAGTATTGTTGTGGATATGAGTATGGCTATGACTGATGTATTGAGCATGATTATGGCTAACCTTGACGGATGCCTCTTCCTCGATGGAAGACGCGGAGGATTGGGAGAAACGCGCGCTGCTGCTTTTGGAAGCATACGTTGACGCCGAGGAGTTGGCAGAGTGAGACGCCCGCGTACTAGTTGTCGTCGTTGGTCGAGGGGCACTGGGAGCGGAAGCGGACGAAGAACGCGCCACAGTGATAGGTGAAGAAAGCGATGGATCCGGTGAGAAATCACCGAGTCCTGCAGCGATGAAGCGACTGACTTCCTTGATCCCTTCGAGCATGGCTCCTCCGCCTCCGCCTGGAACACTCCCTGTGGCGGGTGCGTGGGTGTCACGGTTGGTGGAGATAGAGGTGGTGGTGATTGGACCGGTGTGAGGACTAGGGTTGGCAGTGGGTCTTTCAAACCCGCGACTGACGATTCGTTCCCATTTTCTTTTTACTGTGCCAGCGGAGGGGGGATAGGTGAGTAGGAGGTGAATGAAGATAATGACGGGTGAGACGAGACGTACATTGTAACAGCTCCGCTTCATGCATAGCTAGCAATGACCGCAATTCGAGACATTTCGATTCTTTCTGTGCGATGAAGTGTAGTAAATCTGCGTGTCTACGCGTACATCGTATCAGAGAGACGGGCGTTAGTACTTGTGCGTCGCGTCGCGTCGCCCGATGAGTTGTATGCGGTACGTACCGCTCAGCAAGAGTCACAGGCGGTCTCTCCTTGTTCTCAAGGAGCTCACTGGATCCTGTACTACTTCTATTGGGCGTACGAGGAGTTTTGGAGTTAGACCTTAATGGGCTCGGGGTTGGGCTTGGGCTTGAGAGGGAATGACTTCTTCCTAGGGCGGCATGTCGAGGCGTAAATGGAGTTGCACCCGGGGAAGATGCGGGGTTGTAGGATATGGACGATTGTCTGCGGGCTGATTTCAAGTTTGTGGTCGTAGGTGTTGAGGGGGAGTATGAGATGTCGGATGGGGGTACGTGAATTGAAAGGTTCAAGGGTGTGTTGGGTCTGCTACTGCTGCTGCTGGTTGGGGTGTTTCCGTCGAGTAGATGGAGAGGTCGAATGGAGTTCAAGGAATGTCGTTTATTGGAATATACTGCGGCCATGATGGTGGTTTGAAGGAGAGCTACTTAGCAGTGGCAGTTGGAAATTATGCTCATGACAGTTTAGAGTGCATGACAACCGGATGCACTCAACTCGAGTTACTCGACTTGCAGTCAAACTCAACTCAGGTATTCAGGTGTACTCAGACTCGACTCATGTTCCGCGGTAGGATAGGCACAGGACGGCACTCCTAGGTAGCGACACAGGACAGCAGTGTTCCATTTCTAATTGTCAGATTCCAGGTCTACGTCGGTATGGGACCCCTCCAACCTCTCATCGCTCTCATAGGGCGTGGATGCACCCGTTTTAGTGCTTTGCTTCGTCCTTCTCGGCCTCTGCTAGGAAAGCCTTGATACTATTTACCGTTCAGCGAATTAGAGACAGACTGGAAAAGAGACAGGTTCACGTACAATTCTACTTCCTCGCTACAGAAAGAAAGAAATGAATCATCAGCATTGACTTTGGAGACAAGTAGCAGAACCATCGGGTATAGTATGAGTAGAAGAATCATCTCGATTGCCTCAATACGAGGCCTGGACGACACCAATAACAGAAGACAATGCACTCACTTGGAATCTGCGGTGATAGGCACCACCTCTCTCGCCTTAGCAGCCGGAGACAGTCCTGCTGCTGGTTCGGCTTTCTTTCCGCCTCGCGTGAGGGCAAGGGCTCCAATTGTGGTACTACTGAGAACGCCAAACGCGAGGTATTCTTTTGCAATGTGACGGCCGAAGATGACGCTAGGTAATAAGAATGGGGTTTTTGAGTATGGCTAGATCACTGCCAGATGGAGAGAATTCGAGACGTACTAAGACATGTTTTGCCGTTCGTTGGGATACTTGAACGAAAGAGAGACTTGAGCTCGAGGCGTTCAGCGGAGGTGGCGATCGGAAACTTCCGGCGCACATCTCTTCCTCAAAGTCACCGACGTTCTGCCCAACTCTTAGATCTCAAGCTTCAAGCTACATTCTCAGGAGAAATTCTCGGTTATCTTGGGCCTATTTATCTTGTCAGATTCGCTGAACCTCTGTATCCAGAAATGCAAAAGAAGAATTTGATCAGTCAAAGGTTGCCGGTCTCTCACATGAGTTTGCAAGAACGTCCAACACGTCCAACTTCTCTCTCTCTCTCATCTCGCCTAGATTTTGTTTTTTCTCATATTCCGAACCATGTTTTGAATTTCATTCTGATGTAGAAAACGAGAGAATATACGCCCCAACTTCACGAGGCAAACACGCCTCATGCAGAAGGCGCGGAGTCTACGGGGTCTGACCGGTGAACCCATATTTAACCTTGGCCGTCACGGTCCTCTCTAGTAGGCTGTGCGAGGTTTTCCCTCAAACGCAAAGTACCAGTATAATTTTCGCCTTCGTATCGACGGGATAGGTACAGCAGGACAACAAGGATACGTGATCTCGAATTGTCATTAGTTCGATCCGGGACGATCGCATCCAAGTTCAACGTTCAACCTGAACTACTAGGAACGTTTGGCGGCGAGTCCGGCGCAACTCAGGCTACAACGCGTCTATCTACTTTGGACGGTTGGTCAATTGTCTCCATCGTGTCATCCGCCACAATCTATACAGAGAGGCATCCTGTGAGTCTGTTCAAAACATATATATATTGCGCATCGGCGAGCCCTCATATATCACCCACCCAGACGAACATACCAGAAAATGAACGTGAACAACCCCGGAGTCTACGCACCCTGGGCTCGTCCTACTCAACCTCCCCAACAAACATATCCGCCAGGTTGGCATCCACCCTTCCAAGGTCCCCCTCCCATTCCCGCAGGCGTCAACGTTAATCCACAGTCCTGGCAGACGGGTGTTTGGCAATTCAATCCTGCGTATAATCATCTTCAGGCGAGACCGCCTCCTACGAGTCAGCAGGCGCCGTGGGTTCCGGGGAATGCGTGGTATTCTTGGTCGAGGACGCAGCCCCAGTCTCAGCGTCCTGATAAACAGCCTCAGCAGAGTCAGCAAGGTCAAGCACAGGGACAGGGACAGGCTCAAAGCCAGAACAACCCTTATAAACGTGTTCCGAAACCCCCAAGTGCTGAGTATATGGCTATGAGACTCTCGGATAACCCTCTTGGGCTGTCGAATATGATTCCAAGGTATGTCTGTCCGGGCTTTCCTTCCTTCATATCCATGTTGTCCATGGTCCAGGAATGCCAACTCAACCTTCCTTGCCTTTTCCTCTCCGCTTGCCGGAACATACTTATAGAGATGAAATATATCGAGAGAAAGGGGACGGTGCGGAACACACACCGTGGATATGGAATCCTCGAGGGTTAGTTGAAGACGACGACGACGACTCTGAACGAGGTATCATCACTGCTGAATATAAAGATGCGACTGGGAGGAGGGTTCATGAGCCCAGAGGGCCTATTCCGTCTAGGAAACCACATTCGGCACCACAAGGAGAGGGGGATCAGGCAGGGATGAGCCGTGAATCTTCTGCTGGTGCTGCTCCATCTTCGTATTCACATCGGCACCACGGTAATGCAGATCGACAATCATCCGAACCTATACCTTCCTCAGATGGTCGAAATCATAATCGCAATCCGTCCAGGCATTCATCTGAGCCTTCTTCTCTGGGACGACCCTCTGCGTCTGCGTCTGCATCTGTCCTGCAGCCGACGCCTACAACTCCGTACCCTCTTCCTCCTACTGATCCGAATAGACCGCTTGATAGACCCCTGAGCTCACAAATCTGGTCGAATACTAGTATGGCTAATGGGACCCAGTCGTTATCGAATCCACTCTATGCGTATCCTGGGGCTCCTAGTACTACTAATCATAGCGGGTCTGGGTCTGGGTCTTTGAATGGAAATTCATATCGTCCGCCACCGGCGCCAGCAGCTACTTCTCGAGAACAAACTCAGACTACTGGTACTGGTAATACTCATGGTGGAGCACAATCACACTCATCTGCTTCGAATGGGAATGGACAGAGCTCTCAAACTCAGGAAAACATTCCACCACCACCTCCTGCTGACGACGAGTCATCTTTCACCTCCAAAAGGGTGTTGCAAACGACTTTCACAACAAACATCGTCCGTACGCCGGGTCATTACTCGTCTCCTAGCCGTAGCAACAGTACTGCATCTAATGCCAGTACTCCCACACGCCGACATTCGGCGGCTTCTAATTCTAATACCACGTCAGACTTGACATCGCAATTCGAACGTCTCGATACACGCTCGCGCAGTAGTACTACTACTGGTACCTCGTCGTTGAGCCGCCAATCATCTCTACCTAGTTCATTCTTCTCCAACTCTTCCTCTTCGTCGTCATCAATCACGGATGCTACGACTCTCGTCGAAGAACCCGTGGACTTCCTGAGCCCGTTGATGCTTGGCGTAGCCACGCCACGACCTCTCGCTCGGGGACATACTGTGCCGAGTCTGGTATCTATGTCTGTGTCTTCGTCTTTGAGCGCTATCCCTGAAGCGACATTTGGGTATAATGATCCGTCTCCCTCGCGAAGATCGAAATCGAAATCAAATGCTCAAGTGTCACCTGGGACATCTTCTTCGCATTCTTATGATAGACGGTCCTCGGAGCCTGTTGGACGTCGGTCCAAGCCTAATTCTAATCCCAATTCCAACTCCAACTCTAACGAGTCTTCGCCATATGCCAGTCATAGTGATCATACTAACAGCAATTCACCGGCTCGTGTAGCTACTGGTACGACCTCTCAACGTCCTCCAAATCCACTCCCGCCTCCTCCTGTGGATGTGCCGTATCCGTTAGTTTCTGGCTCTGGAGCCACGTTATCGTCGTCTGTTTCTGCTGCTAATCCTGCTGCTTCTGGTAGTGGTAGTGGCAATAATGATGGTAATGGTAAACAACCATCAGCATCGTCGCATCGTCGCCGAATCCCTGTATACAAAGGGTTTTGGAACCGTCGTGGAGACCATCTGACGTTCCGCTGGGAGGTCGTCCACGCGCCGTCGGATAAACAGTACCCGGAGCAATTGAAGGACTACCCAAAGGAGGGTGAAGGGTTCAGGGATGATTTTGGTAATTGGGTGAGTGGGGAAGGGGGAAAGTCGATAGACAATCCAGATGGGCCTATGGTTAGGCCTTATGAAAGTGTTGGTATCGAGCTGTTCCTTGCTTCCCTGAATCCTCGTGCTGACCGTTTTGTTGGGACAGTATCTGCAATATGTATACGAATAAAACGGGTAGGTTCGTTGATAAGGCAAGGTCGTTGACTCAGGCTTCTTGTACATGTAATACAAAGGCGTATTTATTGTAATTTTTGGCTCAAGACTACCCTTGTTTACACAATACGGATCCATGGATGTAGTTTTGACTATATAGTACAGATAACGATGGAGAGGGACAAATACCGTGCTCGCGGGATTGTACAGACAACAAGCAAATAAGAAAATGGGGGCATATGTAGAAAGAAAACCAGCATTATAAGGAAGGGACGAGACAAGCACAAGTGATACATAGAAGGAGCAAGAACAAGATGGTATATATTTACAGTTAGTAATGAGTCGGAATCCACATACCACAACGCGATCTAATAGAAGTCTAAGTCGCCATACCCTATACCCCCATGCTGCGTGCGCATATGCGGATAGACACCTTGTCCGTCAGGGAATGTCTCCATACAGACCCAACAAATATGTGTTTGGCATTGAGTGCACTGATTAAATCGGTGGCGTAAGTTCTGCCATGATGGATTAGTGAAATGCAGAGACTCGCCTTTATGTGATTACACCCTTCGTTCTTCTCAATGAGAGCTTTACACCCGGGACATTTCTTGACGCCATTAGCTTCTGCCCATTCATTGAATTGCCTCTCGGCACGCTCTTCGTCGGGGCAAAGTAATCCAGGATGTTCCTCAACGTGGCAAGTTGGGCAGATACGCAACAGACACGAGGGGCATTGAAGCACGGTACTCGACGACGCAGACCGGTATATCTGCGGGCAGTCGGGGGTAGGACAGTAATAGAATTCCTTTGGCCGTGCATGGACGTACGTCAAGAACGAAGCCTGCATGACTGCCTCGAAATCGCTGGGAGAAAGGACGTCGCGCGCGACTGCCATTGAGATCCGTTGAGAACATTTGGCCTCATTTCCTAGGCATGTCAAAGGAAAATTCCGATTTTCTATCGAAGAGATTAGATAGTTTCTCAAGCAAGAGCGACACCAAGAATGGCCACAGGGGAACCTCGCCGGAGACGTCACTGCACCGAAGCACACTGGACAATTAGCGATGCTGAATTGCCGTCCCTGGAGTTCGTTTGCGTGTCTAAGAGCCTCCACTGCCGCCTCGAACCTGTTTTCGCTTCCGCGGACAATCAGAAGTTTGTCCAAGAAGTTCAGCGTGATGTTATCCGCTCCAAAGTCATTTTGTAGCTTCGCGAAGCCAGTGGTCATGAAGAATCCAAGAACTCTGCCTGGAACAGGAATGGAGAAGGTTCGCTGTCGTTGCAATTCCTTGGTTTTCGTTATCAGCATTTGACGAACCAGCTCTCGGTCCTGGGAAGAACACCCAAAGAGCTTCAAAACGCGACGGGTGGGTTCGAATCGAATGGTCAGTCCAGGATGACGCCTCTCCATGGTGCGCAAATACGCTCCACCCGATGGATTACCAAAGAAACTATCCCAAACCACTTTTCCGCTCTCATCTTTGACCACCTCCCCGTGCACGAGTTTGTCGAAGTCGGATTTGAGTTTCGCCAGAGCTTTCAAGTTCTCGTTACTCAGTCTCACAGTGACGGTTCGTAACCCATGGCCCTGTTCAAATCGTGTGCGTCGATCGATGACAGTCACGTTGCCACCTTCTTGCCAGGCAGACTGGCGCAGCGAAGCAATATCATGAGCCACTCTGTCAAATTCCTCGACGGACACTGTGCATGCCACCGTCTGGACGTGCCGCACATGCAGCCTCGTATTTCCAATAGCAGTGGGCTTTCTGCCGTCCATCTGCCTTGCCGCCAGCTTCGCCTCATTCGAAGACGAAAACTGTGCCCAAGCACGCACAGTTCCAGCCTTGAACGGTGCTGGGAGTATGTCAAAGGTCACCAGCTGACCACACTCTTGTAGCATGTCCCGTATTCGCCTTGTAGCAGCTTCGAAATCCTCATAATTCGCGCCACGCCAGGTAGCGTCAACAGCGTCGAAATGTTTTATGATGAAATGGTTGTCGGCTTCGAAAGGGAGATTCATATATCGGACCGTGACCTTCCCAACCATGGGTATATCGTTCCATATCCGTGCGACGATCCAACGGCCGAATCGAAGTGTGCTGGTCGCGTCTCTCATGGCTTGCCGAGCTTGCTCCATCGTGTCGTACCCACCGTGGCCCATAACGCCAGGAGCCTCCCAAGACAGTTGGACGCTGGTGTCTTGCACTACCGACCGTCGATTCTGACCGCTATTGATAGGAAGTCGAGCAGAAATCTTGGAGTTGAACATAGATGTCCCGTGGAGCGACGTTACTGCTCGGAGAGCTTCTGTGTGGCTCGAAAATCGGACTCTTACACGACCTATCATATTGAAGGAAGCTATCCCTGTCTTGGTAGACGTTGGGGAACGCGTAGCATCGAGTGAAGGCAATTTTACGTCCTCGACATTCCCAAACGGCTCCATCAAACGTACGACCTCGTCTTGCGACGTGATAGCGCCCGTCGGGATACCACTAAGGATGACCCAGGGTGTCTCAAATCCTGTATTTAGATCAACGATTTCGAACCCGGGTGCGAATTTAACGGTGATGTGGTCGAAGATGGTGGTGCTCCACGTTCGTACATTACTGACCGCGCCATCTACCTATAAATTGCCAAATAAAGTCAGTCCAGGAGGCTGTCGGAGCATGGAAGAAAAAATACTGCTCACCTCATCTTCGTCATAATCGAGGTCCCGATGAACAAACTTACAATCATACCCTTTGCGACAACGATCAGCAAGCCAGTTCCAACACACCTTTGTCGTACGTGGTCTCGGGTGTCGTTTAGGTAGCTCAGCTACGACTCGATCGTCTGCGCTGCTTCCAGCTCTGCTCGTTGCGTTTGAGCTTGCATTCGAACTCGCAGTGTAAAACGTTCGATCACTGCCACTCGAACCCGACGTTTGGCTACCATCCTCTTGATGACGTGTATCGTGTTTCTGGGATCGCGGTGTCGGGGTTTTGGATTTCTGGATGTGTGTGGGATTTGGATCAGAAGAACCTGCGTTCGAAGATCTAGGGGTTGTCGACGAAGGAAGTTTGACGACGGGGAGAATCGACGTCGAAGTCGCAGTTGAAGAAGATGTGACTGGCGCTGGCAAATGAGTAAACAATTGAGACACGCATTTTTTCGTCGAGGGTACGAGTGGCTCACGCTTGACATATCTCTTTCTGGATAGAGTCCGGCCGGCCGGCTCACTTCCACCTCCAAGTGTTCCTATGCTGATTCTATTGGTTTTGGCGTCAACGGTGGCCTGCCATTCGCATGAAGTTCAGGTGAGAATGTACAAGGGAGGAGGGTGGGACGCATACCTCTGGATACTCCTCCTTCGCCTTATCTTTCCCGTTCGATCTGGTCTTGCGCCTTTGTGGCTTTTCGTCTGCCACAGCTTCGCCTTGAGTATTAGACTCCACTTGCGGCTCCAGCTTGGCTTTCGACTTGACTTTCGACTTTCGTTTGTCAGAATCTGGTTTAGCATCAAAGTCGACCTCAGTGTCAGCCTTCTCGATGGAACTACGAGGTTTCGATTTAGATTCAGGTGTGGCCGAGGATTTTTTGACGGTGCGCTTTTCTGTCAAAATAAAGGAATCAGCTTGAAGACTTTTCTTTTGAAAGAGTTGATGATACGAGCCTTCTGGAGTTGGGGTAGGATCAGGTGGAGGGACATAGGGCGCGGAGACGTGTAATAGAGGGCATTTGGGAACGCGGCATGCCCCACGCAGATAATTCGGACAGATCGGTGGCATACCATTTTCGTTGATTGGAAGAGGTTCTTGTGGGGGAGCTGGAGGTGGCATTAGCATTGGCTTAGGGGAGTGAGTCAGAGATGTTCGAGTTGATGATGGGAGTGTGGGAATTGACCGCTCCGTGGCAACACGCATCAATTTCTGGTGAAGAGAGTTTTATGGATGTCAGCAGAGGATGAAAGAGACGAGATATAGAGATCGATAGACCTGATCGATAAGTTCCTCTGTAGATTCTGCGGGTGACAGGAACTTGGGGACGGCGATGTTACTCGATTTATCTTTCTGCTCGTGATGGATGTGTCAGTGAAGCCGTCATGTTGGTACATGAATATCCTCGGTACCTCGATAAGCTTGTGCGGAAGACTCACAGCAGAGGTCTGTTGTAGTTTATTGACCATGTTCCGTGATGGCCTCTCAGTTTTTGAACTTTGTAGGAGCATCTTATTTGAAGGTCTCGGCAGCGCCTCATTTAGATTTTGCACCTTGTTTGGATTTGTAGGCGTCAGTGGCTTGCTGATAGCGATAGTACTAGTTTTGAATTGCTGCTCATGAGATGTACGTATCAGTGACACCGTGGATTTGACGAATCAGATATGCCTGTACTCACCTCAGTCCAGTTTTGCGGCAAGGGCACGGCCGAGTCGTGGGTTAGTATGCCCTTGTTCGATGGTCGTGATAGCGTCTCAGGAGACCTATCAAATACCTCCTCGGTCGCATTCCGTGGTAATGTCTCGTTCGAATTGTGTGCGAAGACCCTGTTCGTATTCGCGGGTTCACGATGCTTGGCGATAGCTGCATTGCTGGATTTGCCTTTCTACTCGTGGAGGATAGGTATCAGAAACGCCGTTAATTTAGCGATAGAGAAATTGTTATACTTGCCTCGGCCGGGTGCTGCGACAAAGGCGCAGACGAAATTTGTGGTGATACTTGGACTGAGGACCGTGATAGTGTCTCGTCCAAGCTTTGCGGCAGAGTCATGCTCAGATTGGGTGGTAGCGATTCGTTCGAGCTCTCTGAGGGAATTCCTTCCAACGGATTTTGTGGCGACGCCTTGTCGGAGGATTCTGTCAGTAATTTGTTATTCGAAATCAAGAGCTTCAATGAAGCGTTGTGCCTCGGTGGAGACATTGGCTGAGCGACGTAGATATGGATTCGGTTGCATCTGCGGCCCCAGCGACAGTGACCGTTGCGGTAATCCCTGCAGATTTCGTTGATAGTCGCGCGGGTCTCCGTGCGCTATAGGAATACGTAAGTTATCAAGGTTAGCATTCAAGATACGAGAATTGACCTTCGGAAGAGATTTGGAGGTAGACATGTAAGAAGATACGGGGTTGGTGGCGCTGAGGGAAGGGATCTGGGAGTAAATGGAGAGTTAGTGTGGGGTGGGAAACTGAGTGGTCATGCCAACAAAGGATGGGATTGGGTTGGGATAGAAAGCGGTAGAGTAGACCAAAGTTGGGCTTGGGATGGCTGGCAAAGTATGAACGATGGGGTCAAGAAATACCTGGAGTATACGAAGATTATCTGATGACGATGTCATACTCAAAGCCCGAGGCAAGGATGGTACAAGTAGGAGTGCCGGTGCGGAGATGGGATGGTCTATCACTCTGCAGAATTCAGGTCAACCGTCTTACAGTTGCCAGTACTGATGGTTACGGTTGACCTCAGGCTGCAGTGTGAGATCGGTTAGTGTGAAATTCGACTCGGAGTGTGTCACTTTCCAAGCCGAGAACCGCAGATGCTCTTGCCATACACGACCAACTTGCCACTTCCTACTTTGGAAGAACTCGTAGCTTTCGAATAGTTTAATCTGAATGTCTCGCCAGATTTGCGCCAGATAGATATATTGTCTAGATACTGTATATGTTCGACTTGTACGGGTGATCATGAGAGAGATAAAGTCACATCGATGCGAGCCCAGTGAAATCAATCTCATTTTCCATCTTCGACGTACCAATCACCTGGCTCGATATCTTCATGACTGTGTTGGATCTGCAGTAGATTGACATTGGCATTGGTGAGATTCACATGCAAATGGCACAACAAGTTGACATACCCAGTAAGGACGCGAGACTCGCAGCAACGAGATCGGCTGACTGGGGATCATCGGAGGAACATTTCGAACCTGCCCTGTAGAAGTGGGATTACACTCGAGAAGGTTCGTCTGTCTGTACGACACAGAACTGTCCGTGACATTGACGCTGATAGATATCCGATAGTATCTATCTCTTAGGGCTCATAGGAGCCATGCGATTAATGAGCATGGTCGTACTTACTTGAGTGTCTTGATTATTGCATATAATTGTGCTGCAACTACATAGATAGAGGCACTCGGATTCCCGTCGGGGTTGTATTTGTATCTGGCAACATAGAATGACGATATGGGTGATTCAACAAGGATGACCGGTATAAGGAGGAAGTCTGAGACCGGACTGCAGTGTTAAATGAGCTCGAATATGATACAAGTCGAGATTGAATATTGACGAACGGACCGATTCTACTTTCGTTTTCGACAACGATAGCAGCATATTCAATGGTGCCGCTGACGGTGACCGGTCTTGTGTTGGTAGTCGTATTCCAATTCGGTTGTATCGAAGGGATGCGGCTATATACGTCGAGAATCATGCGGTGAGGAGGTGGGATCATTGCTGCAGCACGATGTAAGAAAGTGTCTATGCATGCACGTTGATTCGCATTCACCTGATGAGATGATAGGGACATGTGATCTGCATACGAACTGGAGGTATTCTCATCATGTCTTCTGTAACATGTTGAGGTTCGCATACATGGCCTTTGACGACATGCATTCATCTTCCCCTACTAAACGGGAGGCTTCGAGACGAGATGGGTCTACAGTGAGAACGAGAATTGGGCCGAATTTGACATTGAGGTCATCGCCCACTCCAGAAGTCGGTGAAGTCAATGGACTAAGTGTACTCAGGGTCAGTATCAATGAAATAAAATCGTGTGCACAGAAGACGCACATTTTCTACGGCATTTGGGTCAGACATGATGCATGAAAGGCTGGTCAGGGTAGACTTATAGCAAATGCGAGTCCAATCGAGTCCAAAGTGTCTCATATCGATACGTGACCCAGAAGCTCGAGATTCTGCTAGAGCCCGTATAGGTAATGCACGAAATTAGGACGTCACAGAAATGCGACTATAAGAACTGGAGAGAACCGAGTTTGCAGAGGCAGAGATAGAAAATACAGGTATAAATACGAGCGCCGAGAGGTGTTGCCAGTGAATGAAGACCAGAAGGATGGAGCGATGTCAAACAAAACAGAACAGCCCGAGATCCGTCGTCGTCAGATAGAATCCACGGAAACATTATAAAGCCTTCCTGGTATACGAGAACTCCGGATATTGTTATGATGATGATTAAGCCTTGGTCCAGCGATATGTATGCGTGAGCGAGAGCGTGAGGGCGGGTAGACATAGACGTAGCGGTCGCGATGAGGCGGCTCTTGGTCTTGATATGGGTCGAATTTTGGTGGTGTCGGTGACGAGCTAGAGCCTCGAACAGACGGAGAAGCAGAGAGGCTGTTTAGACTGATTCTGAAATATTTTCTGGAGGAGATGAGGACAACTATGACGCTCTGGGTTTCGTGTGGGGATTGGTAAGGCAAGATGAGTACCAACGACTAGGAAAGGAGGAAGAAATCGAGAACTGGAACGGACCATTAAAGATGAGAAGGCCATCCTGGACACGGAACACAAAACGCCGATGAGGCTGAATAGGACACGTGAAATCGGAAGATGGGAGAGGTAGTCTAGGTATGATGGATTGACTTGTACGGACAGGATGTAAGCAAAGTTAAAGACCGAGAAAAAAACACAACGGACGTACCCCTCAACACTACCTCAGCAACATACATCACCATCGGCCTCAAGTTCCACACCTGCGAATCAGCACCTTGAATTAATCCCCGTTTCACGAGCACAGCCGTATGGTTGATCTTCCTTATCTCATCATGCGCCGTGACCGTTAGCTGCCCGAGGGTCTGGATGAGCTGGGAGGCGGATTGGGTAGCGTTGAAATGGTGTTGTTGGAGCTCTTGGGCATGGGAGGTAGATATGGAGAGTGTCTGGGAGGCGGTGGAGGCAAGAGACGCTAGGTGGGTGATGGACTAGATAGGAGGGAGGGAAGTTGGAGACGGCCAGGCGGATAGTTAGAGGGACGAACGGATGGAGTACCTGGTGCATAGAAACAAATTCATGTTCTAGGTGGGTCCATCTTTCTTGGACGTGAGTCTTGTGTAGTTGTGTGTGATGATGAAATGGGGATGAGTACGGCGTCGATCAGAGGGGAAACTCACGGAGAGATCCAGAGACCGCTCGAATTCATTATGAATAGAGTTAAGAGCGGAGTCGAGACGCGCGACAATAGATCCTTCGAAGGACGATATGACGGACGCTAGGGACGTGGCGTGCTGGATAATGCATCAACAAAAAACTGAGGAAGGAATGAAAGATAACGAAAAAGGAAATGATTACGCGAGTGGAGAGTTGCTGGAGGGCATCTTCGGTCTTTGGGTCATGACAAGGTCATCAGCGAAATAATGGTATATGCGCCAAAAGAAAGAATCACCCTAGCGATGGATTGTAGATTATGTCGTTCATCGTTTCTCTGGAAATCAACGATGCCCTCTCGGAATAATTCCAGAGCCTAGATATGAATGAGTTGGAGGATGCACGGAAAGTCTAATCTAGCTGCGTCACCTGACTGAATTTGGATTCCCAATTCGTCATGACTGTCTCTACAACGACAGATGTAGCGTGTATATGCGCCATCAAATCATACATTTCCTGTCCACAGCTCATATCAGTATGTCTTGTTGAGATGAGAAGAAGAAAGCGGACCGGACCGAGAGGTTCTGTTTCGATGCTTGCACATTGGCAGCAGTAGCCTTCTCGCGAGCGACGAGCAGTTGAACTAGAGTGAGTTTTTCCAGAGTGGCGTTCTTGTATATTTCCTTGGCGGTGTCTATATTATTTGGGGTGAGATGAATTTTCCAGTATTGATAGCATACATACCGATATCGTTCCAACGTCGGAATGCGAAGCATAACTGTGCTAAGGGGAAGTCAATACACATGTACATCCTATCGCGATTGGCATAACACAGAGCGTCACTCACGGACTTCACGAAGATATCCGGAATAACTAGACCAGGATTGAGCACTTCGAGACAGAGCGCTATGTGAAACATAGACCGTTATATCATCTTTGACTTGACGAGACTAGCGACAACTTCTCATACTTTACGCAGTCTCCTTGCAGTCTAGAATAGTCCGAGTTGGAGTCGACAGCAAACGGAGCGCATTCAAGTGGTGGTGTGTGGTGTTTGGCTGTTGCTAATTCGCAGAGGGTCATGGAGATAGCAGCTGAGGGAGGTACGCGTTATGGCAAAGATCCGGCTGTTATTGTTATATCGACGTACCTTTGACCCTGTGTTCTTCGTTCATGTCTAACTGACTGCAATGTGTAGTGAGAAGTCCAGCAGCTTTGCGGAAGCAGTCGGGTTTACGAGAGTAAGCATCTAAGGAATCTGAGAACCTTTGAGAACCTCGGTGCAGACTCTATCACAAAGAACTTGCCTTTATTGAAAAGGATCGTGTTCAATTCTATTTCTGATGTTATGCCTTTGAGTAGTATCGTTTAGTGTTCAGAAGTGATCACGGTCATGAGATTGCTCACCAGTTTCGTGATGCTGAGTTGGAGCAAGCATTTCGGATATCCTAGGCCATGCGAATGCGCCAGAGCAGATTAAGAGTTGGAGAAAAAATGAGAGCGCCATGGTCAACGTCGTAACTTAACCTCAGTGCGCTCAGGGGTAGTTCAGGGCATGGACGTTTGGACGAGCGCACGGACGGACGTCGCGTCGGACTTTTCTTAAGCACTCGAACACGTGACGTTGTCGCGTTCGAACGCGTCTCTTCAGCGGTGTACTACGGTGTTCTACTTATATGGCTGATTTGAGCTGTCAAACTTGTACTAAGGAATACGCCACATCGCAATTCCACTTCTCTCGTTATCAATTTCCTTCTTCGCCTCCTTACTCTCCTGACTCCTGATAGCTGATGCTACTAACAGCCTCAAGGCGTTCTTCAACTCCTCCTTTCCATCTTCGCCTTCTCTTACACCACCTTCCTCTTTGGCACCCTGCAGAACAACTCTCCCCCAGTCAATACAAAGATCCAAGTACTCAAACAGAACATCCACAATCCCTTCATATCGTCCATTAGCACTAGCACTCCCATCTTCAGACGGCATCTCCACTTTCCAAAGCTCCTCCAACGTCAAACAATCCCAGGCAATTAACGGCGCTCCCACCTTCACCGGGACCGTGATCGCTGGACATCCGTTCAACAGAATGTAATGCATCACGCTCTCACCCGGTCGAGCACTTGTCGTCCATAACGATCGATGTGGTTTCAGACCCACAACTAGAATAACCATCCGACGTGGTGACGGAGGGACAGGTAGTGGTGTCAAGGTAGGTTCCGGAGAGGGCGTGCGAGAGCGGGAGAACATGTTACTGAGGTTCGGTAGAGTAATATTGGGGATCGAGAGGGAACTGTGATGCGGTGATGGCGGTGCAGCGGGTTGGGGTGGTGGTTCGTCGCATAGCCTGATGACGGATGCAGATTCAGCTAGTAAGGTTTCTCCTAATTTGTAGTCACCTACAAATGTTGCAAGGCTATTGATAAACCATATCAAGGAGACACGAGATGTCTAGCTCACGCACCAGCTAAGAAAGGACCATGGCAGAATATGATATCGGGTTTCATAGTTCTTGGTATAACGGGTCGACGGCCACTTGCGAAAAGATACGGAGAGAACCATCCTTTCTCTACAGCTAAATAATCTTTGACAGTCGCAAACAACGAGCTATCCCTGTAATTCACGTGCAATATGAGCTTTCGAAGTCCCACTTCCTTTACATTCAAAAACTCACTGATGCAAACTACTTCGATAAAACCCCAGTGCAGCATCCTCCATTGTATGCTTATACGGAATCGTCACCAACAACACCTTCACCCCAGTCGTTTCTAGCCTCTTGGAATGTATCGGTATCATATGCTTGATGGATTTATCAATAACCAGATCGTCTGCTATCTTTGTCGTAACATCGAACCCGGCGTGTAAACCGAGTTCGACGAGAATGGTGTCGCCGAAGGAGGAGAACACCGCGTCAGAGACGGGACCCATGACTGGGGCGGCGACTGCTGCCATACCACCCTGTCACAAAGATAATGAACGTGGTCTTAGTCGGGCATTGATGGTCATGAGATGAGAGGTTTCTTACCGTGGCAGCTATCACGGTATGCACTGCCAAGTCCCTGAATCGTATGCATGGGAGAAGTAGAGGGGACGAATCACCCCACTACCATGATTAGAATTAATTAAGATTGATGGCGCACATCAGCTTACACGCCATTGTGGAATCAAAGAAAGCTGCTGAAACTCACTGGGGATAAGCATAGCACCGTGGTACCTGCTGCTCTCAGACTCTCGTATGTCGAGATCACGATTCTTCCTGAATAGACTGTTAGTGAAATATGCATATGGTCTTCAGTAGTCTGGGGAGTCACCTGTCATGGACTATGGATATGCATTGCGAGGAGAGGAGGATAGAGAAATAAGCATGCAAGAAAGGACCTTTTGATCAACGCTATGAATCCGGAAATATTGATGCAAATCCCATCCATCTATGTCTGCGTGGATAGGGCCAGGGCGAATGGCTGTTCGCATCATACCATGCCTACCACGGTCATCATACACGTCCACACACCGATACCCGATAGGTGAAGAAAGATAGAGACAGAGACAGAAGGTAACGGGCGGCACGACTCACCCCGACTAGCTTCCTGACAATCCAAGCGGTGTGTTTTTCCGTCTCATCAGCACCATCTTGGGCTTGTGCGATGGAGGCTGGATCGATGGGACCTAACGCAGAGACTTCAGTCATCTTGTTGCTCCTACTGACGGCGAGAAGGGGAAAAGGATTGTGAGGAGCGGGATCATTTTCTTGTCATTGGGAGCATTGCCCCCGCCGACCTCCGAGTTTTTTTTGGCGATTATATCTGATATGATATGTTGATCTAAGAATAGCCTCCACATAGAAGGGCTGTGGAGCTAGGTCCCTCGAGCTATACAGTACTACTTACAACTTTGAGTAGGCTTAGAGCTTGCAGGGCTTCTGAAGACATTGAGGTTTGATCTGAATCGCTGAAGAGCCATATAATTGGGATCTGTCGGATGCTGTTGAGTTCTCCATCTGTGAAAGATAACATTTTTCAAAATAGGTCCTGCATCTCTCGCAAGAGAGAAAGAGAGACGTGCGGACACGGATATATTTGTTATGAAAGATCAGCTTCAAGGGCTCGTTGAGGCCCCATCTCGTACACCACCAACCAACCACCCACCAACTAGCTCAACCCAACCACCAACGCGCTCCGCATCGTAATGTCGCCCATTGCACGTCTTTTTATTCCCTGCCTCCGGCCAAGAGCATTAAATACTAAACTCTTCCGAACGAATCGTGACATCCCCACTCAGTAAAGGACGTTGAAGATCCCATTCTCCCGTATATAGTGGCGAGGGCGCGTTGAGGCCATCTGTGTATACCACGGGTGTCGTTGAGACACCTAGTATCGGTAGTGGTCAGGCTAGGGAAATACATGGTTAGTGAAGGAAGTCGTAGGACAAGACTCGTAGTATAAACGTACTTTGTAAGGTCCGAGAGGGCTACACGCAGGTAAAAGAGATGTGTTAGTGATGCGCAAAATGTGAACGAACGTGAATGAGTAATTACTTAAGGTCCAGGTATTTGGCCTGCTCGGTGGTCAAAGTGGTCAACTTGACGTTGAGTTGAGCGAGATGGGCACGGGCAACTTCTTCGTCGAGTTCCTTGGGAAGCATGTGCACACCGAGAGGGAATTTCTCCGGAGTAGTCCAGAGTGCGATTTGGGCCAAGACCTGGTTGGCGAACGAACACGACATAACAAACGAGGGGTGACCAGTGGCGCAGCTGTGATACCAGCGTAAATAAATTTTATGAACTTCATAGATGAATGGACACATACCCCAAGTTGACGAGACGACCCTCTGCAAGGAGGATGATGTGGCGTCCAGAAGGCATAGTGTAACGGTCGACTTGGGGCTTAACGTTGACAACTTCCTTTGCGTTGGCCTTCAACCATGCAACATCGATCTCAACATCGAAGTGACCGATGCTATCAGAGAAGAACGCGGATTAGAGACTGCCGACTGGAACAGATTAAACTGTCACATACTTGGAAACAATGGCATCCTCAGGCATCAGAGGGAAATGTTTAGCCGTGATGATATCCCTGTTTCCAGTGGTCGTAACGAAAACGTTAGCCCTGGAAGCTGCGTCTTCCATAGTGGTTACTTCATAACCGGCCATGGCGGCCTGAAGAGCGTTGATGGGGTCGATCTCAGTGATAAGAACACGAGCGCCGTACGACTTCAACGATTCAGCACACTGTTGGCCATCAATAGGTTAAACGGGCGGACCAAAATAGTGAAACAGAAAAAGATAACTGACTCCTTTTCCAACATCACCGTACCCGGCGACGACAGCAACTTTTCCGGCAAGCATAACATCGGTAGCGCGCTTGATACCGTCAACAAGGGATTCACGGCATCCGTAGTAGTTGTCAAATTTGGATTTGGTGACGGAGTCATTGACGTTGATGGCGGGGATCTTGAGCTTCCCGTCTCTGAAAGCCTTGTAAAGATGGTGGACACCAGTTGTGGTCTCCTCAGAGACACCACGGATATCTATGAACGGGCTTGAAAAAGGGAGACTGAAACACGAAGAGATGCTAATTTACCCTTGAGGTATTGAGGGAATTTCTCGTGGACAAGGTTGGTCAAGTCACCTCCATCATCGAGGATCATGTTCAAGGCTTTACCACCGGCAAATCCGGCAATAGTCTGCTCGACACACCAGAGGTACTCTTCCTCGGTCTCGCCCTTCCAAGCAAAGACGGGTACACCAGTAGCAGCGATACTGTTCAGAATCTTCAATCACGTGTCCTTGGAAGATGAAAAGTCATAAATGCGACTCACGCAGCTGCGGCATGGTCTTGAGTAGAGAAAATGTTCTATAGTAGGAGAGAAATACTTAGGACATGTAAGAGAAGGTGAATTGGATCATGCATACGCAGGAGGACCAGGTAACCTCGGCACCGAGAGCAGTTAGAGTCTCGATGAGTACGGCGGTTTGAATGGTCCTGATAAAATCATTGAGAAACGAGACTAAAATTCAATGACAGTATGACACACATGTGAAGACATCCAGCAATACGAGAACCGGTCAAAGGCTTGGAGACTCCGTACTGCAGAGTAACGACATCAGCAAAAGATCGCGTTGTCAGATGGATCGATCTTCACCTTCTTCCTCAAGTACATGAGTCCAGGCATCTCATTCTGAATGATCGATATTGTGATGCTCAGACATGATCATTATGAGACGAGAGTGGATTGTCGCACCTCTGCAATTTCGATCTCCTTGCGCCCGAAAGCAGCGAGAGAAACGTCTAAATTTCCAGGATAAGACGGTGTGCAAAGATACGATGGGCATGTTCTGCTCACCAGCAACCTTGAAAACCATTTTGATGAGATGAAAACTTGGGGATGAAATGAAGGAGGATGGGAAGAAGATGGAAAGTCAAAATCTCAGTGGAACGTTTTTCAATTTTACACGTGGTGGCGTGGGTGCATTGCCATGCAAGCGCTCATTTAGCGCCAACGCTTCAAATTCTTGAGTCTTGACTGCCCAATAGTTCGACCTTTTTCCTATTCTTCCTGCTGATTGTTACACTACATGAAGGACGATCACAAAAGCATTGAGAAATGCCGCTTTGCTGAAATCGTACAATACACTTGCGATCCTCAGAGCTATCCTCTTCGTTTGTTTCCAATATCTCGTATATTCAAGATGTAAATTCTCCTCACCTCGTCTGTCGTGCGAAATTGACTTGCTTCTTCTGACGGACAGATGCTCTGGTAGACCAGCAGTCGAGATTACAAAGTTCGTTCGCCTTGACTATGAAACCGGTCAAGTGGACATCCCCGCGGAAGACAGGCAAGGTCCATTAATACACGTCTTGTCGCTGATAATTCATCTATATCATCACAGTCTGGTTCTTCCTACCGGACGCCCATGGCGCGATGTTGTCCGCTACGACCAAGGCGGTGACAATTCCAGTTCATAAGCTTCCGACTGAATACCCACGGTTCCTTGATCTGTGTGTATATCCTCTCTGGTCTCCATTGATTAATGATAATCATAATTGATTTTCTACGATCGTGGCAGAATCTTTCTGTATCATTATCGCATACATTGTTTGCCATGAGCATGGCCTCGTCTACAATGACTTATCCAAGCCTATTTCAGACCACGACGACGAATTTTGACTTCACTGTGATCAAAGCACTGCTTGTATTCTCTCACTCGTGGGTGCGTCGTCATTTTTCTTGCCAACATTCGTCTTCTCCTCTCGCCGGCGTCAAGATGTTTCTCATGCCTTCAACTCTTGCTTGTGCCTGGCACTGGTTATCCTTCTTGGACATGACTTCACTGATCACCGGCCTGGATAGGTTACCACAGTATCTGTTATGCGGGCAGCGGAAGTTCGACTCTTTTGGAGCATCCTTGCGATTGTTTGTCCGTTTTCGGCGGGCTCATGTCTTTCTCTTGAACCTCGTGCGCAAGTTCATGACACACTTCCGCAACATCGTACAGTCTCGTCTTTGAATTTTTTTCACAGCAAATGGACTCAAAACATTCGAGCATCATGTTGGCATGGAAATCTCAACTTGCAGTGATGGGAAGCAAAAGGGGTAAATGTCCCGCATTCCGGGAGGAGGCCTTACAAACGCAGCCATCCCTAGCGATGATCCGATTGATGATTCTTATTGGCCACTGGCGAAGCCTCGATTCCGAGCTCCAGCGCTACAGTGAATGGTCCGTCCATTAAATATCACTTCACAAAACTTGTTTTGCTTCGCATCGGTGCGCAGCTATATGTTTTACTGCACCATTTTTGATATTTGATTATTCCGGCCCTCCAACTCCAAGATTCAATGCTTCAGTGTGTCAAGGTACCTGCGATTGAGTTAAGGCTCGTCAAAAACAAGTTCACCCACTTTAATCGGACCGTGATGAGTGCACATGATAAACGTGGTGACTTTGCTGACCTTCTTGTGTTATGTTAGGCCCGTTGTGAGTCGGGCCGTCCCTGCACCTGAAGATCCTCAATCTAGATGATGCGCCGCAATTTGAGCTTGAGGTGGTGTGCAATAGTTGATCCTCCATGTCGAAATACATATGCCCCGAAGGCTACTGGATCATGACCCTTATGCCATGAAAACATGAACACATGTAGATGGATAGGTATGAGTTTGGGGTTTTTCATTGACAGCGGCTCCTGAAAGACGCCTGTGCTCCTTCACTATACCTCGGTATTCAGATTTGGACGATTAGATAGCGTTGTATTGCAATATCGGCTTGAATTTGTCTATTTCCAGGGCCAGGACCATAGTTTCAAGTCGTGTTTTCGCACTGTTTGCCTCCTTTGACGCGCCAACCGAATGTGGGTGCCAATCATCAGCTCGGATTGATCATGAATCAATCTAGTGGTTGAGGGCCTCGCTTATTTTCTACGCGGCGAGCATTCGAGGATCGATGTGATCATTTCGCGTGGACAGCCCGTTGTGCGCACCTCTTTAAAGTACCCAGGTTTGTCTTCAAGAAAACATCTCCCTCGCGACGTCAACCATTGATCTACATCGCTACTGACCGCATCCATCGCCCAGGCAGCTTGCACCGGCCATAAACTCGTTCGGTGGATTCCGATAGCGTTGTTGTTGCCTTGGTCTCAAATCCCTTCGCTGTTCGTGATCTGCACTGCCTGCCCATTATGCAGCAGGAGCATGAGCCACACAACTTTCACTGGCTTCATTATGCATCACTCGCATCCGGTGCAAGGTCAATTGATATTAAAGTCGAGCCTTCAAACCTCGAATCTCCATCTTCTCTGTTGTCTCCTCCTTCCTCACCGTCCCTTCCTCGGACCGAACGGACATCTCACCTGCCATCGTCCCTTTGCCGTCGACGATCGGTCACTTCCTTGACCAGCCCCAAGCGTGCCCGTCCTTACCCACCTTTATTACGCGATAATCGCAGCCGTACCGAAGATTCTCCTAAAATGGCCACCACTCCTGCTTACGGACCCTGGTCTCAACAGTCCAGAACTGGAAACAGCAGACCCGTTCAATCTTTAGAACGAAGGACGTCAGACAACGAATATCCTATACAGACTTCGTACAGTGCATATCCACCTGTGAGTTCACGTAATACCTTTTGCGCCGGAAACACGCGTACTAATGACTAAAAAATTAGCATTCGTTTACTGCTCGTTCGACTGAACGTTCGGACCCACGATCACAATCCTCCAGCTCTAGTCTTACTTCTAGTTTGACCGGAGCTATGGGAGATACTCACATATCATCGCATTCACGACACTCCGGTTCTCCAGAACAACAAGAGTACGGACTGGATTTGCATCAAGGAATGGTTTGGAGTCCTCCTCCAACCCAGCAAATGCCTGCATCCTCTCTAGCATACAGTGGAGTCCCAGGACACGGCAATATTCCCTACAATGTTCCATCGTCGACGGCAACAAACAATCTACAATACCAAGGCTATAATTCATCGACCTATCATAATTCTCCCGAGTCTTTATCGCCTCCCTCTCCTCCATTTACCGCATACGGAGACCAGTTTGCCTTCCACAATGCGCGTAGCCAACCCACTCCCCAAATGCGTCCCAGCGGCAGCACAACTTATTCATATCCTACTACCTCGATCTCATCCGCTAATAGACCGGTTCTTACCCCGCAAGAAAAATTAGAGAGCGAAGTTCATCATCTCCGAAAAAGGATGCACGAACTGGAGCTCGTCAACGACCACGCACGCGAACGGATCAAATCTTTAGAATCCGAGCTCGCTAATGATATTACTTACAATCAACGAGCCTCATCATCATCATCTGCCATGGGCAGCCTTCCCTCACCTCTTTCCACACCCTCCCCACAGTCCACCACCTTCCAAGCATCATGGAAGGCACGTACCGATGCTCGAGTCCGACAATTCTGCTCCTTGAACCGTGCAGGCAACGCCCTTTGCGCATGGCACGATTCGAGGAGAGAACGACGAGCTTACCCTCCACGTATGGCACCTCCGGGCCATCTCAACTGTGGCTGCACATATGAGGAGGCGCTGTTTGAGGAGAGTCTGGCTCGGCATGGTGTCGGTAGCTACCACCCTGGCGAGACTGTACGCATGGACCCAGCTCTTCGAAACCCTCTTCTCAAGCTGCTACAAAGCCGATATGGCTACAGAGATGGAGATTTCGAACGCGACCCTATCACTGGGGACTGGGTCGAGGGCGAAGGCAATGTATATTGGGAGCAGAGAGCTCAAGCGGGTGCTAATGCCCGCAAAAATAGAGGTGACTCGGATCGCCGTTAAAAAAGTTTCTTCCTATGAATTAGTGTACATCCTGCAGACTTTTTATTCACCTTGCACATAATTGCTTTTCTCTCTTCTTTCGCACTGTCGTTTCACTAGCTCTGTTTGAAGCTCTTTTACATATACATAGTCTTTATCTAATTCTTCCTGTCTGTTGTATTATTTTTACGGTCCTACCCTTTCGGTATTAATACCTGTTTGAGCCGTTTCTCTGTATTTTGTACTTTTTGTACTCGTAGTTATAGGAGAATCCGGCAATGTGACAGGGTCCCTTTTTCAATGACCAAATGCACCGACCGCGACCTTCGGATATGAGCATACCGAGAGTTTCGTACATATGTCCTTAGATGTGCGCGTGAGTACCGACGGCGACCTGCGGTTACCCCGCTTTGTCAACGAATAGCCCTGTTAGTGAGATCTGCGAAAGGCCAGACAACTGGGCTGTCCGAGAATTTGCATCTGACGCGTCGCGATTCAGGCTGCCTGTCAAGATGTATGTCCTGTCGGCATGCGAGACACCGTCTCCTCATGGTGCATGTCGTGAACATAGCATGCAGGTAGTATGCGTATCACCTGCGTACCTCAAGCCAGATTGATAGGATAAGACCAATCGTTAGCAGTCTGACAGCACCTGCCATATTTTCACCAGGTTCAAGCTACCAGGATTCAGCTATCATGCCAGTTGAGATATTCGAATTGAGTTTGCGCGATAACACTATGTGGAAGAGCAAGGGTCGAGTCCTAGAATGGGCAAGCTGCATGAACTGATATAGCGAAGATTTGAGAACAGACAACAAGATATGCACATTCGGAGCATTTGTAGGCCGAAATTTCTGGAATTGAACCAGGCTGAGGAGAGAATAATTCCAGGCAGAAGCAGCATAAGAAATATGGGTGACGACGCGCAAAAGACGCGCAAAAGACGCGTGAGTGTTGGATACAGGAAGGAATAGTTTGTGACGCGACCACGTCACGTGGATCGAAGTAAATCCAAATGAGGCAATTGCCCCCCCCCACCGAGTCAGAGTCCCCCGGGACCAGTCAGACCATCGTCCTCATCAAGTGCTGCGACTGACATCCATCAGAGTATCCAAAACGTTATAGTCCAAGTTTAGAAAGAAACTTCCGAGTTTACATACACGAGTGGAAAGAAATAGGGTATGTATGGTACGTCTTCGTCTGACTAATTGCTAGTCGCACCGTAGTAAGGGGCCTGTTGAGCCGGAGCTTGGTTGATGGGATCGTAATGGCCATTGCCAGTGTCTGGTCAAGGTGAAGGGGAATTCAGGGCTAAGACAAGAGAGGCAAGAAATTATACGACGCACAAATGAATCCACCATGACCGTAGCGCTCCTCTGCTTGCATTTTGTGATAGATGAGCCAGAACGCGTGCTGTGGAGATTATTGACTTGAGAAGGTGTGATACGATGGTGTTATGAGAAGAAATCAGTACAATGTGTCCAGGGATGTAACCAAGACTGTTTTCCGGCGCGGGTGAGAAGAGCAGCGAAAGGAGAAACTGTTGACAACGTACAGGGTCAAGCAGATGTTGATCAAGAGATCACAGCTGCATCCTGTAATGAAAGCAGCGGCCGCGGGGGGGAAGAGGATGGCGACCTACAGGGCGTCTAAGTTGGAAGTTCAAGGACTGTGAAGGAGAAAACTGGGCTCACGAGAATGAGAAGAACGTCAGAGCCTTTAACCATTGTTGCTGGGCTATGGTATAGGTATTGATATACAGATATTCGTCGAAGAAGAGATGGAGGGTTGGGAGGAAAGGAAGTTCGAGATGGAAGACTGGTCGAATTTAAGGCTGCGGGGTGGCGGCACTGGTGCGTGGTACCTAGTACGTCACTTTCACCGCTATACAGCCTGTACCTACAAGGAATATCGATATTGTCTATCTATCAAGCAGGGAGGATAAATCATATAACATCAATTGAGCTAGTCATATATGTGAAACTATCGAGGATCCTCTGTAAACTTCGAGAAACTTTGGCTGTCTCGATCGAATCATTTTCTGGGAAATTGAGCTGTCTCGACTGTATACAGGTAAGGCAACTCGTCATGATTTCAGTCAGATTCGCAGGACCCAAGCGCCTGGAGATGGACTGTACAAATTGAGTCGATGCTCAAGACAAGTGTGAGTTGAAGACGCGAGGTTATATCAGTCACCGGGTCACCTCCCGAGCCGTTCATGGTTGGTTTATGGAGACTATGTTTGCTCAGCCCGTGTTCTTCGATGCTAAGAGACATGCTAGACTTGTGCTAGACTGCGATTCAGAATGCGTCGGACAAGTGTTGGACAGAAATAGATGCCCACTCAACAGGTATATTGAGGCTACGTAGTATACGAGTCCTGCTGCGAATTCTCAAATGATTCGGCGAGATTTACATTTTCTGGATAAGGATTAGGTACTATCAACTCTCCATCAGGCCCGATGCTAGAAGGACCTAGAAGGACGCAAACAAGAATTAGTCGTGCGCAGAAGCACGAGCAGAGCAGACCATACCGTATAGATCGTTCCATAACTCCCAGAATGACTGTGCCAATACAGGCAATTGTTTCGTCGGTCCGTCCTCGCGATGTCGATATAGCCACTTGTATGTCTTGCTCAGGATGTCAGCCTGTTCTTCTGAGAAGATTTTACGGTTCTGTCGAGTATCCGTAGCAATGTGCTCAAGTGAACCGATAGCTAACTGATCTTTTTCGCGGAGCTCGACCTCAGGATCATGGCAGTTGATTCGATGGAAGTTTTTCAAAACGCGAAATGCCTCGTCCAGCGTGTGAGTCCGACATTGTTCCTGCTGGATCAATGCGATGACCAGTGCACTATGATCAGAATAATTAATAATCAAATTAGCATGCTCGAAGATATCTGGTGGATGGCCATCCATCACTCCAGATCCAACGAACGAGAGCTGGGTAGAAGGCGTCCCGGGATGTCCTGGACATGTATCTTTTGGTGAAGAGATTCTGTCCACTCCAGATGCAGAGGCATGCCGTCACATCAAGAGTAGATAGTTCGTTCTCCTGGCGAGGACCAAGGATACGAAGAAGTGCAGTGTCAATAGCGGCGTAGGACATTTGTTCTATGGACCGAGTTTTGCATTGCGTAAACAATAGTTCAGTCAATGCGGAGAGAGCGTATTTGAGAATGGGCAAGGCGGCCCAAAATGCTTTCGTGTGGACATTTATGTGAAATTGTCGGAAACGAGCTTCAAGATATGCTATCATTTCGATTAGATTTGGAGGGCTGCCTGCCTTGGATACATGACTATATTCGCTGGACTGCAGCCGGAGGAGAGCCGCAAGAACAGAGGTGTTGAAACGCTGCCAGGTCTGTCGACTCTCCATCATGTAAAGCATCACTTCCAATATTCCAGATGAGATATTGCTCGGGATGAGAAGGAGATCTTTGGTCGTCGGCGAGTCGTTGGACCAGACCCAGCGTACTACAGCATGCCCGAACATCGTTATCCACGAACGATCAGCTCCAGACCATTTCCGAGTCTCCGCCCACCGGCAAAGGTGGATGGTAGCGGTCAAGTTGAAGCTTGCTCCTGGTGTCATCCTTCTGGGGCCCAATAACGTGACAATCAAAGGCTTTAAATCGGTTGGATCAATCGGAAAGTCTTTAGGCCTTAGAGAACGTTGGTCACGATCTCGTCGGACAGCATCGAATAAACACGAGAAGACCGTTCGACTTATCATCTCCTCTATCTCTATCTCCTCCCTGGCGCGAGCTTGGACGGGATCACCGACAGAAACAAGATGCGAGTTCAACATATCGATAATAAAGGAGCTCCGAGTCAATGTATTGAATCCTCGTCCCGGACGAACTAGATCTGCGAATGATCGAATGAACACGGAGTTCCAAAGGCCATTGCCGTTTGACTGACTCGATTCCCTTTGAGCCGCATCAGACAATGCATCAAGGAGGCGATGTATCTCCGAAAAGTTACAGAAAGCTACAGGAGCGGGACTATTTATGACATGTTGAGCATTTTGTCAAACAGCAAGGATGTTGCCACCTACGTTTCTGTATGATTGACCATCAAAACACATTCTGCAGCAGTCAAGTTGCACCGATAACTAGCTTCAGGCGATAGAAGGTGAATCGACGACTTCATTTCGAGATCTGTCAGTAAATATCGGCGTTTCGAGACTGGCTGGCTTGAGTGAATAAGGTTTCTCGTGCGCGAGTATACACAAATTGCAGCGAAAGCAGCTGCAGCATGGTCTAACGAATCATCATCGTGGGTCGCTTGAAGTGAAGCGTGATATACACGGTCGTTGGAGGGGAGACATTTATCCAGTTTGTCGGCGATAATCTCGCTCGATACAGTTTTCGGAGTCTTTTTCTCCACCTCTGTATTGGATTGAGGAGTATATATCAAGACTTTGATGTGCACCACGAGCCGATGGGACAATGCATGTACAGAAAGGAGCAGCAAGTGGATATATCGAACAAATCTGCAGATAGGCCCCGTGATCATATTGGCGCAGAAGGGCCAGATTCGTGTTTCTTCCCTAGACTGAGCTTCCATGTTATCCTCTTGACCAGGATCCGAGGATCTGCAGTGGATCATCATCCGAGAGAATAACGATTGGACAGGAAGGAATAACGCATGGACGTGCTGGATAAATGCACGGATGGATTGGGAGAGGGTCGTACGAAAAGGCGATGTTTCAAGGTGGCGGTACGCATGAAGAAGGGCATATGGTGAAGTAGCAAGGCGGCAGCGAAGACCTCCTCCAAGAGTCCAGCGAGGAAAAGAATGACGGGTATAGTGAGAAGAATAGGCAAGCTATCTAAAACAGAACCTAGGGTAGCCTCGGCTTGGTCCCATCGTTTGGAGATGTCAGAGAGCCTTTCGTGGGGTTTCCCTGAGGTTTTCGTGAGCGTCGCGAGGAAGGCGCGACCAGCGACCGCCAAAGCAGCTGCAGAGATCTGATAAACAAAGTCAAACTTGCACATATCAATACGGGAGTGCTTGGCGCACACTGATGGTAAGCGCAAGAGACCAATACGCATTCACGCGAACATCCGACGCCCCTGGTACGAATGGCTCCGCAGGTTTGATCTCAAGCTGCGCGGCTTGACCACTGAGCTGAATGATGATTTCTGTGAGGTTAGCTAGGAGTTGGTTAGTTCTGGCTCCTTCATCTGGGCTGAGCCTTTGTAACGAGTCCACAAAAAAGGGAGTTAGTATGGCTGAAAACAGACTCACCTAGAGTGCCGATCAATGCATGACCCAAAAACTTTCGAGAGACGTACTAACGAAGACGAGGAGAATGTCCAGGCTACCTCTCCAGCGATCGATGATTAGTCCGATGCGACTCAGACTCGAATTTAGCAAAGGATTCCAGGCGCTACTGCTCAAAGCTGTGACGGACGGAATGGATTTGCGAGCAAGGTCTGAGTTGGATGTACGAAACATGAGTATGGGCTGTACCCGTGACCTCAGAACTCGATGTACCAGCTGCAATTTGACGCTCGTTCATCTGTTGAAGCAGATCAGTATGTTGTCGAAGGATTTCTGCGATCACCCCGAGTAAATTGCTGTAAATGATGGTGCGCATGATCAGTCGGCGTACTCTCAACCAAGCTACGGGGCCTAACCTTCCATCGGTGAATTCCGAGTTGCTGACCTCCGTTTTTTTGTGCCTCGCCTTTGCCTTTGACGGTCGAATCGAGAAACATTGGCAATTCAGGAGTGTGAATCATCGTCGAATGCACTGCATTAGTCGCAGGAATGAGGTTCGCATATGCTACACTATCGTTTGCAGATCTGTTCGGATGTGACGTCGACTAAGTACACGAATGAGTACCTGTCTGGCACGAAGATATAAGCTTCTTACGCATTTCTGTCGACTCGATCGTGTCATCTATAATACCGTCATAGTGAACGTCGATATCAGAGACTGTTGGCGCAGGAGCGTTATCCATTGGCATCCGAGTAGGTATGGGACAGGACTTCGACGGGGTTCCGAGGATGCAAATTTGCAAATTTGGCGACTTCGAGATGACTGACCGGAACCCTCCGGGACCTTGGTAAATATGCGATTAGATTAGATCCTTCCCGGCTATTGGACGAACCAAGGCATTTCAACTTCAAACAGAGACCGATATCTCATATTCTCGCGAAAATGTATTAGAAATGCAGGGTATCCGATAATAGAATAGAGCTGAGTGGAAAGGATCAGCTCTTTGAACTTGTATGATCACGATCAAGCTTCTTCAGGCTTGGGGGTTATTTGTCGCCCCATATGTATATGGTGGTGGAGGTCCACGAGCAGATATAGGCTCGTAGTTTCCGTAGCTTATGTCTAGAAGAAATGGCCATTAAGCATTGACCATGACGCTGGAGACATTAACATACACTGGTAATGTCCATGACCATATTTTTCCTCAGCCTGTATCTTCTGATAGATCAGGTAGAAAGCGTGCTGATACATAGAGAGGCGGCGTTGAGTCGAGGCAGGGGTAAATGTCAGTGCCCCATTGAGACTGAAGCGGAAGGGCAACTTACCAGATGACCCGGGATATATCCAAGACTTCAAATTCGAGGCCCCGTAATTGTGTCAACTATGTTGCTAAGTTCTATTCATTCAGTATAAAGACTTACAGTGTGAAGATGATGCTGAGGAAGAGATCACATCCACAGCCAGCAATAAAAAATGTCGCTGCTGGGGGGAAAATGATCGCGACCTAGCAGTCGTAAGTCAAGATAACGAAATGTTGCCGGAGTGCTCACAAGAATGAGTAAGATGTCAGATCCTTTGACTGGCATTGGGAAAGGGGATAGACTGGGAATTGGGAATAAAGAGAAAAAATAGCGTTCGGGAGCACTGACCGCCAGTGCACTATACGTTCAGAAGAAGAACGACACCGCCACTCGAATGGAAGCATCTCACGTACGTGGGCAGCGCGAGGCCTGGATCGATAGAAAATGCGAATAACAGTGCGGTAAGTCGATAGGTGCAGGTATATAGGTAAACAAAGGTACGGCAAAGCAGCAGAGATGAACAGGATGCAGTAAATATATTAGAAATACAACTCGTGGCAGATTAATTGCTTTCGTTGAATTTCGTATTTGCGTATAGGTCCGTGTATAGGTCCGTGACGGGTCATAAGATATACGTTTCGTTAAGGGCTTTGACAAGAAGTGAATCTCGGACTTTTCAGATGAGGAGGCGGGGTTCGTTAGCAGAGATGGGAAGAGAAGGAGATAGACGGGGGCTTACTCTGGGAGAGAACCTTGGCAGTGGCTTTGGCATTCTAGGATAATTTAATTCGTAAGTAATCAGCGATGTGTATCGGACGGACTAACAATTGCGCATGTGAGGTAGGTGTATAGTTTTCGTTTGCTGCCTATGGTGGAAGTTTGTCGGTTATAAACAGAAGTGAATTGATCCACCAGGTCTAGAAAACGGTGCTCAACTAATGTATGGCAGGAACAGACTTCAAAGAATACTCACATTTCGAGACAGGTTCCATTTTGTTCTCTCTCGTCTTGTACGAGGTGACATATCTCGAAAACATGATTCCCGACTCAAGTTTGTGATGAAGAATATCTAATTTGTTTAGCAGGAGAATAATGTTGACAGTAGCAAGAAGCTTGTTACTGCATATCATTTTCCAGATATCCATAGAATCTGCCTATACGCAAGGGTGGATCAACGGAAGGTGTCAAAGTATGTGGCGGCGATACTTACCAGACGATTTGTGTCCGGGTCTTCCGCAAGACATAGATTGAACGCAGAAACAGGTACCAAGAAAATAATGACGTTCACTGGCTCAATACTTAAGTTTTGACACCGCTAGGATTTTGGGACCGAGCTTACCGTCATCGAAGAATTGAGCCCACGTTGCTGAAAAGACAATTGATATATGTTGAGATGAGTAAAAAATGGAGCTCACCTCTTTGACCAAGATTCCCTCCGACATCATAGAACACCCAATCGTCTCCACTTTCTATATCTTTAGCTAAATATAAGAGTCGCTTATGACGATCGGTCAGGGCATATGGACGACTAACCTGTTTCCATTTTGATGTGATACTCTTCGGCTCCGATGGTATGCACCCTGGCTCTCAATATGTCATCTGTCGTCGGGGTGTAGTCCTGTCTTGCCACCCGCTTGACATCAGAGAGAAAGCTGGTGTACGAAGACGGATCAGTAAGCCAGCCTGCATTTCGAGAAGAGGGAAGACTGACAAGCCGGACTGATCTTCCAAAAGAACATCCTGGCTGCTCAAGACAGATTGAACGGCTGGATCTGCCCAAAGAGAGACCATATCATCTCTACATGCGCCAATGATCCGAAGAGCCTTGAGGTCCTCCACTCCGTCGGAGGCAGTCATTGGGACAGTGACAGTGGAATTAGATGGCCGTCGAAAACGATTGAGTTTTTTCCAGCCGGAGCCGGAACGGACGGATACCTCGGAGGCTCTGTCTTGGTTGTATCGCGGCATAGGTGGACTGGCATTGAGTTGTGGTGAGGATGGAGTCGATCCGCAAAGACGTTTGGTCAATGTCTCCTCGACCTGTCGAAGAGGAGCCAATCTCATACTGAGTCGTCTAAGATCATCATTGAGCGCGGGCGATAACGGCCGAGATGACGTTGAGGAGGAACTAGAGGCAGGGTGGTGGACGGCGAGAGAGTCGAGGATAAAATTCACGGAACGGACCAGGTTCAAGTGAATGATTGGACGCCAGGCCGCAGCCTCGGCCTCAAAGGAAAAGAGAGTTCAGTCCACTCATCATCAGGGAAAGAATAGTCAAGACACACCTGGAAAGATTTCGGGGCAAATTGCATGTGGAAGACCTTCAGGACGGTTGACTTTCAATGCACATCGCGTCAGCTTGATAGAATGGTTGAGCTACTTATGTGCGTATCTACCTTGCCTGATTCCGATTGCCCTGAGGACCGTCCGAAGTACTTGAGAGGAGCTCTTGCCATACATAGCGCAAGAATTTTGCTCACCTAAGAGGAGAACTTTCATATTAGGTCCTCCACGTTTCAAGGCTTCTCGTTCCGCGTCAATAGTCCGGTCAATAGCGTCGCTGACGCGCTTTGCCTCTACTTCACGTTCCAGACGAAGAAGCCTCTCTTCCTCCGTCTCATCTTCAGATGCAGTAGGTGGAGGCCAGCTTGAACCGGCTGACCGAGGCCTCATGGCATAGCGCTCGGGCATGGAAGGAGGAGTGGAATGCACGGGTGGAAGTTAGTAAGAGGAACAACTACGCAGTTCGACCGCAAATTATTTGTAAAAAAAGCATGTCCCGGCGAGGTGAAACAGGAGTGCCTGCTATTCTGTTTTGGGGCGAATTTCAATGCAAAAGTGGTATATTTGACAGAGAAAAAAACACGTTTTGTCAAGGCAACCCTCACGGTGAGGCGATAATTGATTAGTAGTCAAGTTTTGCTGTACATCTAGCTAGACAGAATGCCTCAAAAAAATCTGGATTCACAAAGGATTAAAATCGCTCACCAGCATCGACTCTGAAATTTTGACAGATTAGTCGTCAGGGCAGATTGCTCTTGTTCGAATCCGAGAATTCGAATTATCTTGGTCGCTTAAAACAAGGCTTCTGATCGATCGATTATCGAGTCAATCAGGCACGTCTTCCTTACGTTATTCACCGTAACGAAGACTTGCCGGCGGCGCAAAAGCGGGGAAGCAGCTGGGTGGCCGTTGGGTGGCCGTTGGGTGGCCGTCCTGGGCGAAGAGAAGGACGTTTGGAGGATGTACGGATATTGTATTGCATTTGGTCTTGTGAGGAAAGCAAGATGTTTATATATGTATGAAGGCATTTATATATAAGGTACCAATGAGAATGTAAGTTGCAAGTAAGGTGCGAAGGAATATGCATGGAATCTTACAAAGTTATAGGACGAGGTGATGGCAACGTCAACAGTTAGTCAACGGTTAACGGTTAGAATATTTCACAGCAAACCCAAAGCATGTCACCGAAAGAACAAAAAAAAATCGGTATCAAAGATGGCGAGAAACTCCAACCCGAAAAATATGCGACATCCCGTCGTATGGCAAGGAAACGAGAAGAGAGACAGACCCCGAGTAGACCGAGTAGACCGAGTTCACTGGACTTGTACTCGTCGTTCAGGTGACCACGGTTCCGATCTGTCCATGACGAAGACAACCTCCTCCTCGTCCTCTTCATCCACATCTTCATCTGCTTCACTCTCCGCCTGCGTGGGAGAAGCATGGGTGTGATCGTCTTCCTCTACCGTGCTCGGTGCGGCATTTGGCAACACAAATTGTTCCCAGCCCCCCATACGGACTGACTCATCCTTGACTTGCACCATATTCGAAAGGATGAGAACATCTCGAACGAGCTGGATATCCATGGTTAGCTGTCTAACTCTATTGAAAGACGCGATTAATGATATTGGTATCCATCCTTTATGATCCATCTAACCAGTGATTAAGTTGGCCGTAATGTTTTGCAAAAAAAAAGAAGCTTACTCGTTGCCTGAGGAAGAAATCCTGCGCCATGTTTTGAGGGCTAAGATAATATTCTAGTTGGCCTAGAAGGTAATAACGGGTAGGATCTAAAGGGAAGGATAGTGTTGACAGTGGGACGGGTACGGGGGCAGCCGCAGGAGTAACTGGAATGGATTGCGGAGGTAATGGAGGTGGAGGGGGTTGATACGATTCGTATCCCGTAGGAATGTAAGTGGTTAGCGGCGATGGTGGATAATATACAGTTTCACTGGGCGGTAGTGGTGCAAGAGGCTGGAAAGATTGTGGAGGAGGCGGCCGTTGAAGTGCTTGATATCCTCCCCCACGATAACCTCTGAAACCCCCTCTGCCATACCCTCTTCCACGCCGCCCACCAAATCCACCACGATCAAAACCATCCCCTCGCTCGTACCCGCTGCCGCCGTATGATCCTCGTTTAGAACGGTTCGGTCCAGAATTGAACTCGAGATCTCGGAGCCGTTGTGTTTCTCTCGCAGTCTCGAATTCCAAATCCCTCTGACGTTCTCGCTCCGAGCCCATCTGCCTCTCAGACAAGACCTCCTGATCTCTGCCACCGAGCTGCTCCCTCCTCTGATCCCGCGTCATAACCGACGGATACGCACCGCCCCTCACAACCCCGAACCCAAATCCAAAGTTTTGCACTTCGAATTCATTCGAATTCGATGGAGCGGTACCATTCGCCGGGACGCCTCCACCAGGAATTATTGAAGGAGTCAGAGGTATCCCAAGGTCCGTGACCGGACCCACCAGACCCATAGTCAAGGATATGTAGATCGGTCGACTAGCATCGAGACCCATACGCCCCGGCTCCACCGATACTGGGAGATTGTCGGTCCCACCGCCTGCCTCCACTGCAGGACGACTAGCAGTCCCGAATTCCCACTTTGTATGTGCCTGTGTCTGCACAGCTGGATCAGTCAGATCAACGACGCCCCCTCTCGCCGTGCCGTCTCTATCATCATTATCATTGTCCTTGACATCATCGTCGTCGTCTTGAACTTCAGCCTCCCGACCATTCCTATCACTCCTCTTCTGCTCACCAGGAATCTCGCCATTCGTCAGATCCGTCATCAACCAGGTATCGGTCCCAGAAGGCATCCGGCTCCGCGTTTGTGATGATCGCGTCCTCGAACGCAGTCGTGATGGGCTAAGCTCTTCTCCGGGACCGACACCGATAGAGAAGACTGTGCGTGCGTCCCCACTGGTAGTATCTTTTCCTTCTCTATTCGTGGCGTCATTCTCTTCCGGGGCAACAGTAGTATTCGGAGAAGAGGTGTCGACACTTATACTTCCGAAAACGACTGGGATGGGTCGAGTCTTCTGTGGGCTTGTTACCGTGTCTTTATCGTCACCGCTCGACGTCACGTTCGCCAAACTTGAGCCATATTCGGGTTGTGGCGGTGATGGCTCTAAACCAGCTCTACCCCCGAGCTGCTGTTGTGGTAACATTGGGAAATGAGAGTATGACGAATAATGTGGTGGTGGCGGCGGCAGCGCGGGATAAGGTGTAGCAGGACTTTGTGATTGTACGGTGTTGCCGTGACCGTTTATGTACATGTTAGAAGGAATAGTAGTGTTGTTGTGGTTGTGAGACGGTTGGCCGATATATGGGCCGTAAAGCGTATTTGAATACATGTTGTTCGGATTCGGATTTTGATATGGTGAGCCTTGGTACAGCGGATACGAGTATCCTGGCCCAGGATTGAGGTATGATGGGTAGGCGGCGGGATGGACTGGGTAAGAAGGATGCGGAGAGCTTGCTCCGGAACCAGATGATCTGGAATTTAGCCCAGTGCCTGTATTGGGATCGTACCCGGGCCCGTAGGAATACCCACTAGATCCGGTCAAAGTGCTGTCGTGTTCGTGGTCGAGCCTTCTCCCGCGCGGTTGGGTGTGTGGATGTGGGTGGGGTTGTGAGTGGTGGCGAGGGCTCGAACGACCGCTCGTGGGATGTGATTGAGGTTGTGGAAGTGGTGGGGGAAGAGTTCTGGCGACTGTGGGTATCGATGAACGAGCATAGGATATAGAGTAGGGTCAGTCCAGAGGAGGAGTGAAAGACCTGGTCGACACGCACTAATGGTATTATGACTCTCAGCCTGAACTTGGACATCGTCTCTTTCTTGGATCTCTCCAACTTCGTCCTCAGTCGCTGCAGACTTTCCCCGTGACGATTTCGCATCACTGTGTGATGAGAGACGAGTAGAAGGTAAGACCCGTGGTGGAGGCATACGAACGACAAAAGGATCGATTGTTGGATCCTCATCCGGGTTTAGGATATTTGGGGTCTGAACAATGATTGAACTCGGGAGACTCGAAGGTGCTGTAACAGATGATGGTGCTCTTGAACTGGATCTCGAAGAAATACCTCCACTGCGGTTGCCATTACCATTATTGCTGCCGTTGCTTTGATGAGAATTGGAGCGTTGAAGTTGAGACTGGGGCTGAGGCGCTGATGGTTGCGCGTTACGAGCTTGCTGGGCTTGAGCAGCAGCCATCTGCTCTTTGCGAAGACTCCAGACATTGACGGTGGGTGCTGCCGGTATTGCCGCTGGTATACGTAATTTTTGTGGGGAGTGCATCGATGAAGATGGACTATGGGTATGAGCGGCCACTATTGACAGCGCCTTTGAAGTAAGATCGGGTGTTCTATAATGTGAGTCTGAACTGTGGCCATTCAAAGTTGGATTGAGATCGGGTGGGCTGGGAGAAGAGGAGCGTGTTGTGAGAATGACGGATGAACTAGGGGTTATGTCTGTGCTTGTTGAATTTGACTGGGAAAGCGTACTGATACTAGCACTAGATGTGGTAGAAGAGTTGCTGGCGCTGGATGGGGGTGTACCCAAGGCATAATCGGCTAGACGAGGTGGGGGAGGTGGCACCGAATTAGGAGACTTTATGTTTCTAGCCTTTTTTGCACGGTCTGCGTATGAGAGAAGAGGAGGATTGCTAGCTGGAGACGAGTTTTGGGGCAAGAACATGGTGTGGGTGTAAAACTACACGCAAAAAGATGGTAGATCAGTCCCAGATGGCCGATGGCGAGGACTGATGACGGCTAAATTTCGAGGTTTTGGGTTGTGGTTGGGGCAACAATTGCGAGTTAAATCGCTGGCTTGGAAACAACAAGACAATGCGAGGAAATGCAACGAGATGTGATTCTAATGGCAGCGAAAATGAGGAGAAAACGACGAGTTTACGACGAGAAGTACGAGGAGAAGATTCAACAATTCTTCTACTAGTAATTTTGCTACATAATTATTTTCGTTGTTATTTTTTGAGCCTACAGACCAACTTCGATCCAACTCAGTGGCACCACGGCTCGAACGGTAAGTCCTGACCAAGAGTACTAGACATACATCGGATGCGATATGGACGCATGGCGGTAGATTAGCGCCGGTCCACCGCTCGGAATTGATTCTAAAAACTAGCTTCCTAGAGGGCGGGAACAAGCAATTTGTGTCAATGTAAATCCCGCAATTTCCTCTAGTCAGACTATCGGATGATGTATGACAACACAGCACCTACGACTCGAGAGAGGTAAACTCACCATCACCACCATTGAGGACAAGTCCGCTCAACTTCGTGTCCTTCATGCAATCAAGAGTCAGTGGCACAACTAACCAGATCGAAGAAGCATATCTAAACGGTGAAAGCGATGAAAGTCAAGATATTTCCTTCAATAAAGAGAACACAGTTCTGAATTGACGGTCTTGAACGTCAGCAAAAAATATTTAATTGAATTGGATGAAGATTGGGACTCGCGAACATCGAATGTCCTCCATTCGTGTCGTTTCCAGTTCTTAACATTCAGTTCAAATGAGATCTGATACCCCGTGAGGCGTCTCCGATACCATGTGGATTGTTCCCGTATCTCGTGGATGTTTCGCAAGGAGGATCAAGTTTGAGATACGCAGGCATATCGTTTGTCTCGAACAAGGATACCTAAATCATTGCAATCAACTAGACAAGCTTGAGATTGTTGTAAGGATGTCTATAAACTCCAGACAGTAAGTCAAAACCGCGCTTATACGACGTACTAGTACGTGCCGAGCCGAGTGATCAGACCATCCCAGCAGCTACCATCATCCTCTCAAAATCCTCCAATCCCATTGATTTATCAAGGGAGGTCGAGAATGTTTCTACCATTTCCAGAATCTACAAGTCTTGAGATGTATAAACCCCGAAATGGGCAGAAAAGAAATCGTTCGCACCTCGTCTGCTTTGATCTTCTCCCCGAGGATTTCTGAGACGCGTTGTATGTCTTTGATCATGATTCTGTTCTGGGCGGTAGGGGTAGAGGAAGATTCGGATTGAAAAAAGAGTAGGAAGGTGTCAAGACAGATTCGTTTCTGGCGCAATGTGAGTCCTTTAGAGGTGGGGTCTGCTTCGGATGAGGATGAGGACTGAGATTGAGAACGGTTACGGCGAGTTTGCTTCCCCTTTCCCTTCTGCTTTTGTGTCTGTCTAGATTTGGATATAGAAGTAGAAGTATCTTCGTATTCTTCGTCTGAACCGAGATCCAGCGAGTCTGAAGAAGTGGAGGCATCATCCATGTAGTCGTCTTGGAACTCTTCCTCATCGTCTTCGAGTTCCTCTGCTTGGTGCTCAAGTAGAACAGCACATACAGATCGCCAGTCGTCTTTGCTTACTAGACCTTCTCCTTCCGCGTCGAAATGAGAGGATGAGCCCCAGCCAGAGGCAGCGTTTCGGAATACGGAGAGAATCTCGTCGTCGTCTGAAGGGAGGTCAAGGTTTCGGAGGGCTTTTGGGATCGATGACATTGGTATGGCATCGGGTTTCTCAGGATGATCGTCCGAGACATGACCACCATCGGCAGCCGTAGGCACGTCCGAGTCGTTAAGCAGGAACCCACCCCCGCCTTGATGACTGTTCGATGGATCGACGAGGAAACCGCCTCCCGAGTCGATGTAAGAGTTCGAGTCAATTTTACGTTTCTTTCGGGGATTTGACCTGGGTTTGTTGGAGGTAAGCGCGTCAAATGCACGATCTATTCGTTTTTGGAGACGTTGGGGAAGAGAAGGGAACAGCGAGTCGGATGATGTTGACGCCGCCATCCTAAGTATATAGTGACTACTTGCAAGTTCTGACGCCGCCTTGAAGCTTGAAGGGCCTGGGAGCAGCGTGGTGTGGCTGTGCAGACGCGTACCCTCCCCATCCAACATCCAACTTGAAGCACACTTACACTTATCCACAATGTCGAACTCTTCCGTCTTCTCGTCTCCGGGTTTTGATTTCTCAAATCAGCTACGGTACACAGTTTGTTTCATTCCAAAGTATACTGGTATTGATCCGTTTATAGCAACAATTTCCTTCAAGAGAAGGGTCTTCCTCTTCCTAAAGCTACTAGTACCGGTACTACCATCGTCGGATGTCTCTTCAAGGATGGCATCGTACTGGGAGCAGATACCCGTGCGACGGAGGGGCCTATTGTCGCTGACAAGAATTGCGAAAAGGTACAGTATGCTTTTCTTTCAATTGGTGGATCATGCGCTGATGCATGCGGTTATGGTATAGATTCACTACATCACAGAAAACATTCGCTGCTGTGGTGCAGGCACAGCTGCTGATACCGAATTTACGACCGCACTCATCTCCTCTAACATGGAGCTCCATGCGCTTTCGACGGGGAGGAAGCCACGGGTTGTTACTGCGATGACGATGTTGAAGCAGATGTTATTCAGGTGCGTTCGTTGCAAACTCAAGTGAAGGTTTCCTCTCTGACGAATTTGGCAACAGGTATCAGGGCCAGGTCGGTGCCGCGTTGGTTTTGGGTGGTGTAGACTCCACTGGCCCACATCTGTTCACCATTCATCCTCATGGTTCCACGGATAAATTGCCCTATGTCACCATGGGTTCTGGAAGTTTAGCCGCTATGGCTGTTTTCGAGAGTGGTTGGAAAGCAGATATGTCGGTTCGTGCTTCATATTACATTCTATTCGTTATTTCAGTTCTTTGGTTGATGTTCATGCTATGGTATGTAGCGGGAAGACGCATTGACATTGGTACAGTCTGCTATCTCTGCTGGTATTTTTAATGATCTCGGGTCCGGATCCAACATTGATGCGTGCATTATCACCGAGTCGCACACAGAGATGCTGAGGAACTGCGTTATGCCTAACGAGCGTGTCGAGAAGGAGAGGAAGTATACGTTCAGGAGAGGAACGACTGCTTGGAAGACTGAGAATATTAGGGATTTGGTGGTTAGCGAGCAAGTGACACTCGTCGGGGGGGATGCTATGGACACCACTTAGGCTAGGTACGCTTTAGACGGGTCGATTCCATTTGAATACGCCAACTAAGAACACCTTTTTTCTCTCTCAGTTAGGCATGACATTCTTGAATCAAATGCAAATTTTTTGATGAACTTTGCAGCGTGGTCCGACTCGATAACCAGAATCTTCGCATTGAAAGTGAGTTGCGTGCAAGTTGCGATCAACTGATACAAGAGAGGTCTGCATATCCTCCATGGGTCAGGATTCCTCAATCTTCAGAACGGCATCTTGTGTCGATTGTTTTCCATGGAATTCGAGGACGTACCGTCGGGACTAAACGTTGTGGGTTCTGAGTCTTAGGTGTGCCCAGTGGAAAGAGCTTGACTGTATCCTGACTCGTGCAAGAGCCTGGAGTTCTGGTAGTGACATCAGGATCCACGAGTGGCGACTTCGATGCTATTGTATTATGCCTTACCAGCTATACGCCCTTCAGGGATTTCATGATAGTTTGTCTGGCAGGTCCAAATTCCGACATCGATAACCGCGTGAACATATATCGTGACGTTCTGAGTGCGTGATGTTGTGTGACACAACGCGTCTTCCACGCGTTCGTCTAGCTCAAGCTAAGACCAGCGTTTCTCAGAACTTGCTCAGAACCTTCTAAGCTGCGAATCTTGCGATGTCGCTCATGTACGGGAAAGAAAAAGATGCAGAACAAGAATTAGGTATTTCAGACCAGTCGATCTGACTTCGAAGCAGGAACGCTGACTACAATTTTTACTCTCCCAGAACAAACCGCCGACCCCGGATTCATCGCCTTTTACAACAAACTCCCTTCCAAATCCCCCGAAACAGGAACTCTCCGACTGTTCTTCCGAAACGAGTTTTACTCGGTATATGGTGCGGACGCGCAGTACGTTGCGACCCATGTATTCCACACAAATTCTGTCATCAAGTATCTTGGTTCAGGAGGGAAAATGGCTGGGTTACCGAGTGTTGTGTTGAAGATTAGTGTGGCGCAGATGTTGTTGAGGGATGCATTGACGACGAAGCAGTTGAAAGTGGAGATTTGGGTGCCGGAACCTGGGCAGGGTAAGAAATGTTCGAAGTTCAAGTTGGATAAAGAGGTGGGATTTTGTGTCTTCTTTCGCGAGTATTTGGGCTGATCTGTGATTCAACTAGGCGTCCCCAGGAAACCTCCAGGCTGTTGAGGACCTACTTTTCACGTCGTCAGACCTTCTTTCTGCACCCATCGTTATGGCTATCAAGGTCGCCTCTGTCGCTGGTGCTCCAGGTGACAAAACCAAATCGAAGACAGTCGGAATCGCATTTGCAGATACTAGTGTACGGGAACTAGGGGTCGCTGACTTTGTGGATAATGACTTGTTTTCGAATACCGAGGTGCGTATTGTTATGTGTAGATGTCATTTGTTCAGCACCCATTCATGTTCCTCTTGAAACGTACACGCTGATACTGCTTCCCAGTCTCTCATTATTCAACTTTCTGTCAAAGAAGCCCTCATTCCTACTGGTACAGCGTCTGGGACAACCGACCGTGACATTGATCTCAATAAACTTCGCGCTGTGTTGGATCGTTGTGGTGTCGTAATTACAGAGAGGAGACCTAGTAAGTGATGATTGTAACTTCTCTCTCATGAGCATCGTTACCCAGATGTTCTATCAGGCGAATTCACGACAAAAAACATTGCAGACGATGTCATGCGTCTTCTCGCACCGACGTCAATCGCAGCGTCCACATCTGCAGATCCATCCATGGCAATACGTATGCATTTCACTTATCTTCGTTTAATCTATGCTCATGGGAATTCCGTGATCATTCAGCTCAATTGGCTCTCCCAGTCGCCCCTTCAGCTCTTTCTGCTTTGACTATCTACCTCTCTCTTCTGGCTGACCCTTCAAACCACGGAACTTATAGTATCCGGACCCATGACTTGTCTCAATATATGAAGCTCGATGCTAGTGCATTGCGGGCGCTGAATTTGACGGAGGCCCCGGGGAATGCTGTTTGTCTTGCTTATTTAAAATCTCAGGGATTTCGCTCACATGCATTGAAAATGATAGGGAACCTTGAATCGCAACACGACCCTTCTAGGTCTCCTCAATAAATGCAAGACAGCCCAAGGGACGCGGTTGTTGGGTACATGGCTCAAGCAACCATTAGTCAACCTGCATAAAATCCGTGAGTTGCGTAAATTAGCATTGGTTTGGACAAAGATTTGACGACGGTGATATTGCGTGCAGATAGAAGACAGAATTTAGTTGAACTTTTCGTCGAAGACTCTAATGCCAGGTGTACCATTCAAGTCAGTTTCGATGCCTAGCAAGACCATATTCAAAAATTGACAATGGTGGTATGGGTGTTTATAAGGACGAATATCTCAAGTACATTCCCGATATGCATCGAATTAGTAAACGATTCCAGAAATCAGCGGCCTCGCTCGAGGATGTTGTACGGGTGTATCAGGTCGTCCTCAAAGTACGTCATGGTATCGTTTCCCGGGAACGATGAATTGACATATACTTAGCTTGCAGGTCTCATTGAAGCTCTTGAAGGTATAGAGACCGACAAAGAAGATTACAGATCTCTGATTGAAGAGATTTATCTGGCGCCTCTCCGAGTCCGTGCTGTTCTCATCGATATCTCAAACCTGCTCTTGCTAACAGAGCGTGGACTTCAGGAACACAATACGAGTCTCACCAAGTATTCTGAGATGGTCGAACAGACTCTGGATCTCAGCCAGCTGGATCATCATAGTTATGTCATAAAGCCAGATTATGATCCACGGCTGCAAGAGTTAGCGGATAAGTTAGTCGAGGTGTGTATCCAATTCTAGTAGTCTTTCTACCTTACTGATATATTTATATTAGATCAGAGACGGGCTCGACGAGGAGCATCGCGAGGTCGGGAATCATCTCAATCTGGAACTCGACAAGAAGCTTCATCTAGAGAATAACTCGAATTACGGGTATTGCTTCCGATTGACTAAAAATGTGAGTTTGTAATTTGTTCGCCGTTTTAGCTGATGTGACTGGTGTACGGTCTTAGGATGCCAAGGGTATGCTTGCAAGCAAGAAATACATTGAACTCGGAACGATAAAAAGCGGAGTGTTCTTCACGACCAAAACGATGAGGACCCACGCAGCAGACTATAAGGAGGCAACAGATACGTATTCGAGAACACAGAGTGGCTTAGTGAAAGAGATTGTGAATATTGCTGGTACGAGCATTTTTTCGATTATCGTGACCGTACTTAATGGTATTTGACTTTACAGCAACATATACACCAGTTCTGGAGTCCTTGGATAATGTGATTGCTCATTTGGACGTGATTGTGAGGTGCGTCGTATAGCCCCTCCTGTTATTTGACTGCTAGAATATCATGCCACGATGTAGCTTTGCGCATGTATCGGTCAATGCTCCAGAGCCGTATATCAAACCAACCGTTCTGGAAAGAAGTACGTAGACAACTCTCTTTACACGATATAAATTGACCTTCACTGATATTCTAAAGGCTCTGGCAGTTTAATTTTGAAACAGGCTCGTCACCCGTGTCTTGAGGTCCAGGACGATATCACTTTCATTCCCAATGACGTCGAGATGATGAAAGGTACTCAACATGTTCCTTCCTTCTGACCTTCATTCGATCCTGACTCCCCAAAGACCGAAGCGAATTCCAGATAATAAGTGTGTAGTCTCGTGAGCTACGTATGCTTTTCACTCTTGATTAACATAGCTACTCAGCCGGACCGAACATGGGTGGAAAATCCACATACATCCGACAAGTGGGTGTCATCGCTCTGATGGCACAGACAGGATGCTTTGTTCCGTGTTCGGAAGCTAGCATGCCCATCTTCGATTCTGTCCTCTGTAGGGTAGGTGCTGGGGACAGTCAGTTGAAGGGCGTCTCTACATTTATGGCGGAGATGTTGGAGACGGCTACTATCCTTCGAGTGCGTTCTATTTGGTTGCTCTCGTGATGTGTCTATCGACGTCAATGGTGATTCGTGTGTTTCAGTCTGCTTCGAAGCATTCGCTTATTATTATCGATGAACTTGGACGAGGTGAGGAACATTAATTTGGATGTTGAGACCCGATGATGCTCAACCCGTAGTCTAGGTACGTCCACGTACGACGGCTTCGGACTTGCCTGGGCTATATCCGAGTATGTGTCCTTCTCCTTCCCATCCCGTTCTCTACTTCATCAATGAACTTCACTAGACACATCGCATCCAAAATCCACGCTTTTTGTCTATTCGCCACCCATTTCCACGAACTCACTGCTCTCGACCAACAACTTTCCCATGTGAAAAATCTGCACGTCGTCGCCCACGTCACAAATACTGGGAATGCTACTCAGGATCGAGATATAACATTGCTGTATAAAGTGGAGCCTGGTTAGTATGCCCGGGTTCAGTCTCTTGCTATCATTGATGTGACAAACGGTGTACTCTCTCTAGGCATCTCCGATCAGAGTTTTGGTATTCACGTCGCTGAACTAGCTAATTTTCCAGAGAATGTGGTCAAGGTCAGGCCAGCTTCTGAGGATCGTTGGCGAACCGTTGCTGATATATCATACTAGCTTGCGAAACGGAATGCGGACGAACTGGAGGACTTTGGCACAGGTCAGTATATTTTTTCTCAATCGTTGCGAGATTTCTTCTGACAGTGCAATGTATGACGGTGTTATAGAACAAAGTCAACCTGATATTCCTTCCGAAGTCATCGAAGAAGGTATCAAACTGGTGGAAGAACTCCTCCGGACATGGTCTTCTCAACAGCAAGATGGAGAAGATATTGTCATGTCCGAAGACGGAGCGACCCCGGAAGCCCAGTTGGAAGAATTGAAGAGATGCGTGGAGAAGTTCAGACCCCAGATTGAAGGTAATGAGTGGTTGAAGTCGTTGCTCACGTCTTTGTAGGGATTCATCCTGTCAATTTCTGTATTTTCCCTGCCGGTGTCTTGCTCGTTGCTCTGATTGCTAGAACATACCTAATCGCTATGCAATTGTGTCTCTGTTCACTGGTTCATGCCGATTTCTGTCAGATTCATGATGAACTTCGCATAAGACTTCACGTGTATAGATGAAGCATTTCTGTACCAAATCATAACAATATCGAACTACGAAGCCTGACGAAAACCCAACCAACCCAGAACTATAGCCCCTTGTAGATTTCAAAGGTTGATATTGATGGGGGTACAACCGATGGCAATGAGTCCGTTCTAGCAAGTCAAAGGTCTATATGTTAGCATACAAAAATTAGAAGGAAAAGGCAGCGCCGCACAAAGTTGTTGTTCTCGCAACAGACCGGCTCAGCGGCGCATGAGCTCCCGCCTGCACCAATGATGCTAATGGGGGAGCAGACGACACCGAGGATGACGTTCAAGTCGGAGAGAATGATTCCTAGGAGGCCAAGGAGAGCTGAGCCCGCAAAGCTAGTGGCCTTATGAGGGAGCACAAATTGAGCAACTTAGAACCAATGATATATATATGATGTCTTACTGATGTGGTGGCATCGCAGCACTGGATAGAGCCCGTATCACACTGACTGGCGGGAATAGAAGTGCTGGTCGGTTGCTCTGTCTGCAGTCGTCCTGTTAGATGCAAAGAACGTAAAAGAGTCAGAATGATGAAACATACCACTGTGACGGTCGTGGTCACCGGAGGCATGTTGGTAATACTGATAGTGGTGGGCGTACCACCGGGAATGGCGGCCGCAAGGACGGAGAAAGAGAACAATACATAGAGGATGGCGGTTTGGATTTGAGACAACATGATGAGGAACTAAATGTAAGTATGACTTGGGTTGGAGTTGTTGATAAGTTTTGGAACGAGTATTGGACTCTTTTATAGTCTGTCGGAACGCTGATATCTCAGTGTATAACGCTAAAAATATATCATAGGGGTTGTTGCATGGTCAGTATCCTCAGGATAGCTAGTTTATGTCGCCTCCACTCCCAATCGATGACCTCTCAGATCCTGATATTGTTGTCCGAAAAGAGTTGATTCCATCCTTTGGCAAGTATTCTTAAGAGGAGATTGTGTGGTAGTGGTGCAGTAAGATCTATGGAGAGTATATTAAACAAGCAGATGCTCACGCGCAACCAATTTGGTGATGCTTGCTCGTATTCGAAAGCAGACTCGATCGGCACGCGTCACATATTGTACGACAATGCCAGGGCACTAGGGATAACACTCAGAAAGACAGAAATGAACATCTGACAATAAGGAGAGCTTACACTGTTCTCAAGCATCCGTGCTGTTCTCGGAGAATTCGTGTGTTCAGTCTCCAAGGTACAGTACCGATGCGGTCTATCTAGTCTAGGATGCTTAGCCACTATGTTGATGGCATGCTTATTGTCTTTTGAGGAGGTCGTGGGGTCCAAGACTCACCTCAAGTTTACGATTTGACTGCGATGTCACGAGCCACGAGATCTTGATACTAACTTGATGCAAGAATCCTAGCCATTGGGCAATGGGCTGCCATGCACGACAGATGCAATACTCAGCCGTGCCATCATCCTCGTGCTGAATAGCGGAATTGAACGATTCGGTGGATACGGAGCTGGTCCTTCGTGGATAAGAGAGGTGGAGAGAGGTGGTCGGATCCAATCTCGGATTCTCGATCAACGACTTGTTTCTAAAGTCACGGGACCCTGACGCGATTGTAAAAAGCTGTAAAACCAGTGCACGCCTGTGCACCCTTCGTCAAAAAGTATGGATGGAAAAGGCATAATATTGAAAAACATGTCGCTATAGGACCAGTTCAGGTCGATGGGTATTACAATACATAGAGTCAAAGCGAACAAAAGAAATTTGAGAAAAGAAATTGGGGGACACAAAGGTACCCTAGACCAGAAACAGGCGTGTGGGTTGCTGAATCACAAGATCCAGAATCCATCAAGTCGGTAGAGGCGAGCCTGGTACCGAAGGCGGCCTCGAAAAGCGCCTGCTAGACCTTGCTTGTAAAGCTGCAAACACCGATCTTCGCCGCTCTGTAAAACCTGGACTACGTGCGTATTCATAGCCTTCTTCCCCTTCCATCACGATACGGTTGGTATCTGGATCGATCCTATGCGATCTATGAGCTGACGAAAGGGAGAAGGAGGGGGGTTACATATCACGCACCGGAATTTTCTATCCTTCAAAACTTGTGAGATATCCTCCGCTCGTTGTCTTCCCGCCAGTAATTCACCAATACTAGTTTGTGCGCCGATGGACACTGCTGATGCTATAGTACCGGGTTCATGCTGGAGGTGCAGGTTGCGACGGTCAGAACGATGGAATAGGTGGATTATGGTGGCGAAAAAAGCGAGTAAGAGCAAAGCAACCGCCAGGAGATGGACAGCAGTTGGACTGCAATATAGGTCCCTCGTTAGTATACGCAGCAATCGATTCGAGATCGGATACGCACGTCAGCCAAAGCCTATTTCGGAATGTCTTGATCTCCAGCTGTATAGGCTCTGACGCAGGCAAGAAGTAAACCGTTTTTGCGATAAGTGCGAGGTACGTGGACTGCGAAGCCTAGAATTAGTGCAGAACCTTCAATAATAGATAAAGAAGCGCACATAAACACTTGAAGACAGCCCGACGAACCGGTTGGCCTCAAACGAACCTACCAGCCCTTGCGCACTCTGTACTGCACTCTGAAACACAGCAGCTGGCATCTGCAGCTGCGTCGCGTTCACCCTTCCCAGCACGAATCGATCTGGGTTGACCAAAAAATCAAAGTTGATGCCGTTATACACCCTTCCGTTCAACGGCGCGCCTGTGATGTTGTTAGGTTGGTTGAAAGGCCCGAGTTGCGTTACTTGACTCAAATTGCCAGATGCGATGTCGACGGTGACGGCGACGTCCCAAAGGGATATAGACGGGAAACAAAATGTAGCAGAGGCGGCGGCAACGGGGTCGTAGGTGAAAAACCAAAAGACGACAGGTCCCAGTGAGGCCGGGGTGCTGGTACCACAATCTGGAGTGTCCGTGCCTGTGCGTAAAGTACGTGAGCTTCGAGTGATGTCTTAGTTTAGAGAGCCTCTTGCCGAAGAGCGATGTCGCATTATGATCAACTTCCCATGAAATGGAGCACCCGTTGAATGTTGCGTTGTTAGTCCATCCACTGCCGTCTGTGTGGTTTGTCATCGTCACCTGGGGGAAGGTGAGCTGCTGTTGGTGAGTATTTATAGATGAACCACTGACATCGACGGGCTGGCATCCGGGATCACTTTTAACGGCAGTAGTATTTGCAAAGACGGTCCCATTGCCGACAATGTCTCGCGGTAACTGGCATATCATACATCAGTATGCAAGTGAGCTCGAGGAAGAGTGGTCTTACGTCGAAAGGAGCCACAGTATAACCATTGTGGACAAACGGAGGATCTGTGAGGTTGTACAAGACCGACGCGGATGCATAACCCGAGGCAGTGAGGAATGCTTGGACCGAAATCAGTTTTGTGCACGCAATATATTGGGAGACAGACACACATGTTAAATCGCTTGTCTGAGTGTTGTTATTGAGACCGATAGTAAAGAGACTCGTTCGAGTGATGACTGCAATGCTCAGTATGAATGTCATGGTCCGGACTGGATGTAGTTGTGCTTACGAGGATCAGTGAAATAAGTCGGTTTCACGACCAACAACGCTGCCGCGAGAGGTTGGAAAGTCAAAGATAGAAGGACCATCAGAGATGCGAGAGCAACTAAGTAGTGTTTATTTCCAGCTGCGCGTGTCCAAACGTAAAAGTTGCTAGAAATGCAGGTGAGTGGGCATAGATCAGCCATAGTGAGCAACGTACTTGGTCCTTGTGTAGTCTAACAAAAGACTACGATGCGGTGGTGAATCACCATGGACTAGATCGACATACGGCTAAGGAAGACACTGTTGAAAATATAAAAAGGGGGCTGTTGTACAGCACATACCTGCATCTTCTTGATCTCGATGTCTGTCCACGCCCACATGGCCACTAATACTGCAACGACTGCAACTGGCGGAAGTGTCTGAAGAGTTGGGAAGGCAAATTTGAGAATCGAACAATCGCGGACGAGGAAGGATAGCGCACGTATACGTAGTGCATCACTCCGACCGAATTGCCAGGATTTTCGCTCGTCGCCCATCCTAAAGCCTTACATTAACATATTTTCGAATGATCAGAGCTCAACCTACCCAGTCTCTTTTTACTGACAGCCAGCGCGACCTCAAGGCCCACGGCTCCTAACACAAGGATAGCAACGAAGGGTAACCAAAAGTATGTTCGGAGGGGAAGGGGAGTCCATGTGTTGTGGTTAGAATCTGGCCAGAGTCAGTCCCGATGTCGAAATCGAGAGTCAGCGAGCGTACCATCAACAAGAGGCTTGGATGACTTCTCATCACGATATGACGCGAATTGGACGCGGTTCGGGGACTCTGCAGCATCTAAGAGTCTCTGAGACGGTGTACTAGGCGGGCTTGGACCCGAAATGGGTATAGGAGGCTTGATCAACCAGTTAGTCGATGCTGAATACCACTTGGACGCAACTCACCGGACGGTACGGTAGCATAGGTACTGACATCGCACCCTTCGGAAGACCTTGAGTTTCACCACCATTATGAACCGCACCAGTCGAGTCGCCAAGCATGCCAATTTCATCAGGCGTTCCAACAGCAGTAGAATCAGAGAAATTGGATGTATAAGTCTCGAGATTTTGCCCTGACGAGGCCATAGTGAAAAGCAGGGATTGAACGTGTGTAAAACGCGCTGGTGGGTGATGGTGATGGAATTACGTTGATGGCCTTTGGAAACCGCTGTCAGGCCGCCTGCTAGAAAATAGCAGATCCCCCGAGTCCTGGTTGGCCGGTCTGATTTCTGAGTGTCAAAGCAGAAAGGTGGATTGTTGGATTGAAGACCTTCTATGATATAGATGCACCTAAAAAAGGCACACCAGCCCCAAGTCACAAGAAGCATGCGTGCTTCGTTTCACTGCACAAGACGCTCAGGACAACTGCCCGACACCGCCAGACACCGCCAACACTCCACAATTGTCTTTCAGACAGTTTCCTTTGTGTAAAAGGAATTCAAATAATAGCGAGGTTGCGATGCGCCGAGGAAGGATCGATATCACGATCGAAGGAAACAGCCACAAGCGCCTAAGTGCGCGTGCAGCACGCGCCTCCTTCCCCCTTTGTAAACTCGATATTGAAGACCTCGAGCTCGAAAGTCTGAACCCGGCTTTGGACCCGTCAAGAACTCATCATATATGGACTTGTTTCTGACCGGGATAGTCATTTATATATTCTGCCATCTTGCCAGGGCGGTCGAGACTTACACGTGTCTGCAGGTTACAGTATCTATCATCCGCTGCCAGGCGTCCGTGCTCGAGAAATTGGGTTCGAAATACTTAGCGTTTCGCGCGTTGCGCGTTACACGAGGCCAATATTAATGCATATTGTCTACTCTATCTCGTTTTCCAGGTACGCGTGGTCATCTCGAATGTACTGGATGGACTAACGGTCTCGGGACTCGCGCGTCAGTCTCATAGGAAGTCCATACAAGACATATGATCTTGATGCACAGGAGGAGTAGTTCAAGTCGCACCAGTTGCTCCAAATCATTGATATGTACTTGCTCTGTATCGATTGCCGTCGCATGTTGTGGGTCAGGAAATCACAAAATCTCCTGTTTAGATTACGTTTCTGATGAAATCAGCAGCTAGAAAAGAAGATCGTCAGATAGCGAGATGCATAGGGGAACCTCGCCGCACACCTTGTTCAGCAATGGCATATGCCGTCGCTATATAATGACTTCCTCAGCTACCCAAGTCAATCATCAGAACAGTGGTTCAGTGACCTTGAGAATTAGCCGCAAAATGCAACGGGACAATGGACAAATCAGCGACTCGGATGTTACTCGTACCATATACCTGCAAAAGTGTATTTATCAGTGCCGGAGCGTCGAGAGCGCTGTCATGTATCAGGCAACACACCTTGAGCTGAGTGTCAACTACGCCACCCTTTGATCGCGGAAGCATAGAAAGACAGCCGGCAGTATCCACCACACAGCATGCATATTCTTGAGTCTCGAGTGGGGGAATTTGAGATAAAAGCACAATACGTTGTACTGGAACAGTCCTTACCCAATCTTTGGAAGGTATGAGACACTGCGTGGGATTTTGAAATGATATACGTACTTGCAATTTCTTCATCTGTCTGGATGTGAGGACCTGGATTCAATTCCTTCACCGAAGATCTTCGCCAATATGAGCATAGGTATTACAAGGATTTGCAGGCGCTTGCCTCTAACACTTTTGGATGGATCATTCTTTCTAATGAATTTGATCGTATACAAGGCTCTGCAGATCTAAGACACAAGCGCGAGGTAGTTCGCAACAGTTCGTGAAAGGTGGGAGTAGACACACCGATGTTTTGTGCAAAGTAAGTAATGCGGGTCAAAGACCGGGTCCAAGCCGGGATCTTTGGAGCTCGAATGCTATTCAGGACGTTGTCGGTCTTTACAAGACAGAAGGATCACTCCGAATGGAGAACACTGACAATGGTTCCTCTCGAGAGATTTTCAGACAGTATCCACGTGCATGTATCCGGAGTCTATGAGTTTTTAGATGAGAAACAGGAATGGGTGCTCAGGCCTAATCCAAATGTGAAGAATTGGACTGCGAAAGGGAGTGATCAAGCGATCGACGGACCATGATATCCCACCAGATATGGACGTTCCGGCTGGGAACCATCCAGTCCATGAGACTACCGCAAAAATAATAATCAGACACCACGATGTATGCACCGATGTCATCATGATGGCTGTCACTTTGGGTATGTGAGAAAGACGACCATATAGTACTCGTTGACTGCAGAACAGCGAGTCTACTCCTGGGGTGTATGCGAGGGGCAGTGACTAAGCCGAAGTGTATGTATCGATGAGGTTCAGAATCAATCGCCGGAGGCTTTGCAAACGACGGCACAGCCACCATGCCATTTGAGAATTATCCTCAAGCTTGAGAGTTCTGTCTACAATACAGAATCATAGCACTAGTATTGAAGGTCAGCTAATATACTTGCTCAAGCAATTGCGTTCGTCTCATCGGTTTCCCTCAGTTTCCTCGCTTTGCATTGCGTTCCTCTTTGAGAGTCGAGATCTCCTTCGAGTCAATGACTTTGCATGGCCAGGTCAACAAGTTGCCACCGCTCCTCATACTTCGAAGACCCATATCTTCGAGTAGTTCGTCTGTGTACTGCGGCCAGCTAAAAACGGAGCTATATCAGTTAGGACCCAAACAGACAAGGATATAGTTGAACACCTACGTGAAAAAAGCGATAAGGCTACTATAGCTCTCGTTGACACATGCACCCGGGTAGCGCTTGCGCATCCGAGAAGCGACTCGTTCGGTATATTCGAGCGCCTCTTCAGGCGACGATGGAAGTCGCATCTTATCCTGTAGGAAGTACGACGAGATCCAGTGAGCGGAGACTTCGCATACGTAACCGTTGTTCGTCGTGAGCTAGGATATATTTTCAGGTCAGGTATGTCAAGAGAGCATGATAGTAAGCAACTCGCCACTGAACCATTGATCGCAAAATCACGACGGTCAATGTTCTTGGCTGGGACGATCCCTTGATATATGGAAGATGCCCAGTGCTCGTTATCAGGACGAGCAGGTGGTGGATTGGTTAACGTAGTATAGTTCCAGTCGTCCTTGAATATCCCATCCGCTGGAACTGGGTGTCTGTGAATCCCAACAGCCTCTGCCGTTTGTTCTGACGGACGATGATTAACCGCAGATATGATTCAGAGACAGAACAACCATACCGTCAAAAAGTTGAGTCCAAGAGGATGAATATCCAGTGGCATGTATGATGGCAGCTGCCTTGATGTTCTTCCCGGTGCTCAAAACGACAGAACGACCGTCGGTTCCATATGCCTCAACTCGGGCTGGAGCCACGAGCTCGATCCTACCCATATTGACAAGTGCATGGAAACTGTTGGGACGTGGTATTCCCTCGTCGTTCGTCCGGACACTCCAAAATGGCGAACGCGCGTTACGTAGAGGGGAGTCTTCCGGGACAGAAAATGCCTCGAACTGACATTCAACCATTTTAGTGACTTAGTCAACTAGAAATGAGGGGATACAGCTTACTGAGTCGCGTGCTATGGAGTCCCACATCCCGTGCACTATCTTGTTTCCTAACCATGTGGTATGGAGAAATCGCCTGCATCGAACAATCATCACTTTCGAGCAAAACGAGATGAAGAAGAGCGGGGTCGAAATCGTACTCAAGTCGGGTGCGCAATGTTATGTGTGGGGACATGATTGAGAGCATCCTGGAACGAAACGTTAACAGGAAGTAGTCGAGCGGATGAGAAATTATCAAAGCTCACCTACTCTTCCGGATGAAATCTGGAAGAGGCTTCGGCGCAGCAGGAAAAGCATCGGCAGTTTCAAAGACAACTGATACTTTTCGTCCCTCGTTGGCTAAATAGGCAGCAATACTGAAGATGAAAGTCGTTGTTATGAGCAACGCGCAGAACCAAATGTTACGCACTCCTGGGCAGATTTCCCGCCACCTACGACGACAAAAGAAGGGGAATCGTTCTCTGAGCCCGGCTGAATAGACTCAACGGTGGCCAATATTGTCTTGAAAAGGGAGTTAAAATGCATAGAATGAATGACCAGGCCTTTGAATTGCGCTTGTTCCGCAGCAGACGGAGAGAGGTTTGGGTCGAAGTATGGGGTGCTGCATCCCTTGTGATTTGAAAAGGGTCAGATACACTCCTCGACCCAAGAAAAACAAGGTTTACATACTCCTGTGCAGAGGACAATCCTAGAGAATCGCAATACCTCTTCCGATCCGGTGAGTTTGTTGCTTGTGTCAAGCAGCCAGAGACCAGTGCTGTCCCGTTGGATCTTATTTACTTGCGTATCGAAACGAATCTTGTCTTTCAGAAATCTCTCGCTGAACTCTTGCATGTATTGGTGCATGTCTTCGCCACTTAATCGGCCACCCGTCTTCGAAGCGTGTAACGGGGGAGCCATTGGCAATGACGAGAACCGAAACTCCCCATGAACACTGGCAAGGGGCAAGATAATCGTACTGAGCAACAATCGTTTCAATTCGAGGAATTAAGTACACCTACTTATTGATGTATAACCCAGGATAGATGCGTTCTTCTGACCAGACGCCACCAGCGGACTGGTCGCGTGTAATAATTTGCACGTCTTGAAATCCGTCTTCAAGGAGAGTGTACGCTGTGATAAGCCCTGTGATTGAATCAACAACAGCGCAGAGGACTGAGCGGAGACCTGACCTGCAGTCCCGGAGCCAATGATGCCTACAGATTCAAGACGTTGGTCGGGAGATGTCATTGGGAATATTTACTTGTAGGCGACGATGAGCCAAGGAAAGGGAGTATCGATGGGGGTTTTTTCAGCCATCACTAGAGTATGCTCGAGTTATAAGGCACAAAAGTAGCGAGCGGCAGCGAGTTCTGTATTTAGCGCGAATGTGCAAAAAAATACAGGGCGCTGTCCTTGAAGTGGTCAACAACTCGGGCGATCCCGCGCGATGGTAAACCTTTTCGATGTCTAAGATCGGGTCATAGGATTGCTAGTACGTTCGGGCTACTGAACGTAAGTTGAGAATGTCTGAACTGGAGGATTCAAACGGTGAAACTGGTTTGTGGGGAACTCGGTGATTGCAGGCCTTCTCGGTCATGACTCAGTGATCTACTCATCATCTATCAGTAGCCAACCTCCTGAATCAAGGGCAGCCTTCTCACCCGCTATAACAGAAGGCGACCTATTCGTCTGTAATTGTGTAATTATCCTTGAACGATTTTCTTTCATACTTCCTACCGTTTATCATGATTGATCTGCCTTCAAGCGATCTTGATCTTCATGTGTACGCTCTTCGCCCTTGTCAACTGGTCATACCCTGAAGGAGACGCACATAAGTCAATCCGCTCAACAGATAGAGCGAGTGGAAGTGAAAAACTCACCATATTTGCTCAAACTGACACCCCTCCCACTATTCTTGACTCCCGTCCACGCCAGCGCCGGATCCAGATAATCGCATCTACGAGGACGCCGCAATCTCGGATTTCGGACAAATTCAAGAGATGTTGTACGGATAACATACCGGTTCAAGAAGACGGTACCTGTTTCTAAACCGTCAGCAAACCTCTGGAAGGCCGCCTCCGATTCCTTGGAGCCGCCCTGGAGATCTGTCCAGATGGACGCAGTGAGGCCATACGGCGAGTCGTTCATTAGTCGAAGCGCTTCTTCGTCTGACTTAACCTGCACATAGTGGTGAGCGTCAGTTGGTATTGGGATCACGGTAGGAACGAGCCTTCATAATGCCAATGATAGGACCGAAAGTCTCTTCTTTCATAACGTCCATAGCTGTAGGCGCATTAGTATCGCTGCTGCCTCATGAAGTTTGTAGAGAGCTTACTATGGTTGACATCAACTAGCACCTGTGGAGCAACGTATGTTGTACCACTGAGATAGCGAACCATATATCGATATATCGATCAGAGCAACAATGCTAAGTGCAAGACTCACGGTGTGGCGATTGGGAACAAGTCCCCGGGTATAAGTGCCTTGGCACCTGCATTAACTATCCGTCCAAACATTATTTAGGGCCATCATTTTTAGTTATTCAGACACACACCAGCATCCGCGACCTGCTTCCGAATCCTTTCCGCACTCGCAAGACTAACAACTGGACCGAGATTTGCCTGTGGATCTGTAGGATCGGCAAGATTGTATTTCTGTTTTGCGTTTTCTCAATGAATTTTCAGGGGAAATGGTATAGTTATAGACCTTGGTGATATCAACAAACTTGGACACGAATGCGTCGAATACTGTTTCATGCACGTAGATGCGCTGGGGAATCAAAATATCAAGTCCGGGACAACTATAAGCAAGGTATTACGCACCTCGACGGAGCAACAACTTTGTCCAGAGTTGAAGAAAGCCCCGTCTACTAATTCCGCGGCCGTATAATCGAGGTCTGCATCTGCTCTTACATAGGCCGGATCTTTCCCTCCGAGCTACAAAAGCAAGTCAGTGCTACAATTAGACCATTAAGGCGGAATTCGACCTCTAACGCTACACCCTTGAAGCCGTCCGCTTTGACTGCAGCCTCCTCCACGGCTCTCCCGCCAACGACACTGCCTGTGAATGACACAAAGTTGACGCGCTTGTGCGCGATAACATATTGGGTCAATGCAGGGTCTAGGTGAACGACGCTGATTAAGTTAGCCGGTAATCCCGCGTTGATCAGCGCACTCGCGAAACGGGTCGCGGTTAAGGGTGTCTGCGGTGATGGTTTGAGCAGTACAGCATTTCCCGCGATGAGAGCAGGGAGGACGGAGTTTATCGAAGTCAAGTAGGGGAAACTGCATGATCGCGTCCAAAGTAAATCCCCGGATCCCAAATAAATATGAAAACGAAGACGCGTACTTCCAAGGGGCGATAACGAAAACGACACCCAATGGATCCCTTTTGATAAGCCTCTTGAAACCTGGTTTGTCGGGTAAGACAAAATCTTCCAGAGATTCTTCTGCAATGTCGAGCATGTATTCTGCGCGTTCAAGAAAACCTCTGATCTCGCCGAGACCTTGCGATACGGGACTAGCACGTAGGTTCGACATCATATAGATAAGTGAATCAAGTGTTGTGTTACGCACCGACCCATTTGCATGGTCAACTCCAAGGGGATCTCATCACCGAATTTCCTGAACTCATCCTAGATGCAATCAGCAGACTGTCCTCGTATTTTGTCGATATACGCACTATGAACTTCCTCCCGATACGAATTCTTTCTCTCAAGCCAACATTCTTCCAGGTATTCTGTGCTTCGACAGCCTTTGATACGACAGCGTCTAGATCTTGCTTGGACGGATACGTGAGTGTGATGAAAGCTTTCTGGCTGTGTGGAGTTATAGTCGTTTGAGTCGACATGATCGTGCACTGATAGGAGGCGACCCGCCAAATGCGGATACGATCAATTTATTTTCTCGTTATTTAATTTCGGTCCTCGTTCCAACCTCCAGCACAAATGGGTCGAAGCAAGGTCATATCTTGCGCGTTTTCTTCACTGAATAAACCAATCTCATCTCATATATATTCCATACAGTCACATCGTGGAGGTCGTAAAAGCAGCGGCCGTGGTCGTGGGGGAGGGGGAGGAAATCAATACGACCGCACCGATATGATCGAGAAACTCGATATGAACAATGACCGTTTCAACGGATATTATCGTGCTCAGAAAATCGTGCCAGCTGAAGAATGGGATGCGTTTGTCGACGCCATGAAGCGACCATTACCTACTACTTTCAGAGTTGGTGGAAGTCGCCAGTGCGTATATCTATTCTGTCCCGCAATTGCCTTTTGACAAACTCGGACACATTTAGGACAGCCCATACGCTGAACTCTGCTATACAACACACTTATGTCCCTACACTAAGTAATGCAACATTTGAGGGCGAACAGATCCCACCTCCCGTTCAAATTCCATGGTATGTACATTATACGCTGATCTTCCAGACCAATTGTCAATTCCAATACAGGTATCCCGAAGGGCTTGCATGGCAATTCAATGTATCTAAAAAGATGCTTCGCAAGTCTCCAGAATTCAAGAGATTCCATTCGTTTTTGGTGTTTGAGACAGACGTTGTGCGTGCACCTTCGTGAATACATCAGCTCGAATGGTGTCTGACTCTTATTATAGGGCAATATATCGCGTTCAGAAGCGGTCAGCATGCTGCCTCCTCTCTTTCTCGGTGTAGAGCCACATCATCTGGTAAGTAAATCCTTTCGTTATACCTGACATTCTAGAAACAAAACCCATGCCATTCTAGGTAATGGATATGTGTGCCGCTCCAGGTTCGAAAACGGCACAACTTCTTGAAGCTCTTCATACTCCAACCACACCATCTACCTTCTCGTCCTCCGACCATACCGTTCTAACTGAAAGCCCAGAGCTGTCCATGCCTACAGGTCTCTTAATAGCAAATGACAGCGATCATAAACGGACACATCTCCTCATCCACCAATCTGCCCGATTACCTTCTCCAGCATTCATAGTCACGAATCTTGACGCGTCGATTTACCCTATACTGAGAATACCAGCCCTTGATAATACAAGTCAACCCGTGTCCAAATATCAACAACTACTTTTCGACCGTATTCTATGTGATGTTCCTTGCAGCGGTGATGGCACCATTCGTAAAAATCTAGGGATATGGAAGAGTTGGCAACCTGGAGATGGGAATGGGTTACACAGGTACGTTTTGATCGTCCTCTGTAACCGAGGATGGAACTGAAGCTTGACGTCGCCTTAGCCTTCAACTTCGTATTCTTCAACGCGCAATGTCGATGCTCAAACCGACGGGTCGCATTGTATATTCTACTTGCTCGCTCAATCCAATCGAGAATGAAGCGGTAGTTGCTCAGGCCTTGAAGTCGAATCCTGGTCCGTCCCCTTCATCATTTTTTATCTGCTCTGTTCATCCTGACATATGCCCTGCAGCCTACGAGCTTGTGGATGTTTCCGCTCAACTACCCGAACTCGTCCGTCGTCCAGGTCTTACATCTTGGATCCCGGCTGTGGACAAAACGGCTGAAAGGTTGGTAACGTCGTGGCAAGAGTTCTCGACTTTGACGGCGTCTTCAACTACTGCTCCTGCTCCTGCTTTGGAAGGAATAGAGGAGGTCGTTGTAGCTGAAGCGGATAAAGAAGACGTGAAGCTCGCCCCCACAGTTCCCTTGAACACAAAGCTGACAGAAGGTCATTGGCCACCTCCTGATGTTAAGACATTGAACCTTCATCGATGGTGCGCACTCTTTTTGACATTGTAATACGAGACGACGTGCTAACAACATTCATTTTCAATCCTAGCATTCGCATATATCCCCACCTACAAGACACGGGCGGATTTTTCGTCGCCGTATTGCAAAAGAAAAAGACAGTAGGAACGACCGCTACGTGCGTGCATCTGACAGCCTTGTCTACATCATCAGGTCTAACATCTTGAATGCGCCAGCAGGGACCGAAAACGGGAAGCGGAAGAGTCCATCTCAGTAGATATTCCTGAGAGTAAGAAGCCGAGGCTCGAAATTGCTGCAGATGCAACTTTGGAAGCCTCAGTCGTAAACTCAGATGTCAACAGTACGGAGGTGCAAGCAGACATGGCCGAAGTGGAGACCGAAACGACGGAGATCCCAACAGCGCATGTCCAGAAAAAGTTGAAGTCGAGGCCAAACGAATCAGGGGGGTCTTTCAAAGAGAATCCGTATACTTTCTTATCTCCAGATGATCCCATTCTCAAAGCAAGCATGTAAGCATCATGTCATCTCATTCATGGCCCGTAACTCATCCTGTTTTCCAGCGAGCAACTCCACCTAACCCCCTCCTTCCCCTCAAGCAATGTTCTAGTCCGCAATCCTGCCGGTGACCCAGCACGCTCCCTTTACCTGACTAACGACATCGTCAAGGAGGTTGTTCTCCACAATGACTACAACCGAATCAGGCTCACCGCTGCAGGCACAAAAGTTATATCGAAACAAGAAGGATCTACCAAGAGTCCATCAGAATCGCTCTTCCGAATCTTAGGAGAGGGTTTACCTGTTGTACTTCCGTATACGGATCCTAAGATGATCATTGAGGGTGATATGTTGACGCTGAAAACCCTTGTGGAGGCGTATTATCCGCTCTGTGCTGGGTTCAGTCAGCCCTTCAGAGGAGAAGTTGAGGCGCGACGTGAGTTTTGTTGATACAAGTGGTCTTGATTCATTCATTCTTATCGTCTCCATCAAAAATAGCTCCGGGAAGTCATATCGTTCGGTTCCCTCCAGGCGAGTCGGACGGTATAACGTATGTCTTCTCTTTTCTTTCACCAGAGTTGAACACTAATCGATTCAATTCACGCAGATTGACACACGACATCGTCCTCCCACTATGGAAATCTAACGTCTCCGTGACGCTCATGATTGACAAAAAAGCCAAAAGGTACGCCTATCTTTGCTATCATTGTGGCATTCATCGATCTGATAGTCTTTTGTCATAGTGCGCTGAGCTTGCGTCTTTTTGGGAAAGATATAACTACCGCTGGAAGAGACGCATATCTGCAGAAAGAGAAGAAAACCGAAAACGTCAGTGCTCTCGCTAGCGTAAGCGTCAGTGCTGTGGGGACTCCAGAGCCCACCGCAGATGTAGAAATGACGGACACAAAACAAGCTCTTGAAGAGTTGATGGAGGAGGACTCATCGCTCTGATCTTAGGGTGACATCGACTTCCCTATCATTTATGTTATTGAATCAGAAATCTGTATCCATTAGTAAACCAGAATGCTCTTCGCTTGCGCACTAAAGTGAGCAGTCTATACGAGTCCGTCGACGAAATTGTCAGAATGCATGCAAGCGCTACATACACTTATAAGCTTACATACACTACTTTGATATCTTTGTGAGCTGTTCTCAAGCTGTTCCTTAGGAGCTATTGAGGGTGGTTTCCGTGAACCGTCGAAAATTGAACAGGGAGTCTGGCTGGGGAAGCTAAGTTCGCCAACCGACACAATGGAACATTTAGCCAAATTCTGCAGTTCTCTTGAACCGTCAATCAAACTAGCACCGGCAGATTTGCTGTCCGTGCATTGCTCAGAGGGAATTTACCCTTGGCGGTAATAGGACGGTGCGTCAAGTACAGAAGCGCCGCCAGAATCTACCAGACGTTGAACAGACATATCTTTAGAGAGCGACTTGAGAGTACTAAGTAACCCAACAACAAGTCAGACTGATACTTCCTGATAATTACATATCTCGGGAGGCTTCGCCCCTCGAATGCAATCCGAGTCTTAAGCAAGTATTCTAAGAAGATGAGTGTGTTTAACAAGTATTGCAAAACAAAACAACATGAATGTCGAACTAAAATCCAAAGCGGGTAGGATAGTGTGTTGGGATCGTTACGAGGTCGTCAGAGTCGTGAGAGGTCGTGAGAGGGTCGTGAGTGAGTAGCGGGGAGTGTTGAGAATAGGGTGTTGGCGTCCGGGGAGGATGGTGAGAAGCAAGCATAGAAGATAATAAGTAAGATGGCAAATTTGGAAGGCAAACAATTAGAAGACGCGACGAAATTATTAGGTCGGCAATGGCTATGTTTTGGCTGCCCCAGGAGCGCTTGAGTTGGCAGCGCTCTCACTTTGCCCGCGGGACCGACCGTCGTGGGCAGGCGAACGTTTACGCGGGACGGACAGGTCGTCTTGGGATCCGGAACGAGCAAAGAAGTCGTCTTCGCCTTCGTATGGTGATGATCCTGCGTTTATCTGTTGAGGTGAGATATGTGAGTTTATGAATGAGGTGGCAATAAACAGATACAGACCCACTGTCCCAACACGTCGGCCACCCTCGACGCTTCCTCAGCACTGAACTTCACGTCTGTCCCTTTCTCCGCATGAAGTCTCAATAGCTCGCTTAACGTGCGTTTCCCTTTCCCCTGCGCTAAGCCTGCCTTTCCAGGTGTGGCACCCTCATCCGCAGGAAAGACGACTGAATTTCGAGGAGTTGTTTCGGATGCTGTGTTATCAGATTCGCCGAGGACTATAGAACGATCCCAGTCCTCGGTTTGAGAGCCGGTTGAGCTGATGGATAGTTTGGATAGGGAAATGTCGTCGGGGTCGGTATTAGGCATCGCGTGGAGTGTATTCGGTGATGGAGGTGCACTAGGCACGTACGATGAGAGATAGACGTATATCGACGAGAGATTTATTATTTAGATGGTTTTGTAAATGGCTACAAGGCCGAGAACAAGAAAAGTCACAGCGAAAACAGAGAACAAGACGTGTTAGAGACTTGGAGACTTGGAGGATGTCCGTTGGGTGTTTCACAACTTGGGAAAAAGTCGCGTCGCGTTGCAAAGACCCCAGTCACCGGCCAGAGAAGATATTGGGCTCATTCAGGCGAAGTACTGACTGCAGCATATTCTCAAATGGGCTAGATACAAGTGTGTCCAAGGCGTGTCCAAGTGTAAAAAAAATGCGTAGATGAGGATATATCCGTATTACTTAGAAAGAAGGAGAATAGTATAATGGGTACCGAATGTCTGTTGGAACCTACATCATAATTGCACACAAGCCAAGCACAAGTGCTCCAGCCATCCCCGTGGCAATTCTTCTCCCGTTGTCCATACCCAAGACTCCGTTTGAGCTTGTAGTGGCCGAGGCGGCGCTACCACTCCCGCTTGCGCTTGCACTGCTTTTGCTGCCACTGGCGGTCTTTGTACTTGAGCTCGAGCCGGTGGCAGACCCAGTTGCAGATGACACAGCGGAAGACGATGAAACAGCAACTGGTAGAGCCTTGACGAGACTCCACGACGCGGCAGCGTTAGTGGTGGTGCTGTCAGCAGAGAAAGGGAGGTAGTTGACGTCGCCGGAGGAGGTCAGTTGGACCAGAGAATTTGTGCTGGCAAAGTAGGTAGCGAGAGGGTCTTTCGTGGAGGGACCAGCGAGGGTTTGAGTGGTATTTGCCTGAGTGAATTGAAGATGAGGTAGGCACAAGAGTAGAATGAGAGGCATGCGACTTACAATGACGTCGACAACGTAGGTTGCGGATCCATCATCAGGAATGTACGCAAACTGTGTTTGAACCTAGACAATGTGGATGAGAAAACAGTTCTGGCTTGGAACAGACAGTTGGCGTACCCCGCTATCCAGGAAGAACGATGTGACCTGTCCATGAGAAGCAGGGAAGCTACCATAGGCCTGAGCTTCGGGCTGGAAGTACGAGTCTGTCACGTAGGCAATGAGCATTGATCCAATGTGAGAAAATGAAACATACAGTGAATAACGAAGATCATGGCACTGCCAGCGGCAACACCGGGGACATCAATGAAGTAAATGTGGTTGTCTGCAATGACCATGACGGGGTCGTAATTCGTGGTAGTGAATCCAGCAGCTTTCTGATCTACCCATGGAATAGCTGTGCTGTTGGCAGATTTGAGGAGTCCCATATCGAGAGAGAAGAGCTCTCCATTGGACAGTGCGTCTATAAATGGAACCTTCAGAACCTGAATGTCATGAGGAATAGAATAAATATCCACAGAAAATGTTGGTATCGTGGTCGAGGATGGTCTTGAAGTTTGTTGGGTCAAAAGAGCCCGCAGTGACGGATTGAGTCGTCCACGACTTTGCAGTTGCGTCGTATATAGAAAGGTCGGATGGGTTGGAGGAGTCGGCGTTCAAAACGTAGATCGCGTTTGTGAATTCGGAGAGGTAGCAGGTTGTGTTTGCTGCATCGAATGGTCTGGCAGTTGATGACACGTCAATAGGCTATATGGTAATACATCGCATAAGATACTTACGGTCGTCCGCTTGCAGTAATGTCGGTTGCGCTGCCTGGATCATGTAGTACTTGAGCAAGAGATATCTCTCAAGTGAGCTGAGTGAACGCACCAGATGCCCATTGATCTTGAGTACCGGCATTATAATCTTTGCCGTCAAAGCCAAAGGCAAGGAGTTCCCAGTTAATATTGAATGCCACGCAAGGCGAGGCCAGCACACTTGGAGCCCGAGAAATAGCGAGAATGAAAAGAGGGACGAGGGTGAGTAGTTGGCGGGTCATGCTGTTTTTCTGCAAGTAAGTAAACTAGGTGTCAGTCGAGGATAAAAGCTATATTCTATGTGAGACTGACATGAAGGAGAAAGAGAAGGAATGATTTCTGTCACACGTTGGCGACGTCGCTTGCTTGAGGGCTGCTAATCAAATAATCCGTTTTATTTCATGAAATCTATTCTTGGCGCGTCGGTCCACAGAGCTGCTACTTAAGTACTCAAGGACTTTTACTTGAAGACAGTAAGTAGTATTTTAGTCCGAATCTTCTTGACTCCCGTCACTACATTCCTCCGAGTCATCATCATCATCATCAGAGCCCCAGATACCAACCTCCTCATCACTCCCAAGATCGAGTTCGAAAGACTTGAACCACTCTTCAGTGTATGTGTCTTCTGGAAACCGGTCATTTGGAACTGGAGTGTTGAGAAGGGACGCGTCTACGAGTTGAGAGATATCAGAAGAGCTTGCGTCGGATGCCAAAGCGCCATTAGATCCACTTCGGAAAGAACTGCAATTTGGTAAGGACGTGTTGAAGGTCTTGCTGAAGAAAGATGCTCTTACCCGAAAGAAACAACTACCCAGTAATCGGCGGTTGCGACTTTCTGTATTCCAACGCTCAGAGCATCGCCGCACTTGAGAAGTGTAGCGGCGACTCGCGGAATTTGGATTTTTCTCAACTCGTTGGAGTTTTGGGCTATTTTTGAGTAGGTCAATCAACACAAGATGGATGTGAATAACGAGCGTACTCACACTTCGTGTCAGGACTCCTTTCTTTGGCAATAACAAAGTTCTCTTTGATCGCCACGACATCGTACCAGCAATCTGACTCCGCCTTCTTTGCAAGTTTGACAGGTCGGGTAGACCCACCGATTCTGGGGTGGTAAAAGAATTCGTAGCGGTACATGACCCATATAGCACGTTGAATTCGTTTGAGGTTTTCTTCCATCTCGATACAAATGGAGAGACACTCTGTCTTCTCATCCGCACTGAGTATGGAGAGCTCGGAGAGAAATATAGCGAAGCGTCGCGCGTTTGGGCCTGCATCGCGAGAGTAAATAGAGCAGTTCAGACAATGGAATAATAATCAAGACATTCCTATATGGCTCGTCCTTGATTCAGGACGCAACCTTTCCCGAATTGGGTCATCGTAGACTTGGATAGCTCTATGAATCTCATGTTCCAAAAAATTCGAATGATTGTCAACGTACGTCCAACCTCATCCGCGAAATATCGGATCTGCTGGAAAAACCATGCACCGCCTGAAAGGATCAAAGTCTTTTCACAATCATTACGCTTGTGGGCTAAGAGAGCTCAATGAGTATCATCTTGCCCATCTACCTAGCAGATGCGCACCTTTGTCAAACCAGAACTGAAAAGCACGAGCGAAATTCTTCACTGATCGAAATTCCTCTGGTGAGAGGGAAGATTGGCAGTGCGCAATCCAGGCAAGAAATGCATTCGAGATACTCGGATTCTGTCAAGAAAAACAAGAGGTCAGATATGTATATACCAAATTGCAAGTTGGATTGATGGGCACCGAGCGAAGAGTGGAAATAAAATCTGCATCCGTTGACATGCCGGTCGTTTGAAATTCGACCAGGTGGCATCAGAATCCTCCTTCGTTCCCACCATCGTGCGGCTAAGACTCGCTTAGAATCAGCATTCGGTCGATCTATTCTCAAAGTAGAGTGTACTATCCAGAAGATAGACAATATCTGATTCTTACTTTGATTCTAGTTTGATTGGTCTGATAGACCCGAGTCTAGCGTCGACATGTGTCTCTCACATCATTCCGGAATGATGGTTTCCCGAATCTTTGACGCCCTCGTACTTAATACGGAGGAGAGCGGCCAGCAAAAAAAAAACGCATCGCTTTCTTGATTCCCTACCACTACCATGTTCGCCAACGGGCCAGAATATGAAGCACGGCATGTCTCGTACACCTTCAGGTAGTTGCTATAACTCACACCAGTGCTTGTCTAGGTTGCATCGTCCGTTTGCTCCGCCCACTGTTACCTTGAAGGAGATTCATGATGCCGTCCCGAAACATCTCTTGAAGCGCAATCTTTGGAAAGCGAGCTTTTATGTCACTCGAGACATCGTGTTTACCGTTCTTCTTTTCAAATTCGCTGCATCGATCAATACCTGGACAAACTCGGTTCTTTTGTTCCCTCCGGGATCATGGTTTGCTCTGGCAGCCAAATCCCTGCTTTGGTCTACATATTGGTGGTTCCAAGGACTGGTTTGGGCGGGCGTATTCTGTTTAGGTAGGCTTCTACAATGCTTGACTAGGAGGAGATTTGATCTCCAAGTTCTCTACTAGGACACGACGTACGCCGGCTTCCTGCTCGCTTCATTCCAATCTTACTGACGGTGTCGACTAGGCTGGTCATGGCACACTTTTCGAATCCAAGACCGTCAATAACGTGGTCGGGTTTGTTCTACATACGGTATGGATCCACCCGCCATTAGCCAATCCGCATCAAATGGGCTTAACGCGATATACACTAGTTCCTTTTAATTCCGTACTTCGCATGGCGATCTACGCACCATGCTCATCATGTCCGTTCGGTTTTGCTTTCGGATGGGTATAAACGTCACGCTGACGGTTCGAATTGCCTCTCAGAAAGCGACCGCGTCCATGGAACGAGACGAGAACTATGTACCCTATACTCGCAGCGATTATAAGTTACCGCCCAAAGAGAAGGCGCAAAAGTTCGATTACGCTGAGGTGTTCGAAGAGACCCCGATCTACACTCTGGGTAGAATGCTCATCATGCAGGGATTGTAAGTAAATCTATCTATTGCATGTCGAACATACCCAATTTCTTTGCTTGATAGCGGATGGTGGGTATATCTAAGGTAAGGTTTGCGTATCGATGTAATGTATCTTGTGCTGAAGAGGCTTGTCCAGTCTCAACACGCTGGGCTCGAAGATGTATCCCCCAGGCACGAATCACTTCCAACCTAGTTCTCTCCTTTTCAAGAAAGAACAGCGTATGTATATAAATGATCTCGACATCCCCATCTAATTTTATTGTCTTCAAGGCAACTCGATCATCATCTCTAACATCGCGCTGTGCATTATGGTTTTCATCCTCACATATCTCGGACCTGGTATTGTTGGAAGGTACTACCTCATTCCGTATCTCGTGCGTACTTTGTTTGTTCGGACTTACTTGTCAATCTAACTGCATCACTGTAGCTAACAAACCATTGGTGATACCATTACCCACCAGCACATTATATGTCTTTACTGATCTTCAATCGCCGTCATTTTTTTTCAGGATCGGTAAGTGCCCCAGTTCAACGCGCGAAAAGGAGAGAACATTGATATCTCGTTCATAGTGATGTTCACATATCTCCACCATTCGGACCCAACCATTCCCCATTACAGAAAAGAGGAGTGGTCATTTCTTAGGGGAGCAGCGGCTACCGTAGACCGTCCGCTCCTCGGTTGGATGGGAAGATTCTTCTTCCACAATATTTCTCATGATCATGTTGCTCATCGTAAGTCTCGATCGACATTTTACCAAATACTTCCCTCTGAAAATGCTTTGCCGTTAGATTTCTTCGTGGGTGCTCCGTTTTGTAGGTTGCCAATAGATTCAGATATTCTGAGCTAATTGCTCTCTTTGTATAGACAACGGACCAGAGATTACCAAGGCTATTCGGGGTGTCTTGAAGGATGACTACAACTACGATTCTACCGTGTGTCACTTTTGGGTTAGACTCGGGGCATGGTTATTGACGCATTCCTTTCCGCTAGCCTTCGTTCTATGCATTGTGGCGCTCATTCACGCAATGTTTGTTCGTCGAGGAAGAAGGAGGTATCGTCTTTTACAGGAACAAATACGGGGAAGCCGCACGGGAGGTCCAAGAAAAAGTCGTGCAGGAAATCAAGCAGAATGGATGGGATCCGAAGGAACAGGATAAACTGGACGGCAGAATGCCGGTTCACGAGTTGTGAGGTCCAAAGCATCGCCACCTTGTAACTCAGGATAGATATTGTTCAACTCATGTACGATAAATGTAACGCATTAATCTAGTATATGCCTGTATATAGTTATTCCATAACTCAGAGGGGGAACATTCCACATACATCTAATGAGTATCGCGTAGCTCCTGGAGAAACGAAACAATGTCTCTTGCAACATCCTCTCCCTTTCTATCCATAGCCACTTTGCCACCAATGGTCGATGCTTCCTCCTCGCAGCCTTCTTTCTTCCCGGCAGCAGCAAGATGCAACCGATTTGTCAGTTCCGCGTAGAAGGATACGAATTCTTCAGCTTGATTGACCAGTCCGTTGAGCTTGACGCGGTTCGATTTCCCGGGGAGTGCGGACAGTAGCAGCTTGTGGTTCGCAGAGCTCCCGCGGATAAGTAACCCAAGCAGCACTGCGAGGTGTCCACGCAGAAAGTCTGCTTCTGGGCTGTCTATTTCTGTCTCTGTCTCTGACTTGATTTGCTGACCGAGGAAGACGAGGGCTATGCATTCCAAAGCACTGATGCGGTGAGGGCATTTACACGCTCGAATACAAGCACGTTTCGAGGTGCAGACGGGGTCTATGCCTGAATATTAAACAAAAAAATGATTAAGCTAGGGGATAGGATAGCAAACATCATGAGGATACGCACGTATCTCTCGAATCGCGTCCTTGGAGCGCTTTACTTCTTGGACGAGATTTGTCAGAAGACCAATCCCGAGGCAGAGACGATCGAGAGCTTGTTCATCGTCCTCCGGCCCTTCACCGTCGTCGTCTTCGATTTTAATTTTGTCATTAGTTTTCGAATCAAAGCCTAGCCTTCGTTGATGAAGAAGACTATGGGACCTAATCACCGTGCGCATGATGAAGGGCAAGGCAAACTCATTCTCCAAGAGGGTAAGGCACCATTCTTGATCTGAGTGAGTCAAGCTGACGAGAACTCGGAACACCATCTCGATACATTTGGAAACTGGAAAGAGAGACTTGGGATTAGTGCGAGCGCGAGGAGAGGCATAGGCCACTTGCCGGTTCTCTGTAAAGGAATGTACTCGGGTCTACGTCCACTGTCGCTGAGAATGATCTCCGAGACAACCCCAAGAGCAATAAGGCTGTCAGCATCGGCTCGTAGGCTTCCCTTCCATATAAGAGTTTGGTCCTCGTTCTTGTCTTCTCCGGGCCGGTCCCATTGGTCTAGAAGAAGGCTGTCCATTAGTCGTAGACATCTCTCGATATGGGTGAACTGAGGGACGTCAGTTGTTCCCGTGGAAGAATGTGACGGTAAGAGGGGGAGTCCAGAGAGGTACGCGGCCAGACGAATAGATAATGGATGAAGAGAAGACTTCAGTGCGGTGAGGAGGGGAGGAAGATGGTGATTCGGGGACAAGAGAGACGGAGAGAGGGCGGAGAGACTGTAACTTACAAGGAGGCGGCATGAAATCTGCAGATATAGATATCAGCTCGAGCTTAGTGTAGCAGGTTTGAAGAAAAGCTTACGGGAGTGCCATGTGGGAAAAGACCCGACTTCTTGCACACGAGGTCTCTAACGACCCCAAGCTATGTTGATTATGGAGGTCAGATATAATTGAGATTCCTTTAAACCGTGAAAACACAAACCAGAGACTTTTCGGTCCTGCCGATTCCGCACTTTTTGAGTTCGGTATCGGTGATTCCAGATATCGAGATGAGGGTGAGCGGATCGGTAGAAGGAGTCCAAGGGGAAAGAAGCGCCAGGAGAGTGCTAAGAAAAGGCGGTGGGGTTTCTTGAGTATTCTGCGGTAGCCACTGTGCTAGTTCCGCTAGGGATATTGGATCACGTGCGACAAGGGCTACAAAAAGAACTAGAATGGTATCTAATATCTATATGTCATTTGAATGAGGTCGGTATATGTAGCGGTATGGAGGGGCCAGTACCTTGTCCCCAGCCCCGGCTCCGCTTTGTAACAGAACATCCCAGATGCGACCGAAGAAATCTGCAGCTTTGGCCTTGCGTGCAAAGTCTGTGTCGCAAAGCTTCGTCACAAGCTCCAAGGCGCTGCAGGAAGATATTGGGGTTCGTAAGGAATTACGCTAATTGACGATACTCACCTGGTCCTTCTTAGGCTTATGCCACCCGTTTTCTCCATACCTTCGAAAAGGTAGCCTACCTCGTCCAAGAATCGTCGAGTCTCGCCTTTAGAGCGAAGTTCAGTGATACTTTTGAGGTCGTTCATCATTCCGTTTGGGAGGACCACTGGATGTGACGGCAATTCAGTAGCCTTTTCCTTGCCCTTGGACTTTGAAGGTGATACGATAGGAGATGACGGGGGATAGGGATCATCCTCGGAGTTGTCGACGCCCCAGCGTGTGCGTAAAGAGGAGTATGATTCACGCGTTTCTTCGAGCTCATCGTCCAGTTCGCCGTGGAGGCTTGAGTGTGTGGTATCATGGGTTGGTATAGCGACGAGAAAAGAACGGGACTTTCCAGCGTAAGTCCGAGTAGCAGCCGCAGCGGCGGAAGGTAGAGGTGCGACTGTGCCACCAGAATCTGGAGATGAAGGTCTAGTAGGCGTCAATTGAAAGGGAGCTGGGAATGGCCCTAACGCAGACGAGGATGTCAAGGACATAAAAGAATTCTCCAAGGAAGAATCTGTTCGTGATCGAGAAAGCATTCGTTTCGCGAGCTTGTGAGGAGACGGAGAACTAAGTAAGCTATTCGGTGAGATATCGGGATCCTCAAAGAGCTGCGAGAGGTCTCGAGCCAGTTTGGGCCTGCGAGGAGTAACGGGTGCTGGTTCAGGCGCGACACCAGAAAATGAAGCAGATTTCACGCGAGACCGAGGCGCATATGTTACAGTTACACGCCGAGGGCTATCCTCGATGTCTGTATCCTCGATGTCTGTGTTTTGTGGAGTACCACTTCCTCGTCTTGGGGATGTGGCTAGTCGTTTCAATAAGTTTCCGAGGTGAAATAAGACACGAGACGGTATACCTACCTATGCTAGTTCTGGATGTACTGGCGATGGGTTGTACGACCTCGACGACGATTTTTTGTTTCTTCCTTAGACGAGTAGATAAATCATCTTCGAGTTTTCGTCTTGATGATTTACGGCTAGCGCTGTATGTTCTACTCGTATAGGGGATGGGCATCAGGCAAAGTTCAAGTTCAAGTTCAAGCTAGCAGTGCCACCTCGTTTGGCGACAGCCAGTCACGCAAATACGTCTAGGACTCTAGGAGACTAGCTGGCTCAAAGCTGGCTCGACATCTTACTTGCATCTTGCCATCTCGTCTGTTACTTTCAGCATGTCGTTGCAGGATATCTTCGCACAAAAGCCTGATCTGCAGGCGGACAGAGCACCCACATTCACTCTCGAAAGCATGTTTCAGCAAATCATGCAGACCGTTCAGCAATCGGTGAGTGTCTATCATCTCAAACCGCTGGAACTCGCGTCACAGATTGATTTCTCGCGTCTGACAGCACGCTGATATCGCAGACTTGAGACGGGAATGCGGAGAGCTTCGCGAAGCCAATGCTAGTCTTGAGCGTCAAGTCCGAGAGGGCATTCAAGTGAGTGCTTTCTTGTGGCCGCCGTTCGTCATCGTCCAATCGAGGCTTTCAGAGGATGGATTTCCTCAGATGACGAAGGCTCTTGACTTGGTGGACATGTTCATCTCATACTGATCATCTGTATTCTAGCACTCCTTTCAGCAGGCTATATACCAGAACAATTACCGTATGAATGGAACCCCCGGATTCATGACTCCACAGATAGTTCCCTCGAGTCCCCAGATGCGAGCGAAATCCCCGTTCCTAACATCTTCTTCCCTCCCCTCCCTTGCAGTTCCTACAACTATCCATGTTCCTTCTCCCCTCAGTGATAATACCATCACAGCATACCCTTTTGATACGCGCGACATTCCAGGATTCTATGTGGTTATTCCCGCTGGTGGTGCTGGCACTCGTCTGTGGCCGCTTTCCCGCGAGGACCATCCTAAATTCCTTCTCGACCTTACTCTCAAAGGCCGTTCCTTGATTCAAGCAACGTGGGATCGATTACTCCCTCTTTCCTCCGCAAGTCGTACGACAGTTGTCGCAGGCCCAGGCCATATCAAAAGCATACGTGAACAACTCCCCGATCTCCTCACTCATAACCTCATCTGCGAACCGGGTCCAAAGGATTCGATGGCTGCCATAGGTCTCGCAGCAGCCGTTCTTGCGAAGCGCGATCCAGAAGCAGTGATCGGTTCTTTCGCCGCAGATCACATGATATCCGGCGATGACGCGTTCCTAACTGCTGTTGCGGAAGCAGTCGAAGTCGCACGAAAGAATTATCTCGTCACGATCGGTATCGCACCCTCTCATCCATCTACTGGTTTCGGATACGTACGTCTTGGCGAAAAATTAGACGTCAAAGAAGCACCAAACGCGAGACTTGTATCGAGCTTCAAGGAGAAACCTGATGCGAGGACTGCTGCGAGCTATATCGCGACCGGTAACTACAGATGGAACGCCGGAATGTTTGTTACCAGGGCGACTTTTCTGCTGGAGCTCCTGAAGGAGTATAAACCGGAATTACACGAGGGACTTCAGAAAATTGCTGCTGTATGGGATGATGAGGTGCTGAGACAGATAGTTCTGAATGAAGTCTGGCCAGAGTTGGAGAAAATCCCAATCGATAATGCTGTAGCAGAACCCGCCGCCGCAGAGGGTAGAGTTGCAGTTGTTCCCGCTACCTTCGGTGAGTCGTCTTCTCGAACATGTGACTAAGCTAATTGTTTGCAATACAGGTTGGGATGACGTCGGCGATTTCTCCTCTCTAGCCGATCTACTACCTGCGGAAGCCAACCAACCGCGTATTCTGGGCGATAGCAACCTCGGTGTGTCGTCGAATTTGTCAATGTGTACTCATATACTCTTGCTAACCTCAACTTAGTACTTACCGAACAAGTTGCGGGTGGCATTGTTGTCCCAGGGTCTGGACGTCTCATTACTTGTCTCGGAGTGGACGATCTCGTCATCGTGGATATGCCAGACACTTTACTTGTGACCACTCGTGCTCGATCGCAAGAGGTCAAGCGGTTGGTTAAAAAATGTCGTGATGCAGGGTGGAAAAATCTGCTTTGATTGTGCAATCACTCTTTGTTTTTGGGATACCATTTGGATACTTCATGGTTTTTTGAGCATGCTTTCAGAGCATATTACGGAATGTTGGTAGTAGGTTTGCTTTACCACTGGTCTTCGAAGTATCTTCCCCTGACAGAACATACTGTAAGTCTTTGTATGGGTGCAACTAGACTCGTAAGCACTCTGCACACGACTGTAGCGACCCTGCGAAATGGGTGAGCCGAATATTTAGATTATCCTTGTACAATAGGCTGGCGAGTCTGTAAGAGCGTGTATTTGGTGTACCCCAATGGGTACCAAGTTGATCAGATAAGATAATAGGAGTAGGTTGTGGATGCCAGGCAGGATTAGATACCTCCTGGCAGACACAGAATGATAATTGAAGATGCCCCGTGCCTGCAGGCACACTCTATCACTTAGAATGAGATACTAGAGGCTAAGTATGGGGTGTTTATTTGATGTAGTAAAAGGATAGAATTCCAAAAAGTAGTACAGAGGAGCAGTAACTACAGCTTGTGATCTAAATAACTGTAAACAACTCTGCCACTATTGAAGGGAGACACTTCAGAGAGCACTGGAGTCGAGCTTCACTGTCAAAGATATGTATATTAAGTAGAGTAAGACGACGTACCTGGAGTCGAGCTTCACTGTCAAAGATAAAGAGCAGTGAGCTGACTCCAGGGAAGGCTAAGTCATCTGAAGTAAACAATGGTAAACAAGTAAAGGGGCTGAAAGCGAAATATAGGCAGAGTTCTTTAGCACAAATCCCAACACTCCCCCATGATGATGCAACTCTGCAAAATCAACCTTTACGCAAACCAAGCATTTTCACCATATCCAGTACCTTCATCCGTCCCAACGCCTTGGTCAAGATATCTGCAGGCATCTGAGCCGTCGGAAGATACTTGAGACCAATGTGTCCTTTCTCCACCTCGTCCCTCAACCAGTAGAACCGGAGATCCAAGTGTTTCATACGACCGTGGTGTTCCGGGTTTTTGGCAACAGACAGAGCGGAGTTGTTGTCGATGTGCAAAGTGGATGGAGTGTCGAACGAGTAACCCATAGCAGAGAAGAGGTTGCGAAGATAGAGTATTTCAGTGCCGGCATAAGTAGCTGCAACAAACTCAGCTTCTGTGGTGGATAGAGCAACCAGGGTTTGAAGTCGACTGCGCCAGCCAATGGCACCGGTTCCCATCTTGACGACGTAGCCAGATGTAGATCGTCCGTTGTCAGGATTGCCGCCGTGGTCCGCATCGGTGTAGGTGGTGAACAGTTCAGGGGAATCGGAAGGAGAGTAGGAGAGCTTGTAGTCCATGGTGCCTTTGAGATAGCGAAGGAGGTGTTTGACGGCTGCCCAGTGCTGCATCCCAGGATTCTTACAGAAGCGTGCAAGCACACCGACCGTGTAAGAGATGTCTGGGCGCGTTGCAATGGCAAGATAAGACAAAGCACCTACAGCGTTGATGTAAGGAATAGAATGCATCGCTGCAATCTCTTCCGGAGTTTTTGGGGACATGGACGCACTGAGCTTGATGTTGGGGTCGAGAGGAGTGGAGACAGGATTAGCTTCAGAGAGGTTGAAGCGTTGGAGGAGGTCGATGATGTACTGGCGCTGGCAGAGATTGAGGGTGCGAGTGGAACGGTCACGAGTGATTTCGACTCCCAGAAGGAAAGAAGTGGGACCCAAGTCACGAAGCTTGAAGTGGGACTTGAGTTCTTCCTTGACCTTCTGGATGTCGGCTTTGGACTTGGCTGCAATCGTCATATCGTCAATGAAAACAGGAATGATGATGCGCACACCGTCACGAAGGTAGACCCAGACACTGTTCTCACACACAATCCGCTTGAACCCCATCTTTTCCAAAGTGGTGTTCAGCTCCAAGTGCCAGTTGCGACCGGACTGTTTCAAGCCATAAAGAGACTTGATGAGAAGCATTACCCAGTGAGGAGGTTTGGTCTGAAACCCCTCAGGCTGACGCATGTATACCTTCTCCTTCAACCAACCATACAGGAAAGCAGACGAGATGTCGATGCTTTCACACTCCAAGTCCTCGATAGCAACGATAGCGAGTATGGCTCTGAGAGACAACCACTGTGGCGTTGGAGCAAATGTCTCTGTGTAGTCAAAGCCAGGGCGCTGTGAGAAGCCTTGAGCTACCAAGCGACCCTTGTAGCGCTCAACAGAGCCATCTGCATTCCGTTTTACCTTGAACACCCACTTGCTCCCAATGGCCCTTGCACCAGGCGGCAACTCAACTAGCTTGAAAGTGCCGTTCTGAACGAGGGACTCAATCTCTTCAGTGGCAGCATTCAGCCAGCGAGTGCGCTCCGGTTCAGGGCGCTCCATCGCTTCTTTGAAACTGCGTGGCTCGTTCTGATGAGAACTGGACGCCTTGAAAGCTGCAGCTCGCAAAGCAAACTCCTTGGTTGGGAAGAGCTCTGCTGCTAACTCAGTCCAGGTCAGATAGTCGTCGAATTGGGCTGTGGCCACAAATTCAAGACCGGCCATCAGGACATCTGGATCGCTAGCAACATCCTGAGCTTCGACATCTTCTTCATCCGAGTCTGAATCAATTACTGGAGGTGGCTTGCGTGGTGTGTCCCAGTTATCGAGTGGATCAGGGGAAACAGACTGGCGAGGAGGAGGAGCGGCAGGAAGGTGATCAGGGAGAGGAGCAGTTGGCAGAGGCGGAGTCATCTGAAGAGGATCCGGTGATTCTGGTCTAGGAGGAGCTGGAGCTGCTGCTGGAGTTGGGAGGCGTTGTAAGGGAGCTGGGACGTTGCGTCGCTGCAAATCCTGCAAGTTCATAGAACCTTTGGGACGCTGCAGACGCGGAGGATTACGACGTCGAGCTTGTGGAGGAGGAGAGGGAGTACGTGGTAGAGGAGGTTGAGGTGGTTGAGGTGGTAAAGGAGGTGCGACAGGAGGAGCAAAATCCGGAGCATTACCTGGAGCATCGCCTGCATTAGGCTGCTGAGGTGGCTGAGGAGGTGGTGCATCAACTCTAAAGTCGTCTAAATCATCATCTCCCCCATGATGCGGCACATCGTCATCATCTGAGGACACTGAGGCAGGAGGAGGAGGAGGAGGAAGAGGGTCTGAGGAAGGCAGATCGTCAAGCAAGTTAATCGCAGTAGGGGAATTACCAGGGTAGTAGCGTTCATCAAAGACCGCATAGCTGCTGGTGATGAATTTCTTAGCAGCCGGGTCCCAGAAGAGCCATGCTTTTACACCTTCTGGATATCCAATAAAGATGCACTTCCTAGAATGGGGTTGGAGCGCTTTACGCTTCTCCTTGTGGATGAGAACGTAAGCGAGACATCCAAAGACTCGGAAGTAAGAGACGTCAGGTTTCTTCTTCTTCCAAGCAGAATAAGGGACTTCGCCGTTCAAGGCAGAAGTAGGTGTCCTGTTCCGAGTGTGGACGTAGGCAGAGACGGCACGAGCCCAGAACGACGCAGGGAGCTTGGCTTCAACCATAAGAGAGGTAGCAGCTTCAGCAATCTCTCTGTTTGGGCGCTCTGCAGCTCCATTCTGGTGCGGTTCGTTGGGCTCAGTGTGCTGTCTGGCAATGCCGTGGTCGACACAGAACTGAATGAACTCCTTCCCCATGTACTCACCCCCTTTGTCATCACGGATCTTGCGAAGCGGCACCCCCAGAGCCTTCTCAGCATAAGCTTTGAAAGACTTGAAGGCTGCAAACGCGTCACTCTTGCGCTTGAGATAGGCAACCACCCAGTAACGCGTAGCATCGTCGATGAACGTCATCCAGTAGCGATAGCCCTCCGGAGTCTGAACAGGCATAGGCCCCTTCAGATCCGTGTGGACCAAAGCTAAAGGCTTCGTTCGACGAGTAGCAGTTAGAGGAATGTTGTGACGGTGTTGCTTGCCAGCAATGCAAGGCTCACAGATGGGATCAGGTTTGTTGGGAGACTCAAGAGAGATGCCGGTCACGAGTTTCTTGCTGAGCATGCGTTTGACATCGACGTAGTTGAGATGAGACAAACGCCGGTGCCAGAGACTCAGATCAAGCGGCAGAGTGCTGGCTCGATTGGCAATCTCTGCAGGGATGCGGAGAGAACGACCATTGAGATACCCCAGATTCCGATCGGTGACTGTAGCAGTGAAGAGGAGGTTGTTGTTGATGAAGAAACTGGCAGTGCGTCCCAGTATCCGGATTTCATATCCTTTCCAAGCGGTGAGATGGAAGAGAGATAATAGATTGCTGCCAAGGGCAGGGACATGTAAGACATCATGAAAAACAATGGGACGCATTTCTACACCATCGACCACCGGCTGAAACTCCACAGACCCAATACCCGCCGAATAGATGACAGAGCTGTCTGCAAGACGAACTCCAACGACGTGAGGCGAGTAGGATCGAAACCAATGACGATGAGGAGTCATGTGTGAAGAGGCACCTGTATCGGCGGTCCAGTCAGCAGCGGCGCGAGATTTGAGCCAAGCGGCACGATCAGAAGATGACAGAGCACTTGCATGACCAGCAGACTCGAAATGAGCGACGTTGGCAGATTCCTCTACATTCTCCTGCACCTCGTTCGCATTCTCCTTCTTCCCCTTGGATCCTCTAGAGCCCCTTCCACCCCACTTCGCTCCGGAGTCCTTGGCCTTCAAGGAAGCTGCCTTGAACTTGTTGCAGTCCTTGAGAACGTGGCCTTTGGCGTCGCAAAAGAAGCATTTGCCGTTGACAGAGGCTTGGAGGGCAAGAACAGAAGAGGTGCTGTCGACGTGACGAGTGGAGCGTTGGGTGTCCTCGTTCTGGAATGCAGAGAGGAGTTTCTCGAGGGTGAGAGAGTCGAGGAGAAGGATGGATGAGACGAAGGAATTGTAGTCGTGAGGGAGGGCGCGGATGAGAGTCATGATTTCGAGTTCCTCATCGAGTTGCTCCATGGTGAAGGCTGTGGGACGAAGATCCTTGATAGCCTGCATGGCTTCCTGAGTCCTAGCCATCAGAGCAGAGAGGGATTCATCCTCCTGCTTCCTGACGCTGAAGAGGTCGTCATAGAGAGCGAAACGCGTACCAGGCTTCTTCTGCTTATGAACCTTTTCCAAATTCTCCCACATCTTCACTGGATTCCCATTCACCGACTTGATATGCACCCTCTGATTCGGTTCCACACCCAAAAAGATCTCCCCACTAGCCTTGGAGAAGGCCGACTTCCAATCCCTCAACTCCTTCTTTTCAGCAGCAGTGGGTGCTGATGAGTCCACAGGCACAGGCTCAGGGTCAGAACCATTGGTGACGAGCCAGAGGTCCTTGGTAGAGAGGTAGGCCTGCATGTTGTCAGCCCAGGAGCTGTAGTTGGAGTTGTTGAGGAGGTCAAAGGAATGTTTGATGTCAGGCATGATTTCGAAGTTTTTGGGGGCAAAGTTGGCAGTGAGGACGGAGTTTTCAAGCGATAAGGGAACGAATAAAACGTTTAGAAGCGGAATTACGAGGGGAACACACTGGTAACAGATTTAGGATGATCCGATAAGAACTGAGCGAGTAGCGTCGAATTTGGTGAAAAATGAGGTGTCAGCCGTTGTCAGAGATCAAACTTGATTTGGGAAACAAGGTGATAGGGGTAGGTAGGGATGATGTATAGGATGCCAGAAAATGAGTTTGGAGAAGATCCGAGCAGGAATGAGAGAGATAGAGTGAAAATGATTTTTGCAGGAGCTGGTGACAGGCGATCAATCTGATAAGGCTGTTAAAGCGCAGGGCCCATAACCTATTGAAGGGAGACACTTCAGAGAGCACTGGAGTCGAGCTTCACTGTCAAAGATAAAGAGCAGTGAGCTGACTCCAGGGAAGGCTAAGTCATCTGAAGTAAACAATAGTAAACAAGTAAAGTAGCTGAAAGCGAAATAAAGGCAGAGTTCTTTAGCACAAATCCCAACAAATAGTCTGTCTACCAGGAGCAAGCTATGTACAACAGAATGCTTGCCTTTCGACAAGTTGTTGTAACGGGTTTATGGGCATGTACTGTAGCATTTCATTCAATTGTCAGTCACAGGTTACGGAAGGCCCTGTCCAAAACAAATTTTGACACAGGTAATGTGTCACAGAGGCTTGTGTCAAATCCAAAGTGTCAATCACGTGCTATATTTGCCTAAAACGGCAAAGAAACGGGCAAAAATTGCCCAAAATGTTGAAATGTCCCGTCCCAAAAAGGAATTGACGAATTGATGAATTGGTCAAACGGGTCACAGTCACAGGTATCTGACAAATTGAAGGAAATGCTACAGTACCCTTTTGATCTAGAAATACTCTTCAGTTCCTAGCATCAGCTAACCTTACCTATATTCTTTGTTTCATATTGGGTTCATATTCATGAAGTGGCTGTTGGGATTTGTGCTAAAGAACTCTGCCTATATTTCGCTTTCAGCCCCTTTACTTGTTTACCATTGTTTACTTCAGATGACTTAGCCTTCCCTGGAGTCAGCTCACTGCTCTTTATCTTTGACAGTGAAGCTCGACTCCAGGTACGTCGTCTTACTCTACTTAATATACATATCTTTGACAGTGAAGCTTGACTCCAGTGCTCTCTGAAGTGTCTCCCTTCAATAGGTTATGGGCCCTGCGCTTTAACAGCCTTATCAGATTGATCGCCTGTCACCAGCTCCTGCAAAAATCATTTTCACTCTATCTCTCTCATTCCTGCTCGGATCTTCTCCAAACTCATTTTCTGGCATCCTATACATCATCCCTACCTACCCCTATCACCTTGTTTCCCAAATCAAGTTTGATCTCTGACAACGGCTGACACCTCATTTTTCACCAAATTCGACGCTACTCGCTCAGTTCTTATCGGATCATCCTAAATCTGTTACCAGTGTGTTCCCCTCGTAATTCCGCTTCTAAACGTTTTATTCGTTCCCTTATCGCTTGAAAACTCCGTCCTCACTGCCAACTTTGCCCCCAAAAACTTCGAAATCATGCCTGACATCAAACATTCCTTTGACCTCCTCAACAACTCCAACTACAGCTCCTGGGCTGACAACATGCAGGCCTACCTCTCTACCAAGGACCTCTGGCTCGTCACCAATGGTTCTGACCCTGAGCCTGTGCCTGTGGACTCATCAGCACCCACTGCTGCTGAAAAGAAGGAGTTGAGGGATTGGAAGTCGGCCTTCTCCAAGGCTAGTGGGGAGATCTTTTTGGGTGTGGAACCGAATCAGAGGGTGCATATCAAGTCGGTGAATGGGAATCCAGTGAAGATGTGGGAGAATTTGGAAAAGGTTCATAAGCAGAAGAAGCCTGGTACGCGTTTCGCTCTCTATGACGACCTCTTCAGCGTCAGGAAGCAGGAGGATGAATCCCTCTCTGCTCTGATGGCTAGGACTCAGGAAGCCATGCAGGCTATCAAGGATCTTCGTCCCACAGCCTTCACCATGGAGCAACTCGATGAGGAACTCGAAATCATGACTCTCATCCGCGCCCTCCCTCACGACTACAATTCCTTCGTCTCATCCATCCTTCTCCTCGACTCTCTCACCCTCGAGAAACTCCTCTCTGCATTCCAGAACGAGGACACCCAACGCTCCACTCGTCACGTCGACAGCACCTCTTCTGTTCTTGCCCTCCAAGCCTCTGTCAACGGCAAATGCTTCTTTTGCGACGCCAAAGGCCACGTTCTCAAGGACTGCAACAAGTTCAAGGCAGCTTCCTTGAAGGCCAAGGACTCCGGAGCGAAGTGGGGTGGAAGGGGCTCTAGAGGATCCAAGGGGAAGAAGGAGAATGCGAACGAGGTGCAGGAGAATGTAGAGGAATCTGCCAACGTCGCTCATTTCGAGTCTGCTGGTCATGCAAGTGCTCTGTCATCTTCTGATCGTGCCGCTTGGCTCAAATCTCGCGCCGCTGCTGACTGGACCGCCGATACAGGTGCCTCTTCACACATGACTCCTCATCGTCATTGGTTTCGATCCTACTCGCCTCACGTCGTTGGAGTTCGTCTTGCAGACAGCTCTGTCATCTATTCGGCGGGTATTGGGTCTGTGGAGTTTCAGCCGGTGGTCGATGGTGTAGAAATGCGTCCCATTGTTTTTCATGATGTCTTACATGTCCCTGCCCTTGGCAGCAATCTATTATCTCTCTTCCATCTCACCGCTTGGAAAGGATATGAAATCCGGATACTGGGACGCACTGCCAGTTTCTTCATCAACAACAACCTCCTCTTCACTGCTACAGTCACCGATCGGAATCTGGGGTATCTCAATGGTCATTCTCTCCGCATCCCTGCAGAGATTGCCAATCGAGCCAGCACTCTGCCGCTTGATCTGAGTCTCTGGCACCGGCGTTTGTCTCATCTCAACTACGTCGATGTCAAACGCATGCTCAGCAAGAAACTCGTGACCGGCATCTCTCTTGAGTCTCCCAACAAACCTGATCCCATCTGTGAGCCTTGCATTGCTGGCAAGCAACACCGTCACAACATTCCTCTAACTGCTACTCGTCGAACGAAGCCTTTAGCTTTGGTCCACACGGATCTGAAGGGGCCTATGCCTGTTCAGACTCCGGAGGGCTATCGCTACTGGATGACGTTCATCGACGATGCTACGCGTTACTGGGTGGTTGCCTATCTCAAGCGCAAGAGTGACGCGTTTGCAGCCTTCAAGTCTTTCAAAGCTTATGCTGAGAAGGCTCTGGGGGTGCCGCTTCGCAAGATCCGTGATGACAAAGGGGGTGAGTACATGGGGAAGGAGTTCATTCAGTTCTGTGTCGACCACGGCATTGCCAGACAGCACACTGAGCCCAACGAACCGCACCAGAATGGAGCTGCAGAGCGCCCAAACAGAGAGATTGCTGAAGCTGCTACCTCTCTTATGGTTGAAGCCAAGCTCCCTGCGTCGTTCTGGGCTCGTGCCGTCTCTGCCTACGTCCACACTCGGAACAGGACACCTACTTCTGCCTTGAACGGCGAAGTCCCTTATTCTGCTTGGAAGAAGAAGAAACCTGACGTCTCTTACTTCCGAGTCTTTGGATGTCTCGCTTACGTTCTCATCCACAAGGAGAAGCGTAAAGCGCTCCAACCCCATTCTAGGAAGTGCATCTTTATTGGATATCCAGAAGGTGTAAAAGCATGGCTCTTCTGGGACCCGGCTGCTAAGAAATTCATCACCAGCAGCTATGCGGTCTTTGATGAACGCTACTACCCTGGTAATTCCCCTACTGCGATTAACTTGCTTGACGATCTGCCTTCCTCAGACCCTCTTCCTCCTCCTCCTCCTCCTGCCTCAGTGTCCTCAGATGATGACGATGTGCCGCATCATGGGGGAGATGATGATTTAGACGACTTTAGAGTTGATGCACCACCTCCTCAGCCACCTCAGCAGCCTAATGCAGGCGATGCTCCAGGTAATGCTCCGGATTTTGCTCCTCCTGTCTGTTGGGATTTGTGCTAAAGAACTCTGCCTTTACTTTGCTTTCAGCCACTTTACTTGTTTACTATTGTTTACTTCAGATGACTTAGCCTTCCCTGGAGTCAGCTCACTGCTCTTTATCTTTGACAGTGAAGCTCGACTCCAGGTACGTCGTCTTACTCTACTTAATATACATATCTTTGACAGTGAAGCTCGACTCCAGTGCTCTCTGAAGTGTCTCCCTTCAATAGGTTATGGGCCCTGCGCTTTAACAGCCTTATCAGATTGATCGCCTGTCACCAGCTCCTGCAAAAATCATTTTCACTCTATCTCCCTCACCCCTGCTCGGATCTCTACCAAACTCATTTTCTGGCATCCTATACATCATCCCCACCTACTCCTATCACCCTGCTTCCCAGATCCAGTTTGATCTCTGACAACAACTGCCAGCTCATTTTTCACCAAATTCGACGCTACTCGCTCAGTTTTTATCGGATCGTCCTAAATCTGTTACCAGTCTCTTCCCCTCGTAATTCCGCTCCTAAACGTTTTATTCGTTCCCCCATCGCTCCAAAACTCCGCCCTCACCGTCAACCTTTCTCAGAAAAACTTCGAAATCATGTCTGACTCCACACAATCTTTCCCCCTCCTCCTGAATGACTCCAACTACACCTCTTGGGCTGACACTATGCGCGCCCACCTCTCTACCAAGGGCCTCTGGCTTGCTACTGAGGGTTCTGACCCTCAGCCTGGTCCTTTGGATCCATCAGCACCTACTGCTGCTGAGAGGAAGGAGTTGAGGGACTGGAAGTTGTCTTCATCCAAGGCTAGTGGGGAGATCTTTTTGGGAGTGGAAGAGAAGCAGAGGGTGCATATTAGAGGCTTGATTGGGGATCCAGTGAAGATGTGGGAGAAGCTGAGGGAGGTGCATGGGCAGAAGGTCTCTGAACCAAGGGTTAGCAGAAGGGGCACTAGGGGAGCTAAGGGGAGGAAGAAGACCGTGAACGAGGCTCAGGAGATCACAGTGGAACCCCCCATCACCACTCATTTCGAGTCTGTTGGCTATGCCAGTGCTCTATCATCTTCTGATCGCTCTTCCTGGCTAAAATCTCATGCAGCCCCTCACTGGATTGCCGATACAGGTGCTTCCTCACATATGACTCCTCATCGTCACTGGTTCCGATCTTACTCTCCCCACATCATTGGTGTTCGTCTCGCCGATAGCTCGGTCATCTATTCTGCAGGTATTGGCTCTGTGGAGTTCCATCCCGTCGTGAATGGTGTCCAGATGCGTCCTATAGTCTTCCATGATGTCCTCCATGTCCCTGCCCTCGGCAGCAACCTCCTCTCCCTCTTCCACCTCACATCTCGAAAGGGCTATGCCATCAAAATCTTCGGACGCACCGCTAGCTTCTTTATCAATGATGTTCTCCTCTTCACCGCTACAGTCACCGATCGGAATCTGGGTTATCTTGATGGTCATCCTCGTTCTTTTCCAGCTGAGGTAGCCAATCGAGCCAGCACTCTGCCGCTTGATCTGAGTCTCTGGCACCGGCGTTTGTCTCATCTCAACTACGTCAATGTTAAACGCATGCTCAGCAAGAAACTCGTCACCGGCATATCTCTTGAGTCTCCCAACAAACCCGATCCCATCTGTGAGCCTTGCATTGCTGGCAAGCAACACCGTCACAACATTCCTTTAACTGCTACTCGTCGAACGAAGCCTTTAGCTTTGGTTCATACGGATCTGAAGGGGCCTATGCCTGTTCAGACTCCAGAGGGCTATCGCTACTGGATGACGTTCATCGACGATGCTACGCGTTACTGGGTGGTTGCCTATCTCAAGCGCAAGAGTGACGCGTTTGCAGCCTTCAAGTCTTTCAAAGCTTATGCTGAGAAGGCTCTGGGGGTGCCGCTTCGCAAGATCCGTGATGACAAAGGGGGTGAGTACATGGGGAAGGAGTTCATTCAGTTCTGTGTCGACCACGGCATTGCCAGACAGCACACTGAGCCCAACGAACCGCACCAGAATGGAGCTGCAGAGCGCCCAAACAGAGAGATTGCTGAAGCTGCTACCTCTCTTATGGTTGAAGCCAAGCTCCCTGCGTCGTTCTGGGCTCGTGCCGTCTCTGCCTACATCCACACTCGGAACAGGACACCCACTTCTGCCTTGAACGGTGAAGTCCCTTATTCTGCTTGGAAGAAGAAGAAACCTGACGTCTCTTACTTCCGAGTCTTTGGATGTCTCGCTTACGTTCTCATCCGCAAGGAGAAGCGTAAAGCACTCCAACCCCATTCTAGGAAGTGCATCTTTATTGGATATCCAGAAGGTGTAAAAGCATGGCTCTTCTGGGACCCGGCTGCTAAGAAATTCATCACCAGCAGCCACGCGGTCTTTGATGAACGCTACTACCCTGGTAATTCCCCGACTGCGATTAACTTGCTTGACGATCTGCCTTCCTCAGACCCTCTTCCTCCTCCTCCTCCGCCTGCCTCAGTCTCTTCAGATGATGACGATGTGCCGCATCATGGGGGAGATGACGATTTAGACGACTTTAGAGTTGATGCACCACCTCCTCAGCCACCTCAGCAGCCTAATGCAGGCGATGCTCCAGGTAATGCTCCGGATCTTGCTCCTCCTGTCGCACCTCCTTTACCACCTCAACCTCCTCTACCACGTACTCCCTCTCCTCCTCCACAAGCTCGACGTCGTAATCCTCCGCATCTGCAGCGTCCCAAAGGTTCTATGAACTTGCAGGATTTGCAGCAACGCAACGTCCCAGCTCCCTTACAACGCCTCCCAACTCCAGCAGCAGCTCCAGCTCCTCCTAGACCAGAATCACCGGATCCTCTTCAGATGACTCCGCCTCTGCCAACTGCTCCTCTCCCTGATCACCTTCCTGCCGCTCCTCCTCCTCGCCAGTCTGTTTCCCCTGATCCACTCGATAACTGGGACACACCACGCAAGCCACCTCCAGTAATTGATTCAGACTCGGATGAAGAAGATGTCGAAGCTCAGGATGTTGCTAGCGATCCAGATGTCCTGATGGCCGGTCTTGAATTTGTGGCCACAGCCCAATTCGACGACTATCTGACCTGGACTGAGTTAGCAGCAGAGCTCTTCCCAACCAAGGAGTTTGCTTTGCGAGCTGCAGCTTTCAAGGCGTCCAGTTCTCATCAGAACGAGCCACGCAGTTTCAAAGAAGCGATGGAGCGCCCTGAACCGGAGCGCACTCGCTGGCTGAATGCTGCCACTGAAGAGATTGAGTCCCTCGTTCAGAACGGCACTTTCAAGCTAGTTGAGTTGCCGCCTGGTGCAAGGGCCATTGGGAGCAAGTGGGTGTTCAAGGTAAAACGGAATGCAGATGGCTCTGTTGAGCGCTACAAGGGTCGCTTGGTTGCTCAAGGCTTCTCACAGCGCCCTGGCTTTGACTACACAGAGACATTGCTCCAACGCCGCAGTGGTTGTCTCTCAGAGCCATACTCGCTATCGTTGCTATCTCAAAGGCACCATGGACTACAAGCTTTCCTACTCTCCTTCCGATTCCTCTGAACTGTTCACCACCTACACCGACGCGGACCACGGCGGCAATCCTGACAACGGACGATCTACATCTGGCTACGTCGTCAAGATGGGAACCGGTGCCATTGGCTGGCGCAGTCGACTTCAAACCCTGGTTGCTCTTTCCACCACAGAAGCTGAGTTTGTTGCAGCTACTTATGCCGGCACTGAAATACTCTATCTTCGCAACCTCTTCTCTGCCATGGGTTACTTGTTCAACACTCCGTCCACTTTGCACATTGACAACAATTCCGCTCTGTCTGTTGCCAAAAACCCGGTGTGAGGATGCCAGCATCCCCAGCCAAGGAATCGACAATTATACAACAACCTACTCTTGTGCAATTTCCCCAGACATAGCCAACTACAGAGATATTGGTGACATTATCATAAACGACTTGCTTTTTGAATGCCCGGACACTGAAAGACACCAAGTACCCGCGACTTGACGGTTTCTCCCCGAAAGCGGCCTCTTCATCAACTCACAACATGCTAATCCGCCTTCGGTCACGTCTCACAACGTCTTGAAATGCCTAAAATCACACACGGACAACTTCTCCGAAGGGAATTTACCGCCAGAACCCAATTCCTCATCGTTTCACCTGACCAAAAGCCGACCCTCTAGATCCTTCGGACAGATCCTAAAACGTCTCAGTAGGATCCTTTACACTTCTAGAAGACCTCATCGAGAGATATTTCACCGACAAAACATTGCCACCTGTTGACATACCGCTAACGTGATGCTTGCTGCCCTGAGCCGTTCCTCCTATCAAAACGGACATACTTCCTCTATATTGCAATCTCAAATTCACCCTTTCCCATGCATCTGGACACCTCATTAAGGCCTCCGCTCACCCTGACCAAGTGTGCTACAGAATGTGCTACTTTCTGTGTTTATCACATGAGACAGCACTCCTAGGCAAGGTATTGCCCGCTAACAAGGACACTCCAGGTCTCCGCTTAGCAACCCACATCAAAAAATTACTCTTCTCGGGTAACTTTGGCCGTCATACCCTGGAAAAAATCTATCGGAAACTCCCTATCATCCTGCTCACTCGGATATGTTTCATCCCTTCACAATTGACCTTGCAACACTCTCAGAAAACACCTTCGACCCTAACCTTTCACGCTGAGCGAGGTTCGGACACATCAAAATCAATACCGGATCTGTTTCATCATTAGAGATCTCAGGGACCTTGGGGTGGCATTCGGGGTGAAGAATTAGCCAAGGACAGGGAAGGAATTCATATATAAAGTAGGATAGGACATGGAGAACGGTAGATAGAACCAGTGTGGACCAGAGCCGTAAAGAAACACCCAATTGACCAACTACCCAGTCACTCTCTATTGGAATTATATCATTTTCTCATACTTCTGAAACCGAAACAAAGAACGATACAGAAGTCGGCCAAACAAGAGAAAAAGGACTCGACTCAGGAAAGAAACCAGAAATAACCGTATCCCGTTTCTCGATAGTCGCCCCTTCATCGCTCCGAAGTCCGCAGTACCACTCCAGGACAAAGAAAGCTCTCCGAGATTAGTTTACAGCTGTCTGAAAGCCCTCAAAAGCTCTCCGAAGACACTTTACAGCTGTCCGAAGATGCTTTATAGCTGTCCGAAGCCTTCGCTAGCTCTCCGAGAACGAACTTACAGCTGTCCGAAGCTTTCGAGTCAAGCTTTTCACCTTTCCACACCTCCTCACATCTCATACCCACCTCACCACCAAATCACACACACATTATTCAATTACAAGTCACTGGGCATTAGGATTTCTTGCTATGTAAACTCCTCTCCAAGAAAATGTCACCTTACCCCCTAGAGGCAAACTACAGTTGGGAGTCTAGCACATCTACTTGCGGAAGCGGGCCATTGCAAGCATGGCATACACGAGTCCTGCTTTTGGTGGAAAATTTATCGGAAAAGCTACTTTTGTCTACCATATCAGTAGTTAGTTTGTTCAACAAGTTTTCTTTCTTCATAGACTTTTTGTTTGATTTACATACACGTTTCTACGATGATAGATAGATAGTACTAAATAGAAACTATTGCATTAGGTATATGTTGTTAGCCATCTATTGTATAGTGCCGTAGTGTAGCGGTAACACGTTACGTTTTTTTTTTTACTTTTAAGAAATTTACAATTTCAGGCTCAAGGTTCGACTCTTCAACAAGTCATTTTATTTCCATCCATATGCTTGGCTTTTTGTTTGTCAACACCAGAATATGCCCATATGATATTGAATAACTTATATTCTCAGATGTCCGAAAATATATAATATGTCTGATGGGCGGACAGCAAAGTTGAGAAAACACCGAGAAAACCCTGAGAAAGCTCGGATAAATTGGGAGAAAACACCAAGAAAACATCCAAGAAAACCTGGAGCAGACGCTGAGAAACACCGAGAACACAGAAAACACCAAGACGTAGGGCATGTTTATTGCCATTTCCACTTCCAATCCACGTTCATTCACATCATTTTACATTTACCTGCATTTTTGCTGCATTTGTTGTCAAATAAATTCCTTTCCAATCCAGGGCATGAATTTTGACACTACAAAGTAGTACTTCATGTTTGATAAACCGTACAGCAGTCGCGCTCGATTCGAACTCGATTCGAGCGCAACTGTGATGGAAAAGGGTGTCTGCAAAAACATCATAAAATATATGCATGGTCGGTATTCGAACCTGAGTAAAGGCGCGCGCTTGATCCAATCACGTGACTCGATGACGTGTGAACGAGTGTATGTTTTGTGGAGTACACTCGTTCGCACGTCATCGATCACCTGATTAGTCCGAGACACATTATCGATTTGAGGCACAAGCTCGATTCGAGACACACGCTCGATTCGAGACACACGCTCAATTCGAGACACACGCTCGATTCGAACTTGTGCGTGGATCTAGCACCGTGTTCGAATTGAAGTAGCGAAATATTCGAGGCACAGGCTCGATTCGAACCAGGATAAAAAAACATTTGACTTGCACTATTAGAGGCATGAGTCCAATTTGAGGCACGAGCTCAATTAGAACCGCTGTGCCCAAGATAAAATACATATATATACGACTCACTGTGGTGCGCTTCAATAGCAAGCTTGATCCACATGGTTTAATTTTTTTTATACTCCAAGTATTCAAATACATCTGAACAATTCTGATTACAAGCAAATTCAGGTATAGAGAGGGTACATGTCCTTGTGACGTTCGTACGTAGATCTTATGGATTCTAGTACGGTATTGGCAACCTTGACAGTCATGGAATCCTCGCTGATAGATTCCGTGAGGGCTGATTGATCCAGTCCTGCTGCTAAACCACGCTCGATGTTACCCACTGTGAACCCTATTCCATCTTGTTGTCTCATTACCGTTACTTCCATTCGTGCAAACCCCAAAAGAGAAGATGGATACGAACATCGGGGTTGTTCTACGTGGACCAATTCTTCGAGAATGATGCGGCAGAACGATTGGAGTTCTGTCATTCCATCGCGATGAGGGACAGCACGGTCCCAGAGACTCCCGTCTCTGAACGTGTCCCTGAGGTGTATATGAGAAATTTTGGGTTGGACATGACCATGATATACGTTACCCTGCTTTTAGAGAAGACACACATACGATATTCTCCACAATTTTTGCATCACGGCCTGGTAACATGCCCAGCACAAATACTATATCTCCTCCTGCTAAACACACCCGAAGCATTCCTGCCAGCGGAATTAACGGTAGAGCGTCTTCGAGAAAATACTCCTGTACCGGGTGCGACGGAAACGGAGTTTGTACTCTGAGCGTTGTGGTCGTAGGGAAAGTACTACATTTTTATCTGAGTAAATACTCATATGTGTTGTGCATACCAAAACGCTCACCTCATCATTCGAACTTCCCACTGCGTATGGCCAAGAGGTGCACGATAAACACCTTGACGTAGAGGAACATTTTGAGAGTGGGTCAAATCCAAGCTGGTCCTCAGCTTGTGCTCTCCCATCATAATTTCCTCCACTGAGGGCCATATCGCTTTTTTGGTGTTAAGCCTTCTGAGATCGTCCCAAAAGCTCAAGGTGTCGGTGAGTCTAATAAATGATCATCAGTACGTCATAACCAAAATTTGGTTTATCCTTACCTGTTTCCTTTCTCAAACATATTTTCGTCCTTGTTAAGCCCAACCACAACGATGTTCCAGTCGCTCAATATGTTTGGATCTTTTCCCTTCCGAATGACATCTTTGAACTTGTTATGCGGCATCATCCCAACTTTTGGGTGTGCCTCCGGATCGAAGTCGACCCGGACAGGATTACCACCGGCCATATGGTACGCAACAAAAGTCTGCAAATACATTCAATTGCATGTAATAGATCACAATCTTACCACATACCCAACAGTGACTCCAAAGTCTGTTCTTGCTGCCACTCAAACGCATGCATTCCGAAATCCCCTTAATGTGGGTGCGAAGGCTTGCCATCCACTGCTTATCCAAACGACTGTCGCTTTTATAGTCGCACTGAGCCCGGAATGTTTTGAACATTGGGTCAGGGTTGTCGATATCTGGAATGACAAACAGTATCTTGAGGTCTGTTGTGCGTGCTTTCGAGGGTGTTGCGATGGTTATAGTCGAAAGGCCATGTGATACGTAGGACACCATAGATCCAGTTGACCCTTTTTTCCGTATTGCTTGTGGGATTGATCTTCCTGAATCTGTGGGATCAGCGTCGCCTACAAGCAATGAAAATCCGGGACACCGGCTGGAACAATTCGGGTGGAGTTTTTTGTTCCTCCGATGTTCGTACAACCCTCCTGACTTGGGTGTATAACCCTCCTTGCAACGTTGGTTTGGGCATGAATGAGGACACGGCTGTTGACGATGTCAATTGATAACAAAAAATGTACAGTTTGTCAACACTTCACTATCATCTGTTGGGATGCCTGTAGCAGGCTTCAGTCTTTGATAGCAGACACACATGAACAAAATATATACTCGCCATATTGGTCAACGTGAAATTCTGCCTAGCAAATGTCGAGCACCAGGTATTTGACGCCCGATTCACTTGATATATGTGTTCCATAATTAATAAGGCTATAAATATTCCAACCAATCCACTTAATTTTTCCTTTTCTTTTGAATCCACAATACCCTGGCTTATAGACTGCAACGGATGAATTGATATGGTAGTAATACAAAGTAACAAAAATCAAAAGAAGTAACACAAACAATCCACTACACCGAAGAATTAATTGGAGTGGGACGACCTGGGTATGCACGTTTCACGTAGTCCATACCTTTGTTGAGCGAGCTTCTCAAGTGACGAGCAATGGTAGACGCGGTACTCCCACCTGCCAATGACGACTCCTCAAATAAGAACAATCCACAATACGGGAGCCTGGTTATCTCGTTGACATAATAGTGCAACCTGTTTCCTTTCCGCACCAGCGATACGTCGAAGCGGGCAATGTCCTGAATAGATACTGGAGCAGACTGCCGTTGTTCTTCCAATTTTACCATCGTACGCCATGTATCCAGCACAAATTTTTTGAGTTCTTGTTCGGCTCGAGCAGTTTCTTCGACACTGGAATCGGAATCCGGAATAAGATGCGGAGTACGCCCGGCTGCCAATCTAAAATGTTCGTATATAAACAGATGAACGAGAACTCCAAGGGGGAGGGGGGAAGGGTGATTGAAAGGAACAAAAACTCACCGTTGTTCCATGCGCTGGAGTGTTTTGGTGGGCAATCCTTTATAGTAGGATGAAGTGTCGGGATATGATTTGCATACTCCAATATAAGATAATACAATATCGCCTCCTGCCACGATCAATCGCATTTCACCAGATTTCTGAATCAGAGGATTGTACTCTTGAAGAAACCAGTCAGCAATTGGATGTGTTTTGGGCGGAGTATTGCTTGTCATTTTGAATGTGTGTTCAGAGTTTGACGAAAACTGTCTAAATCATAGATAATTAGACACTAAAGTTGTATAACTTGATTGGAAAAATATACCGTTTGAAGAACCAATCTCCATCATAATGCGTGTTCGGTACATATTCTTCACGTTTGGGTCGAGGTGTGTGTGTGACCGTGCTAGCGATGTAGTCGAGATCATACTCCACCATCATCTTCTCGTCATATCGATATGATTTGTTGAAAGACGGCCATAGCATTACGTGTTGCTCCAAGGCTCTCATCTTTTGCCACATAACCATTATTTCTTCCTTGGGGCTGATAATTGATGTGAGGACGGAGCATATACTTCTAGAACCCCAACGGCTTACCGTGATTCAAAAAATTCGTCACCTCTTCCAATGCCCGTTATGACAACGTTCCAAGCAGAGAACCTTGCAAACAGGTTGGATACTTTCAACATCCTACGAAATTCCGCGTATGTCACAACTTCCACGCTTATCTGTTGAGAGGAACGATCGATGGTTGAATCATCTTCTGACGAGCCGCTTTCAGAAGATTCCGAGGACGTGGATGTCCATCCTTTGTCTCCTCCAATAAGATGATACAGAACCATAAACTAAATCGTAGACGTCAATGACAGCAACATATGGAACACATATGAACCAGCTCACTATTGAAAAAGTCCACAATTTTTTTGTTGCACTGTCGATACAGTACTGATTCTGAAACCCCTTGATCTTCTTTTCCATACCCCTCAACCACTGTCGATCACCCTGGTCCGAGTCGTCGTACTCAACAAATGTCAGCCATGGGCTCCACCCCGCCGGAGGTTCGATGGGAGGTTCGTACGTAGGCTCTAGAACAAACAAAATTGACAGCGGTGTCAATTCTATTGAGGCATGTTTGATCATCCCTATCTGCGATCGAGAAGATGACATCGTTGTATGTGATCCTGAAGTCAACGGCGGATTTTTCTTGATTTGAGACGATGGAACGTAATCCAATTTCAAAAGGGAGTAGCCAGGGCACCGCTTGTGACAATTTGGATGGAGTCGGGGGTTGATCTGGTGAGTTTTGAGTGCACCTCCGCTCGCGGTGAGGTCACGGCATTCTTTACAGGAATGAGGACACTTCTAGGAAAATGAGATACATGAGTTTATATTGATTTGGTTCAAAAGGAGGGAGCACAACTGACTGCTTTCTTATTGTTGGTCCAGCAAGTACATTAGATCATGAACAACAATCCATAGATATTGCAAAAAATATGGCCACGTACCTTAACTGAGGACATTCACAATCAAACGTTTTAGACAACAAATTACAACGATATAGAAGAAGCTCTTGATATATGTGTGCGATGCGGAAGAAAATGGAAGTGCTCCCACGTGCGACCTGTTCAAATTTGTAAATTTTAAAACTCATGCTCTAAAATTGGACGATTTCTAAATTTATCCATTATTTCGGATCAGCACGTGTGTTCAATGTTAGGCTAGTGCTGTATCTGAATGCATTTGTGCTCATGGAGAACTTGAAAAAATGGTACACATCATAATCAAATTATCTCTGATGAGTTTCCACACAATATCACCTTCACTCAAAAACCAAATGTCATTATTACGCATACTAAACAGAAAACATCTCCCACTGAATTTTAGGGCAACGTGTTAGTTATTTACGAACACACACATATAGTATTGAGAAATTATCTTACCGTTGCACAATCAGCTGATACCAACCATAAAACCACCACATCAATAGGCATACCCTTCAAAATACCACTCTGGTGACTTCTCGACGCCCATAAATGTTTGTATGATTGCAATGAGCATTTGTTCGTCGTTGTTGAGGGGAGCGGTTGGAGTTGGGTCGTAGTTGCTAAATATAGTGAATGCGTAGGTCGCGTGTCCACTGGCAACCCACCGGCACTTGATAGGGTGCCGGCATATCTTCGATAAAACGGTGGCAATGTTTTGGCCCGTCAACAGGGCCATGTGCCAGCTAGTGACTGTGCTGGTGGAATCGATGTGGGCAATCCTGACGTTCATACGTGAAGCGGTCCGTATGATGGTTTCGGCAGTCACGCCTACCCCAAAATAAAGTGCACGTATATAGGTCGCATGTCCTAGTTCCCGACCAAAAGGATTGAATTCAGCAGGGAGAACGGCATAACTGCGTAGGCAAGGGGGATCCTAGTATACGTCACAAATCATGCTCACATCTCGAAGACGGAGGAAAACTTACTCCAACTCCACGTTTCCGAGTTGCGTCATCGATTTCAATAAAGCGTTGGAGTTGCTCGGGAGTTGTTTTGTCAGTCGTGGCTAAGTAGTCTCGTTGGATACACTGAATATCATGTCTGTGAGTCCATTTGTCAAGAAGACGACCAGGGGTGGACATGACGAGTGGGGAGTGAAATATGAAACCAGAAGCTTCTTATTTATATACAGTTTTTTGACAATGCGACACATGATGTGTCACATGACATATGTTGGTTATTTATAAATTCAAAAACAAAAAAGAGAACACGCGTTACAATAGTACAACGGAGAATTCAGCATTGTTCTTGTAGCCATATGGTGCTAATTGTATGAACAATGAACACAATACAAGTACTACACCATATACTTCAATTCCGCAGTCGCAGTAGTGTTGCCACGGTTCGGCTTAAAACCGCGAACCAGCCGCGCCGAGCCGCACGGCTTGACTCCGGCTCGACTCGTGGCTTAAGCCGCAAGAGCTACGGCTTCAGGGGTCAATTATTAATTTTATCAACGTATCTTCAAGTATTCAAATACATGTTTTTCTGCACAATATGAATTCAATATGCCTGTATCTATGCTACACGAGTGATTTGGTGCTGAACAGATGAATTCGTGTAATTTTGGCCAAAATTGGCCAAGTCTTGAGGCGTGGCTGTGCCCTGGCTGCATGTCGACCGGTAAATTTGAGAGAGTCTTTCGCACATTGACAGCGAGAGAAATTTATTTTCCAATGGGGTTTTATGGAATAAATATACGCTCTGGCATTACTTTTGGGCCGCTGAAGGTGTACAAGCGACTGCTTGGGTCTATTTTGGCATTGGTCAACCCATTTTAAAACGGAAGAAAAATTAGTCATGTCACGGGGCACGTGCCGGTGCTAAAAATATTTGTGATATCATGTGACTCTTGAACGTCAAATTTGACCAGAATAAACAGATTCTATCCTGACTCTGTAGAGGAGTGTATGGAGACAACTGTGAGATGATCAATTGTGCCAAACGTCATGGTCACATGGGCGTGCCAAATTGAAGAAAATGGTACATATGATACAGCGTCGTGAGAATGACATGGCAAAAGATTGAATAAGTTTTGTAGTGCGTTATTTTTATCGAGGGAAATACCAAGAGACTCGGTAGAATACAATAAAACGGTGTGCTACAGACATACAAATATTTCACACAACATTGTTCGACGACAAGCATCACGAGAACAACATCGGAAAAATTGTACAGCGTATCGTTCTCTTCCAAAAAAAAGTTTGAGAGACTCTATGGAATACAACACAAGTTGGTATGATGAGGGATCTATTAATACCAAATACTTGAGGTTATATAAATTGTGACTGCGCAAAAACCACACTGACCAACATACTGACCATATTCCATGAGCAACACACCTGTTTACGACAAAAATGCTCTCCTACTGAGAGGATCCAAACGTGTAAGTTGCACAGCCTGGTTTGCTTATAGTGTTACTGATTATTATGTGTAGTATATTCTAATAGACCTGAAGACATACCAGAGCGATGTGCTGACCATACTTGATCGAGTCAAGTATTACGGTAACAGAGAAGGAAATGGATACGGTTGGGACAATATAATACTTGGTCCGTTATGCGCCACCGCAACATGTCGTAATGGTGCATCTATCGCTGCTTACCCGCAGGATATTCTCCACGGACGAACAACATATCGGATACCCGATTTCACAGTTCTTAAATGGGAGCGGTCTCCATCCGGCAGTGGATCGGCCCCTCGGGCCCGACTTTTCTTCCTATGGGAGAAGAAAACACTTGACAATAATAATGGATGGAACAACCATTTCGATTACGACATGTATTCGAAGCTCTTTTATAACAGTTTGGAACAAGTCGGAATGCAGGCATTTCACGCGTGTTGGCAGTACAGCATCAAGAAGGTGTACGTTTTTCTGGTAATCGGAACATATTTCAATCTTATACGATATTCCGCCCCTTCCAATCTCAAAGCATGGCACGACCTGCGGCTCACACCGATATACATCGACGTACCCATTTTGATTGGTGTCTCTGGAGAATTCAACCCGGTATTTCTCACAGCTCTCCGCTTGCCATTTCTTGATGATCCTGATGTCATCTTCCAACCATCATGGTTTGATCCACCAAAAGTCGGTGTGAAACACTATATACCGAAGGTGAGCCTCCGCATTTTTCTACGGTATGACAGAATTCAGAAACCATTGTTACAGGACACCGTCACGAATATTAACGGATACTACATTATAAAGGGATATGCAAGTGTTGCGGCGGAAGAAACCACCGATGAAGAAACCACCGACGGAGATTCCACAGACGAAGAATCCATGGACGAAGAATTCACGGAAGAAGAATCCACGGACAAAGAATACACGGAAGAAGAATCCACGGACAAAGAATACACGGAAGAAGAATCCACAGACGAAGAATCCACGGACGAAGAAACAGCGGAAGAAACAGCGGAAGAAACGGCGGAAGAATCAGCGGAAGACTCAACGGAAGAAACGGCGGAAGAATCAGTGGAAGAATCAGCGGAAGACTCAACGGAAGAAACAGCGGAAGAAACAGCGGAAGAAACAGCGGAAGAAACAGCGGAAGACTCAACGGAAGAAACAGCGGAAGAAACGGCGGAAGAATCAGCCACAAACCTGGACAGCGAACTGTCGTCATTAGATTCCCATTCATTTGAAGGCTGGGCAAGGATTATTTCTAGCTCGCCACCTGTAACAAGGACGGTAAAGGACGATTGCGACTAATGGTTCACATAGGTCAGAATATACTCAATATCTGTGTTGTTGCTTACCATATATCCTCTGTTTTACAGTTACATCACGGTCGACAGAAACGTAATATTTGTATTATCATTTTTTTGCATATACATATGCTACGGCTTGTTTACCTTTGCACGTCATTAGGTCAATCATAGTTATATCTGATAGGCTACCGTCAGAAATTACAGAATCCTTAGTTGTAATGCCATCATGAAACAAGATTTGACCATCGGGCGTAACAATTCTCGAAGTAAAATGAAAGTCTCCAAAATACACGACCCCTCTCAGTGTTAGCACATTATATGTGTCCTTAACATTAACCCTTATGGTTCTACACGGTTTAGTTGTATTATTGATTACAGAAAATATTAACATTTTAGGAGAAACATCGTATCGCAAGGTGACAGATGTACTGCCATGACAGCTCAAACATATTTCAGCATGACCAAATATTTTTTTCTTCAACCATTGTCCAATGTCCGTATAAAGTGAATGATCTACATAGATATGTGACTTAAATCCTCTAGAAATGCATTGTTCAATACCACACGTTTTACACGTTCGAACAAAAGAACTCATTTCATCGCTCCTGAACATCTCTTCTATTAGTTCTGACATGTCTGTACCACGTTTCCCATTTGGAAAAGTGTCACTATCTGTTGCATGTAGCATTTTTCGGATTTTATCACGGGTCAATTCCAAGGAGCATAATCCTTTAAGAACTTTGTCAAACCCGCTAGACAATCTAGTTGTGTATTTTGTTAGTCCACCAAAATACACGTCCCATCGAGTGGGATTATAGATCCAAACACTGTGTAATACGGTAAAAAGTGCGTCATATGCACAACTATAATTCTTGTTGTCCCAAATCAAACCAACATGTAACGCGGAATCTTTGTGGTTAGATCGACGTTTGGCTCGTTTGATCTTTTCTGAACCTGCACTGGTTTCAGCAATTTTGCGTTTGCGAGATGCACCAATGTTGTCACTTATTGCAGACACATAAATGTTAGACTGCACAGCATTTGAAGCCGTTGAATTCTTGCTTTTTTTCATAGCAATATCAGTGTTATACACAATCTTCCAAGGAGTGTCAGTAACAGGTTCCAAAACGTCAAACGGACTTTGAGGAGACCATGCCAATGGCATTGGCGTATTACTAGGTACATGAGAGGAACCTTTTAGATTTTGATACTGTCTTATAAGCGGATTTCGTACATTACCCATAACTTCTTTGGGTAGGTTCTTTTCGTACGCTAACGTGGTAATTTCATCTAACAACTCTTGCTCTCGAAATTCTTGTCGCAAATACCCAGAGATTCCTTTCATTATCAGATGCGGATTGAAGCTTTGTATAATGACAGTTCCTTGAGCGGTTGAACTTCTGGATAGACAGGTATAATAGGATTGATGATTTCGACAATGACTCAGATCAACAACATTAAATGGCCGAGTCTTTCCCTGGGAAGCATAGTCCGTCATTGCAAAGTTTGGTAACACAGGAACCTGGGACCGGCTGATAGACAATTTCACACCACTTGGACATACACATTGAACACGCTTAGATATTCTAGTAAGTGGCACTACATTTTCAGGTAATCCGTCAAACTTGATATTTTTTGATGGGCTCTGCAATTCGATAAAAAGAGTGTCCAAGATATTTTTTCCATCTGGACCTGTTTCCGAGACCCATCCTGCTACTCGACCCTCTTGTCCTTTTGTTATGCAAAGTTCAGTAGCATCATTATTTCTGATCATAATGGGCATACCTAAGCACAACGTCAATTTACCAGGTACGTGATCTGTACATTGTGGTTTTAAATCCCACAAAATTTGATGCAGTTTTGGCGAAATATCATACTGTATCTTATTTTTGGTTCTGCGTCTGCCTCTATTACGTTGAACAGCAGGATCAGGCTCTGTCCCCCATGTATCTACAGAATAAAAGTCTGTAAGACTCTGCAATGTATCAGATGCAAACCGAGTGCATCCCAATTCATTGATTCGGTCTTTATATACATTCCAGGCTGTGATGATCGATACGTTTCTAAATTCTGTTGTATTTAACTTAGGTTGATCAGGTCTTTTACCAGCAATTCGAGTTTTTAGAAACGCAATGTCTTCATCCGTACAAGCTGCATATCTCATATTTTCTAAAGCAGTACGTAGTTTTGCATCTTCAACAGACTGAGTTTTTTGTCTCATATTTTGTCTTAATATCACCACAGTAGTTACTTGATGCCATAAAGCTTTTCCTATAGCAGATTGTTGACCTCGTAGCGTCTGAGAAGCTTCTACAGACGTTCCAACAGTCTGACTATACAGAGGAGATCCTTTGACAGGAGGTAATTGGGCAAAATCACCTGCAAATATCATGTTAAGTCCGCCAAAGGGCACATCGAGCACATTTCTTGCTTTTGCCAATTGTGCGCTAATAGTGTACAACTCATGACAAGCAACCATGGAGATTTCGTCGATAAATATGTAGTCAACACCATCAAGTCGTGACTGGACTTGCGCCATGGACTGGAAATTGTTTTTTGAAGGATCCATCTGGTCTATACCAACACCCAGTACAGAGTGATAAGTGGATCCATTTAATAGAGCTGCTGCCGTTCCTGTAGGTGCTAGAATCATTATACGATAGGACTCTTGACGTGCTTCAAATAAGGCCGTTAGCGCTTTGATAACCTGTGATTTTCCTGTCCCACCCATTCCACCAAGAAACATTTTCAGTTGCTGATTTGTTCTTGAAGTGACATGATTAGCAACAATACGAAAAGCACGTTCTTGTTCTTTGTTTAGCTTGAAATGTAATACAACATTGTTTACAATGTTCTGTTCCTGCTCAATTTTGGCACAAAAATTTCTATCCAAGTAAGACCCGTCTGCAACAACGACTTCATCGGGTCTTGTATTTGTAAATATATTGGATTTTGGATGGTCTGGCATATTTGCAATTTTTCTATCCAGTTCTCTTTGCTTATAGCTTTGAACCAACGTCTTCCATGCATTTCCGGACATTTCATTTAGATGCTGGATAACCGGAAGATTACTGAGTTTCATCAAAGTGTTGCAGCTGTCTAGCCATCCAGCACGTCTCACAATACCTTCTATGGTTTTCATATGCTGCAATTGAATATTGTGTCCTTCACCAATAGCCGTATAAAAATCGTCTTCATGTTCAGGTTCTAAATATTCGTCACTATCATCGTAATCTCTAAAAGTATCAAGTTCCCTCAATTCTTCTTTAGAGGCCCACGAAGCAAATAAACCATGCTCAGAATCTTTGAGCTTAGCAGAATAATCGTCGCGTGCATCATTACATTCATATCTCAAGTTGAAAAACTTCATCAATTCTGCTTGTCGGTCTTTGAAAGGATGACGCACAAAAGTTTCGTCCCAAGTAGTATCTACAGATTTCAAGTCTTTCCCAGACCTCCAGGGCTTAAATAGCGTCAACATTGTGCAACAATAATATTCTCGGTCACCCTGATCGCATCTTGGCAATGTGCCACCAACAAAATTGATAACATCGTCTTGTTTTTCATAATTACAAACAACTTGATGGCTTTCGTACTGCGGATGATCGGGTTTGAAAGGATAACCTCTGCAATCTTCTTCAATAATTCCCTCTGCGTAATCCATGTCTAATTCATCTAACATGTCATCCGTTGGATCTGATTCAATGAGACCTGCACGGTTATTCAGAGTATTTACATCAACTTGGTTGTTGTCCCGATTGTAGCAACCCAAGAAATCAAGTTCATCGAGACTGTTATTGTCTAACTGGCCAGCAGCCTCTAATGCCTCGTCTCGTGCAACTATGGACGCCTTGAACTGTTCAAATTCGGGTTTTGTTCGTTTCATTTTTTTGTATTTTTGTATCCAGTCATATAAATTCATATCTTCGTACTTGGTCGGACGGAAAATGTAATCATGGACATTAGATAAACCAACATAAGATCCCATATTGTTGTTCAAGACAACTTTTTCGGATCCGCTTGCAATATCATCGTCTTCTTCCCATGCTTTCCGAACAACGCGAACAAAACTTTTCCAGTAGAAAACTTTGAATGACATATTTGTGTAATGGTCAGGATGACCTAACATATATAAGGATGCCATGGGACTACCAAGCTCCATTTTGGATGTAAGTCTGTTCACAATTTTGACCATCAACGATCGAGCTGTTGTTTTTTTGTCGCTACCATTATTCAAGAGCTCGCTGTTATCTTTGAACACGTCCCGAATCGCATTGAATATTGTATAAGTTTTCAATCCTGGTTTTGATACATAATCTGAAATGTAAGCAACTACAGCTTTGACTGCTGTTCCCGATAACAGACTTGTCACATCCGTGTTTGATCGTACAAGATAGCTAACAGTCGGGGTATACGTATTGATCCACCCTTCTGTTTTCTTAATCTTCAATGCACCAGTCAAAGGGTCTACCATTGTTTCTTCGACAATTTCACGGGGAAATCTTGCCCTGCATTGTCCTTTGGAGTTTAAACAACCTTTCTTCTTGACAGTTCCATCTTCTGAAGTACTAGGAATACTACATGTATGAAAATTAGATCGAGATACTAAATCATCAACAACTGTTCGAAATTTTGTCCACCAGTCTTTGAGTGTTCTACATCGGATACAACCCGCACACACAGACTTCTTGCATCTAGGAGGTGGTGGGACAGGCAGCGTCCGCGTAGGGTCCATGTATTTTGCATTGGAATTACTCTCGTTCCGTACTTTGTCTCTCACTTCAGACAAAGACCCATTGAACAGCTCGCCTTTATGAACACTTTCCAAATATTCAACCATACATGTTCGGAAGTTTGACGACTCATCCATTATTTTGTCTCGAATTTCCTGAGGGGTTAATGCATTTTTGATCCACAACAAAAGGTGCAAATGCAACGTCAATCTCCCTTGTTGTTCCACAGTGCCATAATATGCCGCTGTATCTCCATATAAACCACGATGATCCGAACCTACACCTAATACGTGTTTTATAAACGCATTACACATGACATTGAAAAATCGCGCAGCTGCAACTGGATTCTGAGAAATCAAACGGTAAGCATCGTCAGGTAAAACAACATCTGGCCTGAACTCCTCCTTTGTATCCGCAAAATAAAGACATAGAGGATGTTTGTTGTCTGCTGGAGATAATGTTATGAACCACGAAGGCGAACCTACGTGTGATATGAGGGACCATATCTCGTTTCTCATATGTTTCTTTGACGTGATGGATCCTTTTACATTGCTTCCAACAACATCCAAATCACTGATTAGCTTATAACAGTCAATCTCGGCTTTGGTACAAGGTTTAACTCTTTCTCCTTTCAACAATCGCCCGCTAATATCCTTCAACACGTCGGTGTTGACGTTAAGAATACGCTCTGCAGTATCGTTAAAATTTGCCTTTTCTGTTGTCAAGTACCCGCCTCTAACGCTGTCTTGTATCTGTTCGTGATTAAAAGCTATTAGAGCAAAATCCGGATCCAATTGGAAGCGTTTATCAAAATACATTAGAAGATGCCTCTTGTGAGCCATACTGGACAGTTTACTGGTATTCAAATAGTTTCCAATACCACCTAAACCATAAGGAAACAACCACGGAAACATACTAGGAAAAAGTTGTGGATTCTGATAGATAGACTGTACACGATCTGAATGTCCAACATATAGAATTTTTTCGCCACTCATTAAGTGTTGTAAAGCCACAGCTTTGATTGCATGAAGACGCATGTTTGAAAATTCTTCACCTGTTAAACCATGAACAACAAAAGGACAGTCTCCTGACTCAACACCTTCCTCTTCCTCATTATCATGTACGCTTGTTGCTTCTGGCAATTTGTTTGTATCCATCTTACGATAATCAATAGTGACAGGAACATCACAATCAGGATATTCATTTAAGTTATGCTCAGATATGATTACATCAGCGTAGTCTACATGGTTAAGATGCAGCCAACGCAATGCTTGACCTACATTCCTTCTCCTTACCAACAAAGGACATCTATCTAACTCTCGTTTTGTTGGTAAACAAGGACCGGTAAACACAAAAGCTAGAACATCATCTAATTCGTCCAAAGGCGGAGGTAGGATATTATAGATCTTGGGTGTTGGGTTTGAGAATGTAACTGCATTGGCACGCATTTTTTTACGACCAGATGCAACGGTGACAACACAACGGTTGTGCCTAACCCTGGCAACAAGTAATTTCTCTACGTATGTAAGGGTTTGAAGCACAAGAGGGACTTCTCCTAACCACAGACCATTAGCAAGAGCTGTAGGGGGTATTGCACCTTTAACAATCTGTGAATAGCAGGAGCTACATATCATACGGCAGCCCGGAGCAACTATTGGATCCGTAAAAGATTCAATCGGATCTTCAATTGTAAATCGTTCCTTCCGACTCACCCCAAAATTCTGAAGGACATCTAAATTGACTTCTGCAGCATCCAAACTGACCATTGACTGGGTAATATGCAGTTCACCACATACAGCGCAGCCACTTTCGCACAGCCGGTTAGGATCGGTATCCGTACAAAAACCTTTGATTATGCTATGTTTAGTCTTGTCACTAGGTGGTTTCGGAGGAAAGGATATTGTCTCGGAGCTAACAGTCACCTTACGGTGCGGACGTCTTTGAGCACGGTGCTTATTTCTGTGTTTTTTTTGTCTCTCCGCACCTGACTTACTTTCATTGAGCTTAAACCGCGATACAATATTGCAGGGCTGATTTCGACTGTACAATCTGATTGTATCTCTCATATTAGATTTCAATGTCCTTGCCGATACATAGATATTGCAGAAATCGGCAACACGGCGTAATTGAGCATGGGTAAGCTGGTCGATGATAAGATTCAAGGGAATACAACAAACAATACAATCCGCATCACTATATTTATAGTGCGTTAAATAATTATCAGTCTTTATATCCACTAGCTTGAACAACGTGTCAGAACTGTGAGTTGCACTGATGGGATTTGAGGTAAAGGGCCTTAAGTCGGAGTATCTCAAGTATTTGGAAGATCCTCCAACATGGGCGTCGGAAGCCACATATACATACTTATAGTAATTGTACCATCGAGCAATAGAACTGAAATGGAGATGAATTATACTCTTGAATTCAGTAAAAGGAGTGGCCGTTATGATGTATACCGTAAACCAATCTGTACAAACGGTGAAATTGTCTATATATACAACAAACATATCATTAAAAAACAACTGAACCAATTGAAACGAAACAAAAATGCCATCAGCAATCAACGGATGGGCATAACATAAAAACAAATAACGGTCAACTGCTTTGCGTTGTGATAAAGCACGTAGATAGTATGCAATATAATCGTGTTTCCGTGTCAAATGTCGCAACAATATTAACCTGGTTGTCACAATTGCATGTAGAGGTCCGCCAACAGAACCATCATACAGATACGCAAGTTGTGTCAACACATTTGAGTATATTCCAAGAAGATATTCACAACTCAGCAAATTTGTATACGACAACGCTTTGAGACAAGCATCAACAAAGTCGATGCCATAACACACACACAACTGACATATGCGAAAGAGCGGACGACAGATTCTCTTATACATGGAAGGAGGGTCGTAAAGCACAAAACTGTGCTCAAGTACACGTATACCTTCAATGTTCATTTGGGTCATACCACATCCATCCAAAGAACCCAGAGACGGTGATAAGGTACTGGATGGTCCACTGACACCGACACAGCAAACACCAATGCACTCTACACGTACACCCATAGAGTTCGACACCATCAAGCTCGAATATAATTCAAACCTTGGACATGACAGTCCAAGGGGCATATCAGCAAAGTCAAATTTGATCGGCACCCTCAGGCCCGGTTGAAATATATGGTCATCGCTGAGCACAGCACTATGACCTGCACCAACGCAACATGCCACATCAACAGCTACTGCACAAAATACAACTTTCAACATGGGCAACAACGTGGGCAACAGATACGATAAACCCTTACCATCCTGAATGACAGCATTATTAGACAATGGTACCGTCATTCCGTGGAGGTTGCTGTAGAGACAACTTGTATATCCAATGCAATAGTAATTCAGTATACGTTCAGTCTTATGTACGTGTAACACGCTTACCGGTCAGTGTGTGATCTGTTACAATCCTCGATGTATGACACCAATTTAGCATCAGCATGCCTGGACTGCAACAGGACCGTAGGGTCATCTGTTGTGCAACAGGTCGATAACGCATTGGTCCCAAGGGCAATGGAAACAAAACAAAGCAAATTGAGGGAGAAAATCATGACTATATGGTAAAGTCAAAATGAAAGAATCTGGTCATGACACGTCTCAGAGGCCACCAACGCTAACACGTGCAAATAGGTTCAGCCACATACAATCGATAGCCACAAACAATTTGATACAAGGACACAATAGCTCAACAATAAGATCGGAAAGCAACCTGACGTATATGTTCTATTTGACAGGTACAAACCACACGTAAAGTAGTGTTAAGCAGCAACCTTCTCAAAACGCCCGAGTTTACATGTACCATGTTCCACCATGAAATAATTGTAGCCCATTACCTCCTTTGTGGCAGTGTCATATTTTTCCGACCCATATTCGTATAAATCGATAAACGCACGCTTTCTTTGATAAGAGGTTGCCTTGTCATCAAAAAGCCCTAAGGAACACATCCCTCTAGTTGAACCTCTGTCGATTTCAACAACAAGATCCGCAACTTCCTCGACCGTGGTTGAAAACAACCCACACAAGTAGCAGTCCCCACATATCAAAAAAGCCGTGAGAGGACCGATCGAATATATTGTGAGAAGATGTCGGTAGAGACCATCGAGGTTGGGTCCTTTGGCTAGAAAATTTTCCCAACCGTTGCTCGCGTCCCAAAATCCAGGAATGCGTTCAAGACAACGGAGGGAGTTTGAGGTACCGTAAGCTCTCTTGTTTTCGAAATAATCGTCGGGTTGACCAGAGTTGATACGATAGTTGTCGAAGGCGGTAGGGTCTACAAAGTAGCCATTGTGGTCGTAGGAAAATTTGGAACGGTAGAATACACCACGCCAACAAAGCATACTGAAAAAACCGCTCCTTGTACGGCAATTGTCAGAGTGATAGGGACCAGAAAGACTTTTAATTCGCAGTGGCGCCTTGTCACGAAATGGCAGGTAATAATCCAAGTCTTCCGCGATTTTATTCAAACAAATATCGGTGAACGTTCTTGGGACAGTAGACGGGCCCGAAAGCAAAGGGAAAAGATAGTCCAGATAATCCGTAAACACGTCCATGAGAGAATTTGAAGATGGAGTGGGAGTAGGCATAGCAACGTTTGGGTGAGGGACAGACTTGACCAGCTGAGAGCGAACTGTAGACTCCGGATTTGCCTTGACCTTCGACTCTATTTCCCATAACATATGCACAGCACCCAACTCCGATAGTGCGTTGCGTTCCGGACTAGATGGATCCGACAGAGGATGTTTGAGGAGGTTGGCCTCAAAGTCGAGCAAGCACTGTTCGTTCGTGCATTGAATACGCCGTTGGGGCGAATGTTCGGACAGCGTCCGGAATGGGCTCTGATACAACCGCCATATGTTGTCCAACATAAGCCCCGATAATCCCACGTGCTTCAAGATGAGATCCACAACAACATACTTTGCGATGGATGACAAAGCGGTGGAAAACCCAAGCCATGATCCGACGATGTTTGTTACAGCACTGAGCACGGTGCTGACCCTCTTGTCTGTACTATATTGCAGACGAGGGAGTTTATAGGTGAAAGTTTGATCTGGCATGCCGTGAATATAATCCCGAGAGTGTAAAACGCACGAAGGGGTCGATGTCCGATTGACGTCTAACGTCAGATAGATTCGTCGCATAAGTCTCAACAACCAATGTTCTGTGGACAGAGCATCCGAAGAGACGGTCGGAGTGATCAAAGAGGCGCTGAAAGAATCGAAGCATAGATTGATCCAGTTCCAGGGATTCCACGAAGCAAGCATGATCATAACATGATTCATCTTGTTTTCTACAACAGAAATATTGTTATAACGTTCCAAGGCCTGCACGTGTCTGGGCAGCTCTCGTATGAGGTCCACAGTGCTTTCAGCCAGAGGCTCAAGTCGCATCGCGTCGCAAGCGTTATGGATGAACTGAACAGTCGCCAACGTGGCGGAAGTTGTCGAACGATGAGAACGGATCGACGATATAGCGTTCGAGAAATCAGTAACAGCAGAAGTAACAACTTCGCAGGTTATTGAACCAAGGAATTTGATGATTCCTGTATTGTGAGCTGAAAGATAGTAAGACAAGAATCTACAACACGGATATAAGCACATACCTGATCCTTCTGTGACGATTGCCACAGGAACAATCGGTGAGACCTCCTCCGATTCAATGAGCATCTTAACATCAGAATCTACGTCGACACACATGGGATCTTCTTCGAAATCCGAGTCATCGGAGTCTCGGTCTTCATCATCAGCATCCGCGTCTTGGAAAACGTGAGACGATGCTGCTGACTGTTGTCGAGCACAAATCAAATTGATAGAAGTTGCAGTAGAGCGTTCAGGCGTTCCACGATCAGAATGGCAATCAGTGGAACCAGGATTGTCTGAATAATAAGGTCGTAAGCACAAAGCACAAAACAAAAACACTGCACAATTCATGAACACTATTACAACATACATGAGTCCGTACCAAGATCCTTATTGTATCGCCGCCTTTTCGACGTCGATTGACCGTCGTTTCTAATCCTCGCCGAGCGTCTTACCGTCAACGATGCCACGGTTGACGACGAAGAACCGGAGGAGACAGCATTGCCTAACGCGGCGCGGGAACGAGTACGAGGTCCATCTGTGTTATCATTTCTGAAGCGTGATTGGGCCACGTCAGACTGACCGACGGACGCGATTCGAGACTCGATTCGAGACGCGATTCGAGACGCGATTCGAGTACGTCGCTGAGGCATGTCTTTGGACCCGCCAGGAGATGCCGCTTGAGAAGCGGTTCGAGTCAGAGAAGACGAAACGCCTAAGCAACGAGAAATGAGCATAAAGAATAAATATACCACAACGGCCAGCGTACCAGGATGTGACCAGTAAACGCCAACAGAAGGCAATGATTCCGACGCAACAGGATGTTCGACAAAAGACACTCGGAGGTTATCAACTACAACAGCGAATTAGAAATGCAAACATATAATGATTGAGATTGCACACCTTTAGCCTTGGTTTTTTTGGCACGAGTTGCCTTTGTCACCGCTATGAAAAGATGTCAGAATACATTGGCCGAAGAAGATCGACGAATACCGACATTTCTTCTGTAACCTGGTTCGACCTCCAGTTCCTTCAACAACTTCGATCGCGTTAAAATCGACAAGACAGAGGTATGGGACGAATATACTCCTATGCCGTCGATATTCTTGCCATGATTGTAATGCCTCCATACGAGCGGTTTGAGACGGCGACAACGCAGGAGAATCCGACTCCTCTGTTAAAGTGCTTCCTTTCGTCCAATACAAGACACCAGAGCCGTCTGGAGCCAGCGGCCACGGATGCGGATTAACTCTCGTGACGTTCACAGACGATGATTCGGTCTGCTCGGTCTGCTCGGCCTGTTCCATTGAGAATGCCGATAAGAAGATGGCCGGATCGATATGGACGTTCATAGCCCTGGGAAGTTGAAGACAAAAGTACAAACACAACTGAAGCAAACATCGCACGAAGAAGTTGAATAACGAAAAATGGCTCATCAACAACTCGCCGTCGTTAGCCCAATTAGACTCGTTCGTGTATCCTCGATTGCGCCATGATTGAGAACTGACAGAAAAACGGTAAATTGATGTTGATTTTATCATAGACAGAAAACAAAAAAACACAAGTACAAAATCGATGGTAGACTCACACCAAACCGGTCATCTCTGGACGCAAAGTAAACAGAGTTCTATCAGGAAGAGCTGCCAACCCGTGTACCGTTTCTCCTCCTGTCAAGATTGACTCGGGGGGATAGCAAACCGCCATGCAACGTATAGCACGAGGAGACGGATCTTCGCCGGCAGGAGCTAGAGGTGGAGTTCCGCCGTGGTTTCGCAATCCGACAAACATACTGAAGACGTTTGGGCCGAGTTTGATGTAACAGCCCAACGCCAACAGATGGATCCTCCCAGGTTCGTAGTTGTCTGGGAGACGAGAATTCGCAATCATGCAGGTCAACCCTCCTACATCGTCATGACCGTCTATATGACTGACACCAAATTCGCCCATGCCTTTCAAACCGTTGTGAGGATGCCAGCATCCCCAGCCAAGGAATCGACAACTATACAACAACCTACTCTTATGCGACTCCTCAGACATAGCTAACTACAGAGATACTGGTGGCATCACCACAAACGACTTACTTTTCGAATGACCGGACACTGAAAGACACCAAGTACCCGCTACTTGACGGTTTCTCCCCGAAAGCGGCCTCTTCATCCACTCACCAAACGCTAACCCGCCTTCGGTCACGTCTCAGAACGTTTCGGAATACTTGAAATCACACACGAGCAACTTCTCCGAAGGAAATCTACCGCCAGAACCCAATTCCCTATCGTCGTTTCACCTGACCGAAGGCCCAATGTACTCGATCACCTCTCCGCAGCCCCCTAGATCCTTCGGACAGATCCCAAATCGTTTCAGCAGGTTCCCTTTCACCTCTAGAAGACCTCATCGAGAGATACTTCACCGACAAAACATTGCCACCAGTCGACATACCGCCAACGTGATGCTTGCTGCCCTGAGCTGTTCTTCCTATCAAATCGGACATATTCCCTTTACATTGTGATCTCAATTCACACCTTTCCATGCATCTGGACGCCTCGTTAAGACCTCCGTCCACCCTGACCAAGTGGTGCTACGGAATATTCTTCCCTCTGTGTTTATCACATGACACAGCACTTGTAAGCGAGGTATCGCCCGCTAACAAAGACACTACAGGTCTCCGCCTAGCAACCCACATCAAATTCACTCTTCTCGGACAACTTTGGCCGTCGCATCTTGGAAAAATCTATCGGAAGCTCCCCATCATCCTGCTCACTCGGACATGTTTCATCCCTTCGCAAATTCACCTTGCAACGCTTTCAGAAAACACCTCAGGCCCTAACCTTTCACACTGAGCGAGGTTCGGACACATCAAAACCAATACCGGATCTGTTTCATCATTGGAGATCTCGGGGACCTTGGGATGGCACTCGGGGTGAAGAATTAGGCAAGGACAGGGAAGGAATTCATATATAAAGTAGGATAGGACATGGAGAACGGTAGATAGAACCAGTGTGGACGAGAACCAGAGGAACATACCCGAATCGACCAACTACCCAGTCACTCTCTATAGGAATTCTATCTCTTTCTCATACTTCTGAAACCGAGACAAGGAACGATTACAGGAGTCGGTCAAAACAAGAGAAAAAGGACTTGATTCAGTCGGCAGTACCACTCCCGGAACAAAGGAAGCTCTCCGAAATCAGTCCAGAGCTGTCCGAAACCCTCGAAGCTCTCCGAAATCAGTTCAGAGCTGTCCGAAACCTTCGATAGCTCTCCGAAGACGTTTTATAACTATAAAAAGCATCGGTCAGCTCACCAAAAGCTGTCCGAGGCTCTCGTAGGTTCTCCAAGATCGAACTTATAGCTGTCCGAAGCCCCCGATAGCTCTCCGAAGACGTATTATAAGCCGTCCGAAGCATCGATCAGCTCTCCGAAAGCTGTCCGAGGCCTTCGTAGGTTTTCCAAGATCGAACCTATAGCTGTCCGAAGCCTCTAAACGGCCTACCGAGAACGATCCTACAAGTCCGAAGCTTACCTTACACCTCATCATCTCATACCCACCTCACCACCATACGAACACATTATCCAAACACAAGTCACTGGGCATTAGGATTTCTCGCTACGTAAAATCCCCTCCGAGAAAACGTCACCTTACCCCCTAGAGGCGAACTATAGTTAGGAGTCTAGCCCATCTACTCCTAGCGCTGCAGTCCTCATCACAACTGGAGCCCACCGCGAGGGGATTTAAAAGGTGTCTACTAGACGAGTTACCCGAGCCCAAACTCGTTTAGCTGAAGCAGAGCTTCAAGCCTTCTCTCAAACTTCCCGTATACCACATTTATCCGTCGAATATCCACAAAGCGACCTTTCCGAAGAAACGACTCCGCCCGAATCGTCACCGCTATCGGACGTACCATCAATAAATCTTGATTGGTTGCCATCCCAAACACCTCCTTCCAACATAGATACCTCAGACGAAGAATTGCTCCCACGTTCCGTTGAATCGGACACTATTTCAACAGAAGCCTCCCTTACGCCCTCGGAAGACTCGGTTAGCCTAGCCCAGGGAAACGAACCGTCGAACAGTTTACCAGCCGAACCCTTATCTCACCTCCAATTGGAGTCTCGAATCCTATCCATCCCTTCCCGCCAAACTTCAACACAAGACCAAACGCAGACTCAGCCACCTCCTCCGTCTCAGATACCGTTACCATCGAATCGCATAAACCCTCGAATATCCCAACCCCGAATACAGAAAAACCTTCCGACAATGACGTCAAGACCGCCGCCCACCCGGACCAGCAGGGATGCTCCAAAATTTGATGGTCTCGACGAATCTGTTACAAGGTATTTCGAAGACATAGACCAAGTATGCACGGCGGCTGGGAAAGCGTCGGATAAAGAGAAAATCGACATGGCTAGGTACTACCTTGGGGCGGAAGACGAATCGCTTTGGAAGGTGGTTACCGCAAAAGACTGGGACGCCTTCAAATCCGAAGTCCGGAAGCTTTATCCCGGATCAGACGAGAAAAAGAAATATACGCTCAATGATCTAGAGGTCTTGCTTGCAAAAGAAGCAGCAATACCGATTAACACCAAATCGGACTTTGGAAAATACCATCGTTCTTTCACCAGGATATCGCATCATCTCAAAGACCAAAACAAGATCTCTGCTAAAGAAGAGAATCGCCTCTACGTAAAAGGACTCCACCCGCAGTTTCTGGTCCAGCTAATGGCCCGACTAAAAATCAAGAAGCCCGACCAGGAACTCGACGAACCATATATGATCGATGACCTCTACAAGGAAGGCCAACATATCCTAGGAGGACAGGTTCTTTACAGCGGAACACAGACGACTGGAATGGATCCGGTAGTTAAACAAGAAATAGACGAAATGTCGAGGGAAATAAAGGCGCTTAATAGGGAGTTGGCAGCAAGCATGAGTACGTTGGCAGCCACGTTATCAAACATGGGGGCAAACCAGGCCATGTCATACAATAACCGTTACCAAGGCTATGTCCCGGCGCAGGGAAGGGCACCTAACCCATTCCTCGATCGATCCCCTGTCCGAAGAACTCAAAACGGTCCAGGAAACGGCTCGGTTTGTGCGTTCTGTTTGGACACGTCTCACTTCATTCGAGATTGTCCGAAGGTCGCCGAATTTATCAGAGACGGGAAATGCATGCGAAACATGAACGGAAAAGTCGTACTTCCGAACGGAGCATGGGTTCCTTCAAATATAGAAGGAATCAACTTGGCTGCCAGAATCAACAGGTACCATGAAATGTATCCGGGGTCGATTATAAATGGCGTCAACTTTGTACGCGATGCACCTCCCCATGCCTCTACCATGTGGTTCGCATCGTCCGGAGAAACTTCTAGTTCGTACTACAAAGAGTCAAGGATCGAGGAGATCGAGGAAGAAGAAGAAGATATCGGAGAAGTCCTAGCAAACGAACAAGCAAGAAAAACCCGTAATGGCAAACCGCTGGAACCTACGGAGAAACCTGTACCTGCTATGCGAAGGAAAGGACCCCCCGGACGACCTCAGCCGCTCCCTGACGATCCGGTCAGCCAAGTTCCTCCCAAAAGGAAAACGGTAGAATTCGAAAAGGATGCGACCGAAGGAAGGAAGCAGGTACAAACTGGTCCGCAGTATAAATTCTCAACGCCGATAGAAGATCCGGAGTTGGCAAAAAGGGTCTTGAACCGATCACTTGATACTCAGATATCCATCTCACAAAGAGAATTACTTTCGCTTAGCCTAGACGTCAGAAAACAGTACAAGGAACTGGTGTCTACTAAAAGGATTCCGACGGTTGGACGACTCGAGTCGATTAATCCGGACAACATCGACGAACCGGACTCCAGTTATATCCTTCGGTACGAAAATCCGAACGGACCGGACGAAGAGATTCTCCTCACGGGCTCATCCATTGAAAAACTCAGAGTAATCTACCCGACTATCGAGGATGAAAAGGTCGAATGTGTGTTGGACGGAGGGTCGGAAATAATTGCCATGAACAAGGGACTTTGGCAGAAACTCGGAATACACTTGAGACCGGACCATAAAATCACTATGGAATCGGCCAATAGCCAGCATGACACGACTACGGGGCTTATCGAGGACCTTAAATTTAATATCGGAGGACTCGAAATCTATCTGAAGGTCCATGTGGTGGAAAACGCTCCGTTCGAAATACTAATGGGACGACCATTCTTTAAACTAACGGGATGCGTTACCAAGGACTACACGACCGGAAACCAGGACTTGACCTTGACCTGCCCTAATACAGGAAAGGTTGTCACAGTTCCAACGTTTGTCAAACCAAAACGATCTTCACCGACATCGGTGGGTTTTCGCCCGGTCGGAGGCCGTCAGTAGTCGAGACGAACCTTCGAAAAAGCATATCGGTCAAGTATTTTACGGTGACCGACGATACCCAGACTGCTGAAATTAACGATCATAATGTAACGACGAACTCGACGACACGATTTTCCCCTTCCAGACTGGGCCACCCAGCAAGTAACATATTTACCGGAACACGCTACGAAAACATGGAAACGGAGGGAGCGGAGCAAACCCTCAACCAGCCCTCATGTGAAAATTGTATACTAAATGAAAATACGCAATGCCTGACGCTTTCGGACAACAAAATACCGCAGAAGAGAAAGAAGGGGAAGAAGTACAAACCGGTAGATAAAAGGACCCAACCGGTCGCTGCTACGCTACCAGAGGAATACAGGATAGTACGAAAGTTCCCGTCGGACCCGCTGGAAACGCTGCCTGAGCTACCAACGCATCCACCGCGATTCGAACCAGGCACGAGATATACGATGGAAAGGATGATGGAACAGAATATCAACCCGGACGGCTTTTTATGGCCTGAGGAAGAAAAACTAGTCCATCATATAATCAAAACGCACGAAATGGTGTTCGCCTGGAACGAGATGGAAAAGGGCCACTTCAGATCGGACTACTTCGAACCGATTAAGCTCCCAGTTCTTGAACACACCCCTTGGAGCTATAAAAACATTCCGATACCACCGGGGATACGAGATAAGGTGGTACAGGCAGTCAAAGACAAGATAGCGGCAGGAGTATATGAACCATCGAATTCATCGTACAGGTCGAGGTGGTTCTGCGTGCCAAAGAAGGATGGGGTATCGTTAAGGATTGTGCATGACTTACAGCCTCTTAATGCTGTAACGATAAAGGACGCGGGCTGCCCGCCAATCGTCGAAGTCTATGCGGAGTCCTTCGGTGGGGCCACAATATATGGAATGTTCGATCTGTTTGTGGGATTCGACCACAGAATCCTCGCTATACCCTCAAGGGATCTTACGACGTTCCAAACGCCGATGGGCACTTTCAGGTTAACAAGGCTTCCACAAGGATACACTAATTCGGTCCAGATACAACAGGGAGATGTTTCGTTCATCCTGCAAGACGAGATTCCGAGCATCACACAACCGTTCGTGGACGATTGTCCGGTGAAGGGACCAGCAACGTACTACCAATCGGAAACTGGGGAATACGAAACGATACCGGACAACCCAGGGATAAGGAGATTCGTGTGGGAACACCTGGTGAACGTCAATCGAATCGTTCACCGAATAAGGCATGCAGGAGGAACGTTCAATGCCAAGAAATCATTTCTGGCAGTACCATCGGTCGTCATTGTTGGCCACCGCTGTAACGTGCATGGCAGGGTCCCGGATGAAACAAAGGTCCAGAAAATCAAAGATTGGCCGCCCTGTGAAGATTTAACAGATGTCCGAGCCTTCCTAGGAACGCTCGGACTAATGAGAATCTTCATAAAGAACTTTTCGCTACATGCGCGGCCGCTGGTCATGCTTACACGAAAGGATGTCGATTTCGTCTTCGGATTGCCACAGATAAAAGCCATGGAAACGCTCAAACATCTCTTAATAACCTCTCCGGCACTCCGAGCAATAGACTACCACTCGGAAAGGATGGTCTATCTAGTTGTCGATTCGTCTTGGAGGGCGATGGGCTGTGTCCTGCTGCAACTCGGACAAGACGGGATCGAATATCCATCCAGATTTGGCTCTATTACATGGAATGAACGCGAGCAAGGATACTCCCAGGCAAAGATCGAACTCTATGGCTTATTCAGGGCCCTCAGGGCTTATAGGTTATACATAGTCGGGGTTAAAAACCTGACGGTCCGAACAGATGCGAAATATATCAAAGGGATGCTAAATAATCCGGATATACAACCTAATGCGGCTATCAATAGATGGATAGCAGCTATCCAGCTGTTCACGTTCAAACTAGAGCACATTCCAGGAACGGCGATGGGGCCGGCGGACGGTCTATCTAGACGACGAAAGGCCCCGGAAGACTCGGAAGAAGAAGACGACGTCGAAGAATGGATCGATAGGGCATGCGGATTTTCGGTCGAAATGCTAAACTGGAACGAAAACAGAGCTCGGTCAATATTGGATACGGTGCCGCCTCATCAATTAATGATAAATGACCGCGATTTTCCCGAAGCCATAGCAAAGGCATATTTCGCCTCGTTACCTGGCCGAAGAAGAGAAGTATCGGCAGTCCTTATTGGCGAAGTTGTCCCGAACGTGGTTATTCCTCAGTCGACTCTCGCCATCAAACAAGACGAAGAACTCGTACGAATAACGGAGTACCTTGAAACGGCGAACAGGCCCGAAGGATTGTCCGATAAACAATTCAAAGCGTTTATGAAGAAAGCAGCTCACTTCTTTGTCCTAAATGGGCAATTATGGAGAAAGGACAGGCAGCTGAAACACAAAGTCGTACTCCCACCGGAAAAGAGGATTCAAATAATGGCCGAACTTCATGATAAATTTGGGCATAAAGCAACGTGGACAACGAAGGTCAGGCTGATGGATAGGTTTTGGTGGCCAAGCATGAGCAGAGATGTGTCCTGGTTCGTCAGGACGTGTCACCAATGTCAACTCAGAAACAGTTCGAAGATCCACATTCCTCCGACTGTGGCGGTTCCGTTTCCGCTATTTGGGAAAATCTACATGGACACAATGCACCTTCCTACAGTCGATGGCTTTCATGTGATTGCTCATGGACGATGTTCGCTCAGCTCATATCCGGAGTGGAGAATGCTGAAAAATGAAAGCGCTGTTAATCTGGCCAGTTTCATCTTCGAAGATGTCCTATGCAGATGGGGAAGTATAATGGAAATCGTCACGGATAATGGGAAACCTTGGGTCAAAGCGGTCGATCACCTCAAAAAGCAATATGGAATCAATCATATACGAATTTCGGGTTATAATTCGCAAGCGCAGGGGGTCATCGAGCGAAAGCACTACGATGTCCGAGAATCGCTCATTAAGTCGTGCGATGGGAATCAATCAATTTGGCCGAAAGCAGCGCATGCCATATTTTGGGCCGAGCGGATTACAATTCAGAAATCCACGGGGTATTCGCCATATTACATAGCGCACGGTGTCCAGGCGATACATCCGTTTGATTTGGAACAGTCAACATACATGCACCCGTTTATCGACGAAGAAATGGACTTCGGAGAACTCATAACGCGAAGAGCGATGAAGCTTCAAAGACGGGAAAAGGAGCTATCGAAAATACAGAGAGACAAGTACAAGGCTAGGCTCGAGTCGGCAGAGCAATTCCTGAAGAAGTATGAAGGACAGATTTACGATTTCAAGTTCGCCCCGGGGAGGCTCGTACTCATCAGAAACACAAGGATCGAGAAGGAACTGAATAACAAGATGAAGCCCCGATATATAGGTCCGATGGTTGTTGTCCGGCAAACGAAATCGGGAAGTTATATACTCTCCGAAGTCAATGGTGCGATCGCGGAACATCGATTTGCGGCGCACCGACTGGTACCATACTTCAGGAGGAACGAAATCACTATCCAAGTCACAACTTTAGTAGGTAAAACTACGAAACAGCTGAACGAGATGGCGGACGACGATACACCAGACGAATACAGCTTGGTGGAGCCAGGGACGACTCGCTACCAGGAACATACAGGACGAGACTTTGGCAGTTCCCCAGGAAACCGGAACACGAAGGGACGACGTTAACGCCAGAACAAACGGGGCAAAAGAGGACGTAGGGCCGGCGAGGCAACGATAAAGACTTCTTAAATTTCACCTTATATTCATCTGGCTTATTTAACAAGAAATCGATTCATATTTCTACATTAAAGGTGGTGTCCACCGAGAAAAGGGGGGGGGCGTACAAAGTCGGAAATCTGCGACGGGTTATCAAAAACAAACAAGAAAATACGAGAAGGTGGACTTGTGCTACAAGAACGCCATAGCAATCTCCTCCTCGTCCGCCTCATCGATAGCATCCTCGATCAAGACGCGATACGCCAAACCAATTTCCTTCATTACTTGATCAATAATCGGGGTCATATGATCAACGACAACGGGGCTTAGCACGCCAAAAGCGGACGAATCACTGGCACCGTCGAGAAGACGGGACCTAGAATTGCGAACGATGGCATCCATTTTCTCGCTGCGTGCGATACTGGAATCAGATCGTGGCCGAGGATGGTGCTCCGGAGACAGGCGAATGACTGGACGTCTGGGGTCGATACGCGAAAGGGAGCCAGAAGCCACGTTACGAAGGAGGGGAAGGGCTGACGAACTAGCAGTCGGGTTCGCCGATGTCTTAATCTCACCGGACGCCTCGCTGGAAACGACTTCGGGCCTTTTTAGGACCTTGATGCAGCCGGTAGCGCGAGCCATTAATTCGCCTACAAAGGGGAAAGAATTTCTATGGTTGCAGTTGTGTCCGTCACTACAGGGAGAAGGCTCACTGAGGTTATCCTCTCCACCTACGAGATTGCATGCGGACTGCTTCCCTTCACAGAAGTCGCATGCTTGAGACCTGAAACCGGGGCAAGAAACGTCATTGCGAATACATTCGGAACATCGGTAGTCCTTGAAGAGGGTAAAAGATGGGGTCAATGACTTGAAAAACATAGGATGAGATACGGGGAAAGACTGACTCTGGCTCGGATAAAAAAGAGGCGGTTCTTTCTGGATGCTCTATCCTGTTTCGCTGAAGAAAGTGTTCGATAGGCTTCAACTGCTGGGAGGACGGTGATTTTGGGTACGGGGAAGCCGGTAACTTTTCTCAACCGACGGGTAGGTTGGCTGGTCCGTTCCCTCCCCGGAGAGTCACTTTGGGGCTCGAACATCGCTAGCAGCTACGACCATTCGGACGCGGGCAACTTTAAATGACCGGCTTACGGGCGCGAGAAGAGTACTTACAAGAATCGGCCAACTCGTCGCTCGAAAACTCAGGATCGAAATTAGCAACGGCCACGGTGCGCGGAAGATTATACGAAATGGCCTCGAGAAGAAAGTCGGGAACGTAGGGAAAGTTATTAATGAACTTTATAACGGACGAATTCAATTCCGGAAAATTGTGGAAATAGGCTGGCGAGCCCTAGGATAACCGATCGATAAAA